>QRDG01000366.1:2015050-2340306 GCA_012064385.1 Puccinellia tenuiflora
CTGGAGAAAATACAACCACGTGCGTGACCCGGTGAAAAACTGTGCTATTTCAACACCCAGCAAGAACATGGAGGCAGCTCAGGAGGTCATGTTCGACAAATCGCTAGACCGCGACGCCGCCTTAAATATTCGGCTTATCTGCTGGAGGTTGCCAGCGGCAGCAAAACGACTCGCAGGTCAGTCGGGCAGGCTATTCGAGAATCCCGTCTCTGCAACTCAACGGCTAATAAGCCGAAAGCTGCCGCGCCCCGGACCCGGACGATGACCCGCTGGATCGAGCAGCCACACACAAGGGTGACAAGAACCCGAAGGACAAGCACCCAAAAGGTGCAGAATCCCGGACAGGTTCTTCCCGCCATCGTGAAGCTGGCAATAACCAAGGAAGACATCGAATCCGGGAGCAAAAGGAAGACCCTCGCAAGGAGAAGGTGGCACCACCTCGTCAGGAGCAACGACGGGACTTCAAGGAAGGGCAAAGCAGGAATGATATGCCGCCCCCACCCACCTCCACCGCGCAAAGAGGGAGATAACCCTTCCAAGTACGTACCCCCTGCGCGATGGCAAAGATCGCCAAGTCCACCGCGTAACGCGAGTCGGGCAAACCAAAGCCGCCACAGGGAAGAACCAAGGCGAGGAAATTCAGTGGATAAGCCGCCTGCAGCCAATGATGTGCGAAGCCTAATCGAGGAGAGGAAATCGGCCAGAGATGCCCAATACCTCGGCCCCAAGTGCTTTGGCAGAGCCATCAGAGAGCAAATCTTACCTCCCACTTTGTCGAACGTAACAAAGATGGTCGAGAAGTACAGCAACACGGCAAATCCTGAGACCTGGCTCTCAGATTATGTCAGTGCCTGCGACATATATGAACAGTGCATTTTTTGCCCCTGATGTTAACCGGGACGGCACGCATGTGGATTGAAGGTTTGCCGGAAAAGACAGTTCATACCTGGAGTGACATGAAGCGTGTCTTTATTCAGCACTTCCAGGGCACATACAAGCGCCCAAGTCCATTTTCGACTTACAGCGGTGCGTGCAGCAAAAAAATGAGTCTAGCCGTGAATTCGTTCACGATGGAGTAAAATCAAAAACGCTTGCGAAGGCGTATCAGAGACACAGGCAATCCATGCCTTCAAGCCATCCCTGAGGAAGGGGATGACTTTTCGCTTCATGATTTACAGCGACGAGTCGGAAACCTTGGTGGCTTGTTGGCTTGTGCAAACAAATACGCTGCAGCGGATGATGACAACAGGGAAGATGTCGAAAATTGCCGACGGGAGTCCGGGAAAAAGAAGATTGAGATCAAGCCGTCCCTTCACACGAAGTCGCCGCCGCTTTTGGCAAAGGTGGCTCAAACAGCGGAAAGTGGCAGAATAAAAAGCCGACAGGCAACCAATCATCCCGGCCACCAGCGGTGAAGTACGACGACATAAAGCACAACCCCTGTGTTCATCAACTAAGGCCGGACGGGACAAGCTCCCACACAATCCAGCAATGTCACATAAATCAAGAAACAAGCGCAAGTCGAGGAAGGACGACAAAGAGAAGGAAGAAGCTGTGTCTGAGTCTGATGGTGCAACCTCCAAAGAAGGAAAAGGCAGCAAGTTCCCTAAGCATGCTGAGAGTCTCATCGTCAACCTAGCAACAGATTCGTCTCACAAGGAAAAGGCGGCTTGGAGAGAGCTCAATGCTACGGTGCCTGCTGTGCCTCAGTATTTGGATTGGTCTGACACCCCCATCACTTGGGATCGCAGCGATCATCCAGACAAAGTTCCTACGAAGCGCACCTACGCTTTAGTCATCAACCCCATAGTCGACAAATTCAAGTTGTCAAAGGTGCTCATGGATAGAGGAAGCAGTATCAACATACTCTACGCTGCAACATTGAAGAGGATGGGTCTCTCCGAGTCACAACTCACCCACAGCACTGTGAAGTTTCATGGGATTGTGCCGGGGCGACAAGCCTCTTCGATGGAGAAAATCACCCTAAAGGTCACCTTTGGCGATGCCGACAATTTCCGGACAGAGGACATTTCCTTTGAGGTTGGTGCCATTTAAAAGCGCATATCATGCAATCTTTGGGCGACAGGCTTTTGCCTCATTTATGGCTCGGCCATGCTACATCTATAGCAAGCTGAAAATGCCGGGACCCAATGGGATCATCACGATCAAGGGAGACTTCAAGAAGGCAAAGGAGTGTGAGGCTGCCAATGCCGTCCACGCAGAAGCAGAAATCTCCAGAGAGGAGCTGGAGGACCTAAAGAAGGCAATGAAATGCCGGCAACAGAAAAGCCATCCTACAAGGTCGATTCAAGCTTCAAACCAAAGGATGACACGAAGAAAATGAAGCTCTCAGAAGAGGATCCGACAAAGGAGACCACCATTGGTGCTGGCCTTGGTGACAAATAGGAATTCAAGCTCGTCAAATTTCTCCGTGAGAACCGGGACGTCTTTGCTTGGTCTCCGTCTGATATGCCAGGTGTCCCGAGTAAACTTGCCGAGCACTCCTTAAAGGTCAACAAGGACGCTAAGCCGGTGAAACAAGGCCTCCGACGGCTCGGAACAGAGAAGCGCAAGGCGGTAGGGAAGGAGATCCTAAGGCTCACTGCCGCCAAATTCATCCGTGAAGTTGTCCACACTGATTGGTTAGCAAATCCCGTGCTTGTCCCAAAGAAAAACACCTCTGAGCTACGTATGTGCATTGATTTCACCGGCTTAAACAAAGCCTGCCCTAAAGATCCGTTCGCCTTACCGTGTATCGATCAGGTCATTGATTCAACTGCCGGCTCAGAGATACTATGTTTTCTGGACGCTTATTCGGGTTACCATCAAATAATGATGAAGGAGTCAGATCAAATCAAGACATCCTTCACTACGCCATATGGCAATTACTGCTATGTCACAATGCTGTTCGGCTTAAAGAACGCCGGTGCTACTTACCAAAGGTGTATGCAGCGGTGTTTGGACAAGCAAATTGGCCACAATATTCACGTCTATGTTGACGACATTGCAGTCATGTCGAAGAAGCGTGGCGATCTCATCGCCGATCTGTCGGAGACCTTTGCAAATTTAAGGGAGTACCAGATGAAACTTAATCCGGCAAAATGCGTCTTCGTTGTACCCGCAGGCAAGCTTCTGGGCTTCATTGTTTCCCACAGAGGAATTGAAGTTAGCCCGAAAAGATAAAGGCGATTCAGAACATCGAAAAACCGACTTGTCTGAAGGACATACAACGGCTTACCGGTTCCGCCGCGGCTGTTAGCCGATTCATTAGCCGGCTTGGAGATAAAGCTTTACCTCTGTACAAACTCCTCAAAAAGTCGGATAATTTTGTCTGGACAGAGGAAGCAGAGACAGCTTTAGCTCAGCTGAAGTATACATTGACGCACACTCCAATCCTAGCAGCTCCAAAGGAAAGAGAGCCACTTTTGCTCTATTTGTTGGCCACAAACTTTGTCATTAGTGCCGTCATTGTAGTTGAGCGCCTGGAAGAGGGAAAGCAATGGCCAGATCAGCGCCCTGTCTATTTCATTAGCGAGGTGTTCTCAGATTCGAAGCAGCGCTATCCCCACTGCCAGAAGTTAGCCTACGGCGTATTCTTTGCCGCCAGGAAGCTGCGGCACTATTTCCATGATCACGCAATCACGGTGGTCAGCAAAGCTCTGCTCAGAGACATCATCAACAATGCCGATGCAACAGGGCGAGTCGCCAAATGGGGCATCGAGTTAGCAGCGTTCGACATACAGTACAAGTCAAGAACCGCCATCAAGTCTCAGGTCCTAGCCGATTTTGTCGCAGATTGGACGGAGGCGATGGAAAGCACACCTTTGCCAGACTCTCAGTACTGGATCATGCACTTCGACGGCTCAAAGATGAAAGAGGGCTCGGGGCTGGCGTAGTGCTAAAGTCACCCAAGGGTGACAAGCTTAGCTATGTCCTTCGAATCCACTTCAATGCCACCAATAATGTAGCAGAGTATGAAGCCCTCCTACATGGCCTTCATATGGCTAAGGAACTAGGAGTAAAGTGCATTCTCTGCTACGGCGACTCGGATCTTGTGGTGCAGCAACTTGATGGAGCTTGGGACACAAAGGGCCCAACAATGGCGGAATACAGGAGAACAGTCGACGAGTTCGGCCAATGTTTTGCCGGCTTAGAGGTTCGGCATATCTCTCGAGACGACAATGAAGCCGCCGACGCCTTAGCAAGGATAGGCTCCAAGCAGCAAGAGGTACCTCCAGATCTGTTCCTCCATCATCTACACAAGCCGTCCATCAAAGGCGGCGATGAAGATTATCCTTTGTCGGCAGAATCGGTTCACGTGTGCTTGGTAACTCCAGACTGGACCACGCCATATATCGAATTCTCGATAAACAAGAAACTGCCGAAGGATGACAAAGTGCTAAGCCGTCAGATTGAACGCCGAGCAAAGGCGTACACTGTCAATGACGGACAGCTTTATAAAAGGAGCACGTCCGGCATTTTTTAAAGATGTGTTCCTCCAGAAGAAGGGCGACAATCCTTGAGGAGATCCACTCCGGCGAGTGTGAGCATCACGTGGCGGCAAGGCGTTGGTCGCCAAAGCGTTCCAGCACGGTTTCTTCTGGCTGACGGCTAAGGAGGATGCTATCATCATCGTCAAAACCTGTGAAGGATGTCAACGCTACACAAAGCAGGCCCATTTGCCGGCTCAGGAGCTCCGGACGATCCCCATAACTTGGCCATTTGCGGTCTGGGGGCTTGACATGGTAGGACCTTTCAAGACGGCAAGAGGAGGCTTAACCCATCTACTCGTGGCGGTTGACAAATTCACAAAGTGGGTCGAGGCAAAGCCCATCAAAAAACTCGACGGAGTTACAGCTACGAAATTCATCATCGAGATAACAACCCGGTTCAGCATTCCGCACAACATTATCACTGACAACGGCATAAACTTTGCCGTCGGTGAACTGTCAAAAGTTTTGCAGCCATTCTAAATCTGGCTTGATGTGGCGTCGGTGGCGCATCCGCAATCCAACGGGCAAGTAGAGCGCACTAACGGCATAATTTTTTAGGGTATTAAGCTGAGGCTTGAAACCCCTTGCATCGAGCAGCTGGCGCTTGGATAGATGAATTGCCGGCCGTCCTATGGAGTATCCGTACTACCACAAACAGGTCAACCGACTTCACTCCCTTCTTCCTTGTCTATGGTGCAGAAGCAGTACTGCCAACCGACATGATCCACGATTCGCCTCGGGTCGTAGCCTATGTCGAGAAGGATGCAGAAGAAGCACGTCAAGATGGCTTAGATATCCTCGAGGAAGAAAGAGAGTTAGCTCTCCAACGATCCGCCATCTATCAACAAGATCTACGTCGCTATCAGAGCCGTAGAGTGCGGAATCGGTCTTTTCATTAAGGCGACTTAGTGCTTCGGCTTGTGCAAAGCCGGCAGCACAAGTTATCCCCACCATGGGAAGGACCTTTCGTTATAAGCAAAGCACTGAAGAACGGGTCATACTATCTCCTCGACTTAAGGGATTCAAAGAAAGATCCCAGGAAGAAAGGTCGCAAGAGGAAAAGGCTTGTAGATGACGACTTAGATGAGATGAAACGTCCCTGGAATATCGCTCAGCTACGTCCTTTTTACACTTAGCAAATTCTATTGTAACCCTGTCAATGTGATCATGAAATAAGAATTTGGTCTCTCATGTGAAATTCGAGAATCTGTATCATCCCTTATTTCCCAATGATCTTATTGATGTCATCTATTTACCCGAAATTGCCTGTGTTGCTAGTTGGTAAACTCCTTTCTGTTGAATCCGTCTTAAGGTGATGAAAAATTAAAAGTTTGCCAAATAACATTTATCTGATAGATTTTTGCGCCGGGTTGCTTCAAAGTGTTTCGGCACCGGAAGGCGGCACTTGATCTGGGTCTAAACAGATTGGTCATTGTGTACCCTATTGATGCATCTAAAATGCATACATGAACTTTGCACTATAATTGTTATATTCCAATCATATTTGCATCATATAAGGGTTATATTACAGTTATTTAATGATTTTTGATAATATACAATGATTTACCCTTTTTATGGAATTAATCCTGCGCAGGCAGAAAACCCCTTTTTCTTTCTTTAATTGTTTCAGGACCTTAACGATGTCATAATGAGCTATAAATTTAGGGAGGTCAATATTTTGGAAGACAAGATTTTGGAGCAAAAGAAGTCAACGAACGGAGGCCGGGAGGCCAAAAGGGAGGGTCCCACGCGGCCCCTGTACCTGGCCGCGTGGGCCTACCCCAAATGGCCCTCGTGGCCCCAATTGCATCGATCCTTCGCCTCTAAGCATCCTCATGACCTAAAAACGACTATATAAGAGGTCCCCCGATGTTTTTTCCAGAGGAGAGCCGCCACACGAGTGTGGCACCCTCCTCTGACACATATCGCCAGAGAGGCAGTCGCCCCGTGCGCCAGCCCAGGATATCCGGACGCATGTTACGACAATGCAACATAGCAGAAATATCATTACACAATCAGGCCCAAAGGGCTACAAATGGTTTTACATGGCCATCAAGGCATGAGAAATTTATCATGGCAAAGTATGGCACGGGACAGAGTTTTTAACTGGCAGCGGAAGACGACTAAAGCAACGGTTTGGAGTGGCTCCATTCCACAGGTATCTGGCTGGACTACTGATCCTAGCATGCTCCTGCTCGATCTCCTTGCTATGGTAGTAGATGGCTCCTCTCAACATCTGGCCACATGAAAAGCCAGTTTGAGTACAATGATGTACTCGCAAGAAAATAACCACAGACATGAACAGTCAAGCATTCAGGCAACAAGTAACTAGTGACAGAAAATAATCTAAACATGGCAAGTGCTTACTTACGGCAGTCCAAGTGGATAGCAACAAGGCAGCACAACAAATCATGGCATAAGCAAATAATGGGGTATCACCCGTACCGAGTCCAAGCCAGGTGGGGTTGGATTGTGCACCGGCGATCAGACAAGAGAACTTACCTGGGACGAATAACGGATGTACACATTAGTAATAAGTATTATAACAAACCTGTCACAACTAGGCCCAACGGCCTTACCACATCTTTCCACAGCTAGGCCCACTGGCCTCATCTTTTCCATAGGGCATGAACGGACGAGGTTGGCTCAGGCCTAACTCTAGGCCCCCAACGATCGCACCGCCATCCCTCAACATGGGTAACCATCCACAACTGAAGTAACATTCCCTGCATCATCTTATTGGTTCATTTAGTGAAATCAGGTTGTTCATTTTTCTTTCAAACCGAACTTAAGTTTAACCTCCGGACTCGACAAAGGACAATATTGTGACCGACACTGAACTGTTCCATAACCTTGGAACAAGGCTAGCTGCTAGTTGACACACTCTCGAGAGGTTGCAGTTACCACCCATCTAAATGCACCTTGCTTCGCGACGGCAAGATACACTTACATAACCGTTCACGCTACCAAGACACTCCTTATATAGCTACCGACGTACCACTCGGGCTAAGTCTTATGACGAAGTGAATCCGGCACGTCCCCAACTCATGAGCAACGCCTAGCTCCGGAACCATCGCAAGACTAGCCCCGACCACAACTATGCAGTATCCGACTAGAATTGCCAAGTGGGTAGCATCAAAGGAGGCTTGATAAGTTACATAGCCTATGGCTCTTCCATTTGGGCGACAGTGGTAGTGCGTTCGATGTTCAGATTGGTGGCACTATGGACTGACCCTATCGAAGTTTGGAGGGGGTTTCATTTAGTCCAGTTTCTTCCAACAACATGTCCAAACAACAGAGGATTAGTCCAACACAATAAAGGATTAGTCCAACACAACCAGTATAATATCATATCAACATGAAACAGAAGCAAACTGCACACAATAGTTCAAGCAAAGAGCAACAATAATCACGTAATAATCAAGCAAAGGTGAGTAAATTCAACCGGGCGAGGACGGAGATGTCTCCGGCCAGTAGCAGCCACGGGTTGAGTAAGAAAATAAAATAGAATTACACAATCAACCGGGCGATGACGGAGATGCCTCCAGCCAGTGACAGCCACAGGTTGAGTAAAGAAAACAAAATAGCACAATTGGTTAGCGTCAACCGGGCGATGGTGGAGGTGCCTCCGGCCAGTAACAGCCACGGGTTGACTACAAAAGTTAGTGGAGGCGTCCACGCGATCCCGTTCCTCCATTCCATTGACTGCGGCGGTTCCCCCAGTCCATCGTCGCCGGAATGGGGAGTGGTGCATGGTACCGTCCAACACACGCCACAACTCTACAGAAAAGTAGACGAGATTCAATCCATGTGGGCGGGGCCCAACATGTATTTAGTCGCCGGCCGGAACTCAACCCACACTTGATGGGTTTATCGTATTGCAGGAAAGTAAAGTTACATGAAATAATAATACTGAAAGTAGGCGAGATTCAATCCACGTGGGCGGTGCCCAACATGTATTTAGTCGCCGGCCAGAACTCAACCCACACTTGATGGGTTTATCGTATTACAGGAATGAAAACAAAGCCACGATATCTCGTGACGCACAGTTGACAAATGACAAGCAATAAAATAAGATACTAAGCACACATATGACATGGTAATATGCAAACAAACAACACCGCTTGAGTGTTCATAGCAAGTGGTTAGCTTACCTTCGAAGATCGCCACCATTTGGCTTAGGGGGTCACGGACATGTCGCGGGTTAGGGTCTCGGTTTGCCGGTACCGCGGAATACCTATGCAAGCATACACGGGTGCTGAGCATACAAACATCTTACAAAAATGTAAAACCTATACCAATGGATAGAGCTTTTCAAACTATGAATTTACAAATTTGAATCACCTCGATCGGAGCTACGGGTCAAAAGATATGGACAGGCGACGATTAGCTATCCGCTGCTTACTCGGGAAAAAAAACAGAACGGGCCGTATCTGACTGGGCTGGTTGGATCGCGTGTTTCACTGGAATACGTTTTCCTTTGGACAAAGCGTAAACCTGGAATTACGCCACCGACTATCCAATCGATCGATTGTTTTCCTCTTGCTCTCACACGGGAGCCGAACGGAGTGCTTGGGGACGGCCGCGTCGCCGTCCGTCGGAGCAGCTAGGCCGCCGGCGATGGGGAGACGAGTACGGCGGAGAGGTCGCCGCGCCCCACCGTAGCTCGGGTCGCGCGGACGCGGACGGGCGCGTCGGGCACCGGCTTGGCCGCGGCGGCCGCGTGGGGTTGAGCACGGCGAGGCCGGCCTCGTCGCCAACCGCCAGGACGCCTGGGCCTCCGGCCAACGGCGGAGACGGGCACGCTGCACTCCACCCCACCTGGGGAATGTCGCGGACAGAGGAGGGAGACCACAGAGCTCGACCCACCGGTGAACGCAGGATTCGGCCTAGGGAGCTCGAGGAGCTCCGGTGAGCTTGACTCCTCTCACATGGAGGCAGGGGTGCCTGGGGGAGGGAGGAAGATGATCTTGTCCGCGCTCGCGAGGAGGTTGGAGGCGTGGCGAGGCTGTGGTGGTGTCGGGCGAGCCATGGCCATGGCGGCCGCGGTCGAACTCGAACGGGGGCTCGGGTATGCAGAGCTCTGTTTGCTCCTCTGGTCTGGGGGGGAGTAGGGGGAGGCAGGGGAGGATGGCAGGAGGGTGAGGTGAGAGGCGCCGGTGGAGCTCGAGCTGCTCTGCTATAGCTGGGAACGAGGAGGTAGCGTCGTTTCCACGCGATGATTTTCCCTCCAAATAAAATAAAGGAAAGAGATAAGAACGGGGAGCTCGATAGGGAGGCCGAGCTGGACGAACAGGACTCTACAGGATAGTTACTGCGCAGAGAGGTTTAGCAGGGTTTAGGGCTAAGTAGATTTAGGTCACGCCAAGCGTGCGTCTGGGACGTCCAGAGCGCGACGCGAGTGACATCGCCGCATTCCTATCGACTCGGGGCACCAAACTGAAAACGGTTTGCAGCACATGGTGCCAAATCAAAAACACTACCACTTTCTAGTTATAGACTTTTTCTGGTTTGCAACTTGGTTTAAGCAAAATTTCAGAAAACCTAGGATACACCAGGTGCTCGATGAAATGACCAGGGCCTTGCACATCTCAGAAAAATCCCCAAAATTCAGTGGGATAGGATTTGTTTATATAGTATGTCTCTGCAGTTTGAGCTCAATTGGGTACTTGGAGTTTGGTCAAATAATTTGGTGTCCAAAAATGCCCTAATGGCATGGGTATGCCAAGTGCATTTACTCAAAATGTTAGGGATATGCTAAACATATCCCCGTTCTAGATTTATTTTTGAAAAGCTGTATATACCTTTTCAGGTATACACAGGTTTGGAAAAAGAAAACAGGGTTTCTTTTTAAAAGAAAGCATCTGTTTTGCCAATAATTGGCTTACAGATACTGTGGGGTAGGGCCATTCCTCAAAATTATTTTGATCAAAATTTTCCTACGAAACTTTGAAGAGGCGAGGGGCTGAATTCCGGGAAAAAAGGATAGAAGCACACATGGGGTTATCCTCTTGCTCGCTGACATGCGGGTCTGGGATCCACCTGTCAGCCCCCTTTTTCCTTTCTCTCTTCTTCTTCCTCGCTGCACTCATTCCGCACCTGGCTGACTCTGAGTGCGCGAAGCACTCCACTGTGGCACTGCTGCGCGTGCAGTCCATCAACACAGCAGCCATCACGGCTTTGGGCACCTTGGTGGTTTCGCGCCATTTGGCCAAGCACTGCTCGCGATTCCTCTCATTTCCCGCGCGAGGCCGTGCTGGGGTGCGACGTCTAAGCTCGCGGCTATAAACGGGGTCTCTGAAATTCCTCCCTCTTCCATTACCACCATGGGTTTCATTTCAGCAATCTTCGACGAATTTTACGCGCATCGAGAGGGAGCGGGATTCTTCAAGCAGTTGTTCGTGATCGTGATCTTCTGGATCACGGCTTCGGTGGTGGTAGCACTATTGTATGCGGCGGTGGTCCTCCTGTTGGTGGCTCTGTACGACTGGTGGTGCGGCACTGGCGGTGATGCTGCTGCGGTGCCAGTAGTGGGCGAGCTGGTGGGGCCGGCTGCGGGCGAGCAGGTGGTGCTGCCGCCGGTGGCTGCGGTGGCTACCCCCCCGGTGGGGGACGAGCCGGGAGCTCGAGCTGTCCGCCGTCGTCGTCGCCCAGCTCGCGTCTCGGCTTCGGGTGGGCCTGGCCCATCTCCAGGCGACGCCACTGAGCGCGAGAGGGAGTAGGATTTCTCTGGGGTGCTCTTCTGTATCTGCACGGAGGGAGTGGTAGTGTTCTCTGCTGGAGTAGATCTTGTATCCTTTGTTCTTGGAAATCTCCCTTATGTGCTGAACTTGGTTGATGTACTAGATTTGGCTCCACTGTTGATTTAGATCCAGATTTGTATTATCGATATTTCTCCATGGTTATCATAGATCTGTTCTTGCAGCAGAGGAAATTGCAGAGGTGCTATCATAAAGATAGCAGAAATTGCTACTCGGGGAAAATATCATTTTAGAAAATATCACTACATTTTATGGCCCAAAACAATCGCATCAATATGGCATAATCGTTTCAACCATGCTGCTTAACTAACGCACCTAGTTACTTGACAAAAAAAATCGACGAAAGGGAACAGCATGATATTCCACCATGGGTCGGCCAAGTGGTCAACCAGATGATTAGAACACCAGGTTTGGTACAGGTTCACTCATCATCAACCAGAAAGGCAAACAACACAAACACGCGTACAAGCAAACATAGGAATTACAACCAGCCCTCAAACTCTCATCTAACAACCCACGAGTGTCACTCATGCTAAGCTAAACAGACCTTACTCCGCTTGACGGCCCTCCACAGATGGTGGAGTGCGGCCGAGCCGGAGAGTGGTGTCCACGTCTCCTTCTTCCGCAAGTTCGGGGGGCACAGGAACACCTTCGAGGATTTGAACCTGCCCTGGGACTCGTCGGGATGGGCCGGGATCTGGAAGTCCATTACGCCGGGCTTGCCTACGGGAGAGTGTGGGTGTGCTCTCCACTAGGTATTGGTGCAGGCGGGCACGGCTGAGGTCCCTCCTGGTAGTCACTAGCTCCTCCATCAAGAAGCTGTTGAGGTTCGTCATGGCGACGGCGTAGGCAACTTGGTTGATTAGTGCGGGGTCGGACTCTTTTGTGACATCAGCTTGGACCATCTCTCCTCGGGGCAGGGGTCTGGCCGGAATGTAGTAGAACTCTCGAGTTTCAGCCAGCAGGGGTTCGGAGGACCGAAGACGGACGAGGCATTCCCAGGCTGCTACCTGGATGGCTAGCGCCTGAGTAGGCATGCGGCCACCCTGGATCAAGTATGGCTGACTCGTGCCCCGGGGACACGGGCTGATCCTCACATCGGCCCGAAATTCATCTCCGGTGGACGTGAGTGAGCTCTGGAACACCATATACACGGGGTGAACAGAGCTACCAAGGATATGGTTGACAACCCTCCAGAGAATCAATCGAAAGCTCGAATGCTGCTCGGCGGTGGTTTCCAAGATGGCAGTAGGGTTCATCCTCGGGTTTCTTGGGGTTCTAGACTTTTGGGGAGAGGATAAGGATGCGAGGTTCCTCTATGGGATTCTATCTTAAAATGTATGGGTTGCCAGGGGGAGCTGGCGAGGGTGGGTTATAAAGCAACTAGGACTGGGTCTCGGGTTTACTGGGTCAGGTCGGCTGCTTCCCCTGGAAGAATCCGACTTGTCTTGCTGGGAGGAAAATTGGGGCAAGCCCTACTGTACCTACTGTTGACCAACACCGGCCTTGCCGGTTAGGCGGAGATGGGCTAAATCCATCGGGTCATTGTCGGGCAAAAGTAGGCAAGGGTTTCCATGCTAGGGTAGTCTACAGCCAGCCTGGTGCTCTGATACCATGCTCTGTGGCACCCCCCTCTGACACATATCGCCAGAGAGGCGGTCGCCCCGTGCGCCAGCCCAGGATATCCGGACGCACGTTACGACAATGCAACATAGCAGAAATATCATTACACAATCAGGCCCAAAGGGCTACAAATGGTTTTACATGGCCATCAAGGCATGAGAAATTATCATGGCCAAGTATGGCACGGGACAGAGTTTTTAACTGGCAGCGGAAGACGACTAAAGCAACGGTTTGGAGTGGCTCCATTCCACAGGCATCTGGCTGGGCTACTGATCCTAGCACGCTCTTGCTCCATCTCCTTGCTATGGTAGAAGATGAATCCTCTCAACGTCTGGCCACATGAAAAGCCAGTCTGAGTACAATGACGTACTCGCAAGAAAAAAACCACAGACATGAACAGTCAAGCAATCAGGCAACAAGTAACTAGTGACAGAAAATAATCTAAACATGGCAAGTGCTTACTTACGGCAGTCCAAGTGGATAGCAACAAGGCAGCACAACAAATCATGGCATAAGCAAATAATGGGGTATCACCAGTACAGAGTCCAAGCCAGGTGGGGTTGGATTGTGCACCGGCGATCAGACAAGAGAACTTACCTGTGACGAATAACGGATGTACCCATTGGTAATAAGTATTATAACAAACTTGTCACAACTTGGCCCACAGCCTTACCACATCTTTCCACTGCTAGGCCCACTGGCCTCATCTTTTCCATAGGGCATGCACGGACGAGGTTGGCTCAGGCCTAACTCTAGGCCCCCAACGATCGCACCGCCATCCCTCAACACGGGTAACCATCCACAACTGAAGTAACATTCCCTGCATCATCTTATTGGTTCATTTAGTGAAATCAGGTTGTTCATTTTTCTTTCAAACCGAACTTAAGTTTAACCTCCGGACTCGACAAAGGACAATAGTGTGACCGACACTGAACTGTTCCATAACCTAGGAACAAGGCTAGCTGCTAGTTGACACACTCTCGAGAGGTTGCAGTTACCACCCATCTAAATGCACCTTGCTTCGCGACGGCAAGATACACTTACATAACCGTTCACGCTACCAAGACACTCCTTATATAGCTACCGACTTACCACTCGGGCTAAGTCTTATGACAAAGTGAATCCGGCACGTCCCCAACTCATGAGCAACGCCTAGCTCCGGAACCTTCGCAAGACTAGCCCCGACCACAACTATGCAGTATCCGACTAGACTTGCCAAGTGGGTAGCATCAAAGGAGGCTTGATAGGTTACATAGGCTATGGCTCTCCCATTTGGGCGACAGTGGTAGTGCGTTCGATGTTCAGATTGGTGGCACTATGGACTGACCCTATCGAAGTTTGGAGGGGGTTTCATTTAGTCCAGTTTCTTCCAACAACATGTCCAAACAACAGAGGATTAGTCCAACACAATAAAGGATTAGTCCAACACAACCAGTATAATATCATATCAACATGAAACAGAAGCAAACTGCACACAATAGTTCAAGCAAAGAGCAATAATAATCACGTAATAATCAAGCAAAGGTGATTAAATTCAACCGGGCGAGGACGGAGATGTCTCCGGCCAGTAGCAGCCACGGGTCGAGTAAGAAAATAAAATAGCACAATCAACCGGGCGATGACGGAGATGCCTCCAGCCAGTGACAGCCACAGGTTGAGTAAAGAAAACAAAATAGCACAATTGGTTAGCGTCAACCGGGCGATGGTGGAGGTGCCTCCGGCCAGTAACAGCCACGGGTTGACTACAAAAGTTAGTGGGGGCGTCCACGCGATCCCGTTCCTCCATTCCATTGACAGCGACGGTTCCCCCAGTCCATCGTCGCCGGAATGGGGAGTGGTGCATGGTACCGTCCAACACACGCTACAACTCTACAGAAAAGTAGACGAGATTCAATCCATGTGGGCGGGGCCCAACATGTATTTAGTCGCCGGCCGGAACTCAACCCACACTTGATGGGTTTATCGTATTGCAGGAAAGTAAAGTTACATGAAATAATAATACTGAAAGTAGGCGAGATTCAATCCACGTGGGCGGTGCCCAACATGTATTTAGTCGCCGGCCGGAACTCAACCCACACTTGATGGGTTTATCGTATTACAGGAATGAAAACAAAGCCACGATATCTCGTGACGCACAGTTGACAAGTGACAAGCAATAAAATAAGATACTAAGCACACATATGACATGGTAATATGCAAACAAACAACACCGCTTGAGTGTTCATAGCAAGTGGTTAGCTTGCCTTCGAAGATCGACGCCATTTGGCTTGGAGGGTCACGGACATGTTGCGGGTTAGGGTCTCGGTTCGCCGGTACCCGCGGAATACCTATGCAAGCATACACGGGTGCTGAGCATACAAACATCTTACAAAAATGTAAAACCTATACCAATGGATAGAGCTTTTCAAACTATGAATTTACAAATTTGAATCACCTCGATCGGAGCTACGGGTCAAAAGATATGGGCAGGCGACGATTAGCTATCCGCTGCTTACTCGGGAAAAAAAACAGAACGGGCCGTATCTGACTAGGCTGGGCTGGATCGCGTGTTTCACTGGAATATGTTTTCCTTTGGAGAAAGCATAAACCTGGAATTACGCCACCGGCTATCCAATCGATCGATTGTTTTCCTCTTGCTCTCACACGGGAGCCGAATGGAGAGCTTGGGGATGGCCGCGTCTCCGTCCGTCGTAGCTAGGCCGCCGGTGATGCGGACGAGGACGGCGGAGAGGTCGCTGCGCCCCACCGCAGCCTGGGTCGCGCGAACGTGGACGGGCGCGCCGGGCGCCGGCTTGGCCGCGGCGGTCGCGCGGGGTTGAGCACGGCGAGTCCGGCCTCGTCACCGACCGCAAGGACGCCTGGGCCTCCGGCCAATGGCGGAGACGGGCACGCTGCACTCCACCCCACCCGGGGAAGGTCGCGGACGGAGGAGGGAGACCACAGAGCTCGACCCACCGGTGAACGCAGGATTCGGCCTAGGGAGCTCGAGGAGCTCCTGTGAGCTTGACTCCTCTCACATGGAAGCAGGGGTGCCTGGGGGAGGGGAGGAAGATCATCTTGTCCGCGCTCGCGAGGAGGTTGGAGGCGTGGCGAGGCTGTGGTGGTGTCGGGCGAGCCATGGCCATGGCGGCCGCGGTCGAACTCGAACGGGGGCTCGGTATGCAGAGCTCTATTTGCTCCTCTAGTCTGGGGGGAGTAGGGGGAGGCAGGGGAGGATGGCAGGAGGATGAGGTGAGAGGCGCCGGTGGAGCTCGAGCTGCTCTGCTATAGCTGGGAAACGAGGAGGCAGCGTCGTTTCCACGCGATGATTTTCCTTCCAATAAAATAATGGGAAGAGATAAGAACGGGGAGCTGGATAGGGAGGCCGAGCTGGACGAACAGGACTCTACAGGATACTTTCTGCGCAGAGTGGTTTAGCAGGGTTTAGGGCTAAGTAGATTTAGGTCACGCCAAAGCGTGCGTCTGGGACGTCCAGAGCGCGATGCGAGTGACATCGCCACGTTCCTGTCGACTCGGGGCACCAAACTGAAAACGGTTCGCGTCACCTAGTGCCAAATCAAAAACACTACCACTTTCTAGTTATAGACTTTTTCTGGTTTGCAACTTGGTTTAAGCAAAATTTCAGAAAACCTAGGATACACCAGGTGCTCGATGAAATGACCAGGGCCTTGCACATTTCAGAAAAATCTCCAAAATTCACAGTGGGATAGGATTTGTTTATATAGTATGTCTCTGCAGTTTGAGCTCAATTGGGTACTTGGAGTTTGGTCAAATAATTTGGTGTCCAAAAATAGCCCTAATGGCATGGGTATGCCAAATGCATTTACTCAAATGATATAGGCCTGATATTCTGGATATGTGGTTATATTTGGGAGTTAGCCAATTTGGCCAAGTGTCAATGCCCAATGATTTTTTAGCTAGGGGTTGCTTTGGAAATTGCAATAGGCATGAAAAGGGCATTACAAAGGGGGTAACTCAAATATTGCTCAAATGAGGTTGGGACAATGAAGTGAAATGTTCAGGAGGTTAAATCATGCACCTCACCAAAATTTCAGAATTTTGGATGAGTGGAAGGTGTCCAAATAATTTTTGGACTGAAAATGGCATAATAGGAAATATGAATAAACTTGCAAATATTGCATGGGACTATGGAATATTTTTGCATGGGAGTGAGGTATATGTGTGAGGGAACCATATGGTATCTTGGTGGAATTTATTTCAAGCTATAATTGTGGTGGTGGCTTTTGGTGGGATAGACGAAAGGGTTTTGGAATCTCCAAATGGAAAACGTTTGAGAGGCAAAACAGAGACATGGAAATCTGGTGGAGGTTGACATGGATCAAGGGTTATTGGGGAAATTCCTGAGAGAGCGAATCCAAAGTCAAATCAAGGACATCTGGTTCAAGAAAATATTTGAAAAATAGAAAAAGTTTTTCAGGTACGAGAAAACACCGCTAAAATCAGGGACGGATTTTTGGGATGTTACAAACCTTCCCCCCTTAAAAAGAATCTCGTCCCGAGATTCGGAGACTAATAGAGATTCCCGGGGTTATACAAGATATTTACTTGTAGGGTTTAATATACCCCTAAATTTAAAATATTATAAAACTTTTTCTTCCTAATACTAGGGTTTAATACTCAAAAGCATCAACACTCAGCAGAACATTTTCTAAAACAAACATTATCAAGGTATGATATTTTTATCACACTCCATGCATTCTAAGGATGGCATGGCAGGGGCTCACACAATCAATCAACATGGGACCTCCTACTATGGTTGCATAAAAAAATTAAATCTAAGGTTTTTAGTTCATCCAACACAAACATGGCAAATTCAAACAAGACCTACACACAGATCATCCCACAATAACCTGGATGGGACTTGGCCAACAATTACCCAATTTGTAAAACAAAATGTTAGGGATATGCTAAACATATCCCCGTTCTAGATTTATTTTGAAAAGCTGTATATACCTTTTCAGGTATACACAGGTTTGGAAAAAGAAGATAAAACCCACACAACTGATTCCCCGAGAGTTCGATATTAAACCCTCGAGTCACCTTCTTGGGGAAGATCTTCCACTACTACATACTCTGCACTTGGAGGCTTAACCTATCCCTTATATTTATTGTTTTCCTTTCAGGGTATCAAGAGTGCTTGTTGCCGAAGCTGAGGGAGACTTCAGCTACAGCCATCACCTGTTACTCAGCAAGTTTGCTTCGCAATAGGTTTGCCGGCACTTAAAGGCTAAGGTGTCAAGGCCAGATCGAACTGAGGCATAAATATTGCAAATTTGCAAAATAGATAAGTCAAAAATGGCAAAAGACAGTTGTTTATAAAGCATTTCATACTGTTTGAATAGCCTTACATCCAAACTTTACATTTTCAGGAAGGCCGGCTCAAAAGAGCAAATTCGGCTTATGCGTCTTTGTTCGCCTCCTCGCCGTCATCGTCAGACTGGACAGGAGTTGGCAGGCATGGCACTTCCTTGAAGACGGTAAGAACCACGGATGATATCAAGTCATCGCGGCGATATCAATCGGATATAACAGACTCGAGACATAACTGGACGGTAAGAACCCAAACCCCGAGAACCTAAACACCGACACCAAGCATAAACCAAATAGAGGTAAGAATCAGAGTAGAGCGAAATGGATGAGGAGTAAAAAGAATCCTAAGAAGGTTTTCACAACTCATTTTTAGGTTATAAATAAATTTTTAACTAGACTCGACATCGACCAATAGAAAGGGTTTCCTACAGGCAGTCCTGCTCTGATACCAACTTGTAGCGCCCCGACCCCAGAACTATACAGTGGAACGTTGTGTAACCGGTCATGCTACACAATTGAGGGTTACTGGGTTTACCAATCCCAGGCCAAAACTCATTGGCAGGTGTGCTCGGAATGGATCATCGGCACACAACACCTCAATCATGCCATAAGCTCAGACATCGCTTCCATGTATAGTAAAGAGATCAATACTTGTGGAACAACTGGCACATTGCATGACTCTACGACACAAAAACATATAGCAACTCATATAACGAGAAGAATACAAATATTACACATCAAAGGTCACAGACCATCAATTCATCAAGCGGAAGCGGGTAGTGTTGTCTAACAACAAGAAGCAAATATATGGCCTAAGAGGCCTAGAATAAACATCACCCAAGCCAGCTTGTTCTACGGTCCCAAGCTGCCACCTGGGAACCCCGAACTATTCGTCGATGTCCACGAAGAAACCACCTAGCTGCTCGGTGTCGTCCTCCTCTGAAATACAAGTATAAAGGTAGCAAAGAGAGACTGAGTACGACGTACTCGCAAGTTTAGTAGGGCGATATAGGCCCGATGCTGACGGAGGCTCTAAAGCTGTATGTAGTTGTTTTTGCATAAAGCTAGATTTTCATTTGAAAGATATAAAAGACACAAGGCATCGTCTATTCAGAATATTTTTCATAAAAGGGGTAAGAGAGTAAACTTTTCATCTTCGGTCCTCGGCGGACCTATTTGTAGCCAAACCACTCATCTCCACCAAAGGCACTCCCTCGAATCACCCTCGAGGAAATGAACCTTTACAGTCATGTTGATTAATGCAACCTTTAGCTGCCATATCAATTAGGTTAAGGTTATCTATGAGCTAATCCGCCTTTCCCAAGAGTTTGTCCATAACCGTGGACACGGCTTTTCGAAAAGATTTACCCTGCAGGGGTGTACTATTTTACCCATTGGTACCGTCCTGCTCACCTGAGTGGCCCTCTTCCGGGGAAGGCCGGTGAGCAGGCGCGGTTGAACCTTTACCTCGCGTGAGACTATCCAAGAGTCATCTGTGGCCACAGGGCAAGTTTACCCAGCCTATTTCAGCCCCTGCCCCATCGCCACGTCCTAAACACAAATCCTCATCAACATCATCTTTTCCACTCACACGCAAATGGAAAACCGAACTAGAGGACCCTTGGATACGCCCGCACAAGTTATTCAGTTAGTAAGGCGCCCATACACCCACCAATGGTAGCACGCTCGGTTCTTGGTTCTAGCTAAAAGCACTTTCATCCTAGGCGGCAAGAATGAGGCAAAACACCATCCCCGATGGCAACTCATCCAAGCCTTTTAGCAAATTAATTATCCACCACAATTAACCATCATGTCCGAACATTCCACCACCATTCATAATAATGGAAATAAATTCACCGGACAACAATATATCATTTGACTAAGCATGGCTAAGCATAGCTAAGCATATGTAACCACAATTATATCTTTGTCTCCGGCCAACACATCAAACCTAGGGTTTATAGGAGGGGAAGCATGTGATGGTTCAGGGGATAAACATGCATTCATAGGATACTCTAATCTTGATCAAAGAGACATTTGAATCGCATGCAATATTATAGTGGATAAAATAAGTTTGTAAAACAATTGGATGCTAGATGCCAAGAAGGTTAGGTTATCTCTTGCCTTGCTGCCGGGGCGTGTAGTACGGCTCGTCGGGGTAGATAGGGAACCCCTCAACTCCGGAATCTATCGATACCCAAAAGAGAATACGAAGAACACATAAATCACACGAACACAAGGTGCAATGCGCAATCACATGATGACATGTCAAATTGATGCAAAGATACCATCATATAATATTTAAATGCAATATTAAATGGGGAGCCAAATAATTAGTGCAATTATTTGGAACCAACCCCATATTTATCTTAGTGACCACATTCCTTATAAATTATTCAATTATTAGAGAAGTGGCTCAAATATGCATGAACCTGACATGAAGGGATAGGGTTTGTTCTTCCGATCATTTTGGTACCTTATTTGTAATTTTCCGAGTACCGAGGATTAAATAGTGAATTAAATAATTAATTGTATTTAATTCTTTTAAACAAGTTATGACTAACATCAAATAAAAATTTGTGATCATGATGTAAGATTAGCATGGTTTGATTGCATTTCAAATGTTGGTCACAGTGATGTTTCATTCATAATTTTTGGATTAATATTTAATAAGTTATGATTTTTCCAATTTGGGCATTATTCAACCCCTTTTTGGAATTCTTAATAAACAGCAAAAATATAAACTCAAAAGATGATTTAAAGATTCTATCTTGTAGGGTTTGTTTTTCTGATCAAATTGAAATTTGACTTGTCGAAATTGGAGCATTTTTCAAATAGTTATGAATTGTTTTACATTTATTTCAGCTCCAAAAGAAAAAGCAAAAGCTAGTGAGGCCGGCCTCCAAACCGGCCAGGCCGGGAGAAAGGCCGGGCAGGTGGCCGAAGTGTCCGGCCCAGAGCCGGCCCAGGCCGGGCAGATGGCCGGGTGGGTTCCAGAAGCGGCCGGCCTCATGCCGGCCCAGGCCGGGCACCTGCCCGAAGGCTCCGGCCTCAGGCTGGCCCAGGCGACGGCCAGGCCGGGCAGGCAGAGCACGGCGGCACCGGCGGCGACCGGACGGCGAACGGCGGCGAGGGGGAGAGAAGGGAAGCGGGGAGGAGGGAAAAGAGACGCGGGCCTCACCAGGGAGTAGCTGGCGTGATAGTAGCGGCCGGGGACGACCACCGCGGCTGGATTCCGGCGAGGATGGGATCGGCGGTGGCGGACGGACGCGCACGGACGAGCACGATTTGCTCGACCCCGAGCCTCCCAGCTAGCGTGAGTCGGCGGAGGAGGTAGAGGACGATGTGGAGGAGGAGCAGGTGCGCGTCGATCTGCACGGGGCGCACCTAATCGTCATCGACGGCCGGAGGCGAGCGGCGGAAAGGAGAGCTCAGGAAGGAGGAGCGAAGGCGAGACGAGGGGGAGCAGAGGGGGAAAATGGACAGGGGGTAGGTGGGGGAGCTCGTCCACCAGCAGGGCACGGCCAGGAGAGGGTGGGCGGCGGCATGGGCGCGGCCAGCTCGGCGGCATGGCGCCAGTGCCGCCGGCACTGTGGAGGAGAGAGAGAGAGAGAGGAAAGGAAACTCACGAAAACCCCCTGGAATCTTTTAAACAAATTGCAAACAAGTCCAACAGCAGGTTTTAACCAGTTAAATAAGGCACCAGGACATTTTTATAAAATGTGCAAAATTCATATAGGCTCCATTTAACCTATAGAAGCTCCAAAAAAATTGGTGAGGCAAAATAAAATGTTTTGCACCACATTTGTTCTTAGGATTTAGTTATAGTCATTTTTGATAATTTCCAAAATAGATTTGTTTGGAGCATTTAGGTATTTCAATAAATTATGAAAATATTTATGGGAGCTCATGTTATAATACTGAAGCACCCCACAATTTTATTTTGTATTTTTGGAATGTTTAACTTGGTTCCAAGAATAGGAATTGGATTAAGCCAATTTGAATTCTCATATTTACTTCTTAATTTGACAAAGTTTGGAAATTGAGAATTGGTTTCAAAAAGTGAAATTGGAACTTCCTAAACCATTTGGAAGTTCATTTAGTTGTTGACAAGTTGAGCAATTGTGTTGGTTTGGATGTTTGGGGAAGTTTTGCTTCCCGTTTGGTTACTTGCATATGTGGTTAGTTAGGAATGATAATTTCATATGCATGCCATGATGCAAACAAGGATGCAAAAGTGGAAAAATTCTTCGTATTTTTCATTACCAAGCTAGGGCTGTTACATCATCCTTACATTGTTATTCAACACCATTGCATTTTTATTTGCTGTTTTGCATTCATTATTATCTTAATAACATTCTCACACCTTGTGATTGACAACCACTTGGTGAGGTTGAGGGCACAAAGAAATTTAATTGTTTGCAGGAAATCTAGAGAAGGACAAGAAGATAAAACCCACACTACTGATTCCCCGAGAGTTCGATATTAAACCCTCGAGTCACCTTCTTGGGGAAGATCTTCCACTACTACATACTCTGCACTTGGAGGCTCAACCTATCCCTTATATTTATTGTTTTCCTTTCAGGGTATCAAGTATGCTTGTTGGCGAAGCTGAGGGAGACTTCAGCTACAACCATCAAACAAGATTTTCTGGCGCCGTTGCCGAGGAATCATAGATGGAAGGGTTTGTCCAAGGATATCACAATAAACTCAACTTCATCACCAACTTGTGCTAACACCTAAGCTTGGGGAGGTTCCACCTACGTGAGCATCATCTTGTCCATCTTTCCCTTCAAGCAAATTATCTTGTTTTGTTTTTGTCTTGCATAGCATTTTTAGATTTCGGTTTGCATATTTTATTTTCAGTTTTGCATTTTGTTTTGCATTAGTTAATTCGGTTTGCATTGTCTTAGTGTCATTTTATTTTCAGTTTTGCATAAAAAATTAAAAACACATAAAAATCTGCTAAAATGGGTGATAGGACTAAGTTGTGTGACTACACAAACACTCCAAATGATCAATTTATTGCTAAACCTATTACCACACCTGAGATACAAGCTGATAGCTATGAAGTAATTCCTAGTTTGTTGAACTTGATAACAAGGGAGCAATTTGGTGGTAGTGCTATGGACGATGCCTCTATGCATCTTCATGATTTTGTTGAAATCTGTGACATGCAAAAATTTAAGAATGTTGAAAGTGATATTGTAAAACTGAAATTATTTCCTTTCTCACTTAGAGGAAAAGCTAAGGAGTGGCTGCATTCTTTACCTACTGATAGCATTAAAACTTGGAAGGATCTGAAAGAAGCTTTTATTAAGAAATATTATCCTCCTGTTAAAATTTTGCAAAATAGAAACAATATTCTATCTTTTAGGCAAAATGAAAATGAACATGTTGCTATGGCTTGGGATAGGATAAAACTTATGCTTAGAACTTGCCCATCACATGGAGTTAATGAATGGACCATACTACACTCTTTTTATAATGGTCTGAACTACATGTCTAGAAATATACTTGATTCTGCTGCTGGAGGTGCTTTTATGGGAAAAACTATAG
This sequence comes from Puccinellia tenuiflora, assembly GCA_012064385.1. Taxonomy (NCBI): domain Eukaryota; kingdom Viridiplantae; phylum Streptophyta; class Magnoliopsida; order Poales; family Poaceae; genus Puccinellia; species Puccinellia tenuiflora. Next base: position 2,038,818 of record QRDG01000366.1, read on the forward strand.
TAGAAGCTAAGCACATATTGGAAAGCATTTTGCAAAACTATAGTCAATGGCATACTGATAGAGCACCTAATTCATCTAAGAAAGTAAACTCCATAGAAGAAACTCATGATTTGTCCTCTAAGATGGATGCTATTCTTGCTTTGCTTAATAAGCCTAGTATTGAAAATATTCCTTGCAAGAACTTGGTGGTGATAATTCTGAAAATATTGATGTCAACTTCATTAGGAACTATGGAAACAATGGGTATGGTAACAACAATTATAATTCTTATAATAAACCTCCATATGTTCCCAACAATCGTCCATTTGTTCCATATCCTAATGCTAATGATAAATGGAAACCTGTGTCATCAAGTAATGATAATCTTGAGACTAATAAAATTCTTATGGAACAAGTTGCTAGTCATAATACCATGATACAAGAGTTGAATAAGTCTGTGGCATCTATTAGTTCTGATATTAAAAACCTACAACTCCAAGCTGCAGGACTAGACAAAGCCCTTTCAAAACTTGCTGATAATCAAGCCACTTTATTGAGTATGTCTGCTGGAAAACCACAAGCACCACCTGTGGTTGGATTGAATTCTATTAATATTGCTGAAAGTGTTCCTCTTACTTTGGAGGAAACTATGAATGAATTGCTAAAATATCCTGAATATCTGTTGCCTTTTATGTCTCATCTCATGGCTTTAAAAGAAGAAGTTAATGAAACTGAATGTGATGAATCTCCTATGTCAATTGAGTTAGAAAGAAAAGTTGAAGAAGTTAAGATGCTAAGTGAAGTTAAAGATCCCTTGATTGATTTAGAGAATAGTAGCTTGCATGAATTAATATCTATCTTACAAAAATTTGCATGTGATCCTTCTATTGATGTTAACAAATCTGGTTTTGGTTCCTATATTGTTAATCATGTTTTGAAAGAGAAAGTTGCTAGATACAATTAAGAAGCTATGATACCACCTAAGCTTGGGGATGTATGGATCCCCAAGGTGCTAGTTACTATTGAAAAAGAGACACACCATGCCATACTTGATCTAGGATCTAGTGTCTCAGTTTATCTAAAGAACTATATGAATCACTTGAATTAAAGAATCTTGAAAAATGCTCTATTGACTTGCACTTGCTGATAATACCATTAAACATGCTCTTGGAAAAGTAAGTGATGTTATGGTAGAGTTACATATGACTTTTGTGCCTGTGGATTTTCTAATCATGGATATGGAGAATAAAACCTCTGGTCCTATTATTCTTGGAAGACCTTTTCTTCGTACCACAGGGGCTATCATTGATTCAAAGGAAGGGAATGTGAAGTTTCAGTTTCAACACAAGAAATGCATGGAACACTTCACAAGGATGAAGGGCACAACTTTAAGCTCCCTCATGAGCTTTATCTTCGTTAAAATAACAAGTAATTAAGCCTAGCTATATGGCTATAAAGAAAGCGCTTTACGGGAGGCAACCCGGTTGTTTTTATTTTGGATTTTCTTTGTGTCCTCTTGCTGTAACAAGAGATTGTTTCTTAGTTTAGTTTCTGGAATTTTTAATAAGTGCCAAGTTTTACCCATTTTGGTTTGAAAAAGTTGCTATTTCTAATCGGGAATTTTATTTCTGCACGGAGTCTGTGCACGGTTGATTTTTTATTCTTAGTCTGTAACTCTGAATGAGCTGAAATATTTTTACTGTAACTGCAACATTTCGTCCTCTGTATGCCTGAATTTGGTCAGATGTTTTCGACAAGTTCAAGTAGACAGAAAAATACGTTTTGCTGCTGCTGTTTTTCTGGATAGATTCTGTCCCATATTGTTTTATGCATAGTTTGAACTTTTGAGTTGATCCAATTGTTTATGAGTAGGCATACAACATTATACATCTCTGGTCATTCATATGAATTTAATCCATGGATTATATGCAGCAAGAAACTTGTTTATTTATCTCTACTAATATCACCCCACAGAAAAGAGATGGGAGAAATTGTGTTTTGAAGTTTTTTCACAGGGATTGGAGGCACCATGAGTTATCCAAGGATGGTGAAAACCATAAGCTTGGGGATGTGAACATCCCCACTGAACCAAAACACTCTCGGTTTGCACACGTCTAACTTCTGTTTTTCTATCATACTTTATCGCATAAACTTGGAGCGTCTTTTTGTTTGTTTTGCTTTGATTTTTATTTTGTGAGACCACCACACTATCTTTTATATATGAGTGCTACTGGAATATGGGTTGAAATATCTTGCATGCTTTTATTGATTGGGAAAAGGGATGTCTAAGTTGATTTTTAATGACACATATAGTTGCATGATTCATGAGCTTCTTTATGAGTAATAATTTGCAAATGCTTTATCACGAGCTATCTTTTATTCATGTTTTGATGCTGTATGTTATTTCAGTTTTTTGACATGAATTAGTTAGTTCTATGGACACTCATGCATGCATCTAAATGGTCATCTTTCTCCCTTTTGCTAGCCCAAAAATTTCAACAAGTAAAAACTTGTTTCCAATACCTTCAACCCAAGTTTTTTCCAGTGAGTCCACCATATCTACCTATTAGCTTTATGCTATCCAAGTATGTTTATCATGTTATTTGTGTTATCTATGCCTCTAAATGAAAATGATGATGTTATTTATTGTAATGGCAAAAGTTGGTTAAAAAGCTCTCGCGAACTTGATGCACACTTTACTTTTATTGCATTCAAAAAGATGAACCATTGTGATTAATATTATGAAGATAGTGGCTTGATAAATGTTTAAGGTTGGGAGTTAGCCCATATGTGCTGTCACATGCAAAGCTTTCAACATGTTCATCATTTGTTTAGTTGATATCATGTACTTTTGTCTATGGATGCCTATCATGACGAAATAAATGTGGAATAGAGTTAAGTTTAAATGAGTTTGTATAAATGGTTAGAGAGAAACCTGGGCCGCTAATCTAAGCCATGCATCATTCATGGTGGAAATTTACTTACATGCTATTTTGAACTCTCTGGATACACCCTACAATAAAAAGCTATATCAAGTGGTAAATAAAAGGGTGTTGAGATTGTTCATTATGTTTGTTTGTCTTGTTGTTTTGATATGGGCTTGATCCATATCATGGGACAAGAGGTACCCCAGACGACTCTTGATGATACCGTTTTACTTACAATGATAGATAATTAAACTTGCTTTGTTTCCCAAGTTGAGTAATCATGGTGTAGGTACTTGTATTCAAGGGGCATGAGACATCTAACCTTTACTTTATCAAGGCCACTACTCATATTTGCTTTCACATTCAACTTTAATCATTCAAGATGCTATGATAGGGGAATGAGAGCTTGACACCAAGTATTACCATTGCATTCANTTGTTTGTCTTGTTGTTTTGATATGGGCTTGATCCATATCATGGGACAAGAGGTACCCCAGTTGAAACTCTGGATGATACCGTTTTTACTTACAATGATAGATAACTTAAACTTGCTTTGTTTCCCAAGTTGAGTAATCATGGTGTAGGTACTTGTATTCAAGGGCATGAGACATCTAACCTTTACTTTATCAAGACCACACCATATTTGCTTTCACATTAACCTTTAATCATTCAAGATGCTATGATAGGGGAATGAGAGCTTGACACCAAGTATTGCCATTGCATTCAATAACTTAAGAAGAATAGTTTGGAGGATAGATGAACTCATGCATGCTTTACCTCTACTTATTTATATATCTTTTCCAAAGTGTCCACCTTTTATATTCAGATTTTCTACACTCTATGGACCACAAGTATGCAAATGTAAGAAGTCCATAGTACTATCTCTTTAATGTTGCACTTTGTGAACTATCATTGATCATCTTTGCATTGAATACTTGATATCACTTTATAAACTGTTTGCATATTGCTACTACTTTGAAATAATGAATCATTTGACTTTATGTAGCGTAGCAATCATCTTTTATATCCATGTCTTCATTATATTGCAAAGTTCATGTTAGTTTTATCACTTTCATACTCGAGGACGAGCATGAGTTAAGCTTGGGGATGTTGATGCATCTAAAATGCATACATGAACTTTGCACTATAATAGTTATATTCCAATCATATTGCATTATATAAGGGGTATATTACTGTTATTTAATGATTTTGATAATTTATAATGATTTACCCTTTTTATGGAATTAATCCTGCGCAGGCAGAAAACACCTTTTTCTTCTTTAATTGTTTCAGGACCTTAACGACGTCATAATGAGCTATAAATTTAGGGGGTCATTATTTTTGAAGGACAAGATTTTGGAGCGAAAGAAGTCAACGACCGGAGGCCGGGAGACCAAAAGGGGGGGTCCCTTGCGGCCACAGTACCAGGCCGCGTGGGCCCATCCCAATTGGCCCTCGTGGCCCCATTTGCATCGATCCTTCGCCCATAATCATCCTCGTGACCTAAAAACACCTATATAAGAGGTCCCCCGACGTTTTTCCAGAGGAGAGCCACCACACGAGAGAAACCAGAAAACAGAGATCAGGAGGCTGAAGATCGGAGGGGGAAAACTCCGGCGGAGCCCTGCCGGAGAGGTCTCCACCTTCTCCATCGACATCTCCACTGTCTCCATGATGAAGAGGAAGTAGTCCACCGCTGGACTATGGGTTTGTGGCAGTAGCATATGTATCTCTCTCTCTCTCTCTTGAGTCTCATTAGTTAGCACCGTATGAGCTGCTGAACATGATTACGGTCACCGTTGTATTACCATTGTTGTGGATCTTTCTATGAGTTTAATATATGTTGAGATTGCAATGTTTGTTTCAGTTATGAAAGTAGATGCATATATGTACCCCGTTCTTATATCCTTGTTATGATCAAGCATGTTTATGAGAGCGTGTGTGGGGGAACGTGTGCATTAGTTGGAGTAATGGGGGTGGTGAAGTGATAAGCTGACAACTTGAATATCATGATCCATTGGGTGTTTACCTTACTTTGTTGCCTCACTATGGATAAACCAAAATACCATGCTGAAGGGTAGGAGGAGTGACATGCCTCTACCTAAGACTAGATCCATCATGTGTTTATTTTAACTTCATGTCATTGATCTTAAAGCTATACTCTGATGCTATCTTAATTACTAAGGTGCATGATTTAGTTCACATCTTGGTGGAGTATAAGTGAGACTAATAATCAAAAGGTCTCTATGTTAGGACGTGATGCCCATATAATTAGTAACATGAATGAACTTGTTTGCAATCTCATATGTTAAGTCTATGTCTACTTGTTTGCCACACTATATTAAAGAGAGAGTGCATGTGTGAAACCATGAACCCCGGTCCATTTTTAATCATAAGAAACACTTTTCCAACCACTTTCAAGCATCTTTTACATTCAGCCATTTTAAAATCAGAAAACACAAAAACACTTTACTTCTTGCATTCACATATAAAAACCCCAAAAATACCATCCATCATCATTTACTATCATCCTTGCATTGTTATTCATCACCATTGCATTTTTATTTGCTGTTTTGCATTCATTATTATCTTAATATCATTCTCACACATTGTGCTTAACAACCACTGGTGAGGTGAGGGCACAAAGCAATTTACTTGTTTGCAGGAAATCTAGAGAAGGACAAGAAGATAAAACCCACACTACTGATTCCCCGAGAGTTCGATATTAAACCCTCGAGTCACCTTCTTGGGGAAGATCTTCCACTACTACATACTCTGCACTTGGAGGCTCAACCTATCCCTTATATTTATTGTTTTCCTTTCAGGGTATCAAGAGTGCTTGTTGGCGAAGCTGAGGGAGACTTCAACTACCCGCCATCAAACAGATTTTCTGGCGCCGTTGCCGGGGAGCGCACAAAGGATACATAAGAAGACTCTCCCCCGTCAACTCCGCCATCAAAGATTTTCTGGCGCCGTTGCCGGGGAATCATAGCTAGAAGGGTTTGTCCAAGGATATCACAACAAAGTCAACTTCATCACCAACTTGTGCTAACACCTAAGCTTGGGGAGGTTGCACCTACGTGAGCATCATCTTGTCCATCTTTACCTTCAAGCAATTTATTTTGTTTTGTTTTTTTCTTGCATATCATTTTTATATTTCAGTTTGCATATTTTATTTTCAGTTTTGCATTTTGTTTTGCATTTAGTAATTCGGTTTGCATTGTTTTAGAGTCATTTCATTTTCAGTTTTGCATAAAAAATCAAAAACACATAAAAAAACTGCTAAAATGGGTGATAGGACTAAGTTGTGTGACTACACAAATACTCCAAATGATCAATTTATTGCTAAACCTATTACCACACCTGAGATACAAGCTGATAGCTATGAAGTAAGTCCTAGTTTGTTGAACTTGATAACTAGGGAGCAATTTGGTGGTAGTGCTATGGAGGATGCCTCTATGCATCTTCATGATTTTGTTGAAATCTGTGACATGCCAAAATTTAAGAATGTTGAAAGTGATATTCTAAAACTGAAATTATTTCCTTTCTCACTTAGAGGAAAAGCTAAGGAGTGGCTGCATTCTTTACCTACTGATAGCATTAAAACTTGGAATGATCTAAAAAAAGCTTTCATTAAGAAATATTATCCTCCTGTTAAAATTTGGCAAAATAGAAACAATATTCTATCTTTTAGGCAAAATGAAAATGAACATGTTGCTATGGCTTGGGATAGGATAAAACTTATGCTTAGAACTTGCCCATCACATGGAGTTAATGAATGGACCATACTACACTCTTTTTATAATGGTCTGAATTACATGTCTAGAAATATACTTGATTCTGCTGCTGGAGGTGCTTTTATGGGAAAAACTATAGTAGAGGCTAAGAATATATTGGAAAGCATTTTGCAAAACTATAGTCAATGGCATACCGATAGAGCACCTAGTTCATCTAAGAAAGTAAACTCTATAGAAGAAACTCATGATTTGTCCTCTAAGATGGATACTATTCTTGCTTTGCTTAATAAGCCTAGTATTGAAAATATTCCTTTGCAAGAACTTGTTGGTGATAATTCTGAAAATATTGATGTCAACTTCATTAGGAACTATGGAAACAATGGGTATGGGAACAACAACTATAACTCTTATAATAAACCTCCATATGTTCCCAACAATCGTCCTTTTGTTCCATATCCTAATGCTAATGATAAATGGAAGCATGTGTCATCTAGTAATGATAAATTTGAGACTAATAAAATTCTTATGGAACAAGTTGCTAGTCATAATACCATGATACAAGAGTTGAATAAGTCTGTTGCATCTATTAGTTCTGATATTAAAAACTTACAACTCCAAGCTGCAGGACTAGACAAAGCCCTTTCAAAACTTGCTGATAATCAAGCCACTTTATTGAGTATGTCTGCTGGAAAACCACAAGCACCACCTGTGGTTGGATTGAATTCTATTAATATTGCTGAAAATGTTTCTCTTACTTTGGAGGAAACTATGAATGAATTGCTAAAATATCCTGAATATCTGTTGCCTTTTATGTCTCATCTCATGGCCTCAAAAGAAGAAGTTAGTAAAACTGAATATGATGAAAGAAAAGTTGAAGAAGTTAAGATGCTAAGTGAAGTTAAAGATCCCTTGATTGATTTATAAAATAGTAGCTTGCATGAATTAATATCTATCTTACAAAAATTTGCAAGTGATCCTTCTATTGATGTTAACAAATCTGGTTTTGGTTCCTATATTGCTAATCATGTCTTGAAAGAGAAAGTGGCTAGATACAATCAAGAATCTATGATACCACCTAAGCTTGGGGATGTATGGATCCCCAAGGTGCTAGTAACTACTGGAAAAGAGACACACCATGCCATACTTGATCTAGGATCTAGTGTCTCAGTTTTATCTAAAGAATTATATGAATCTCTTGAATTAAGGAATATTGAAAAATGCTCCATTGGATTTGCACTTGCTGATAATACCATTAAGCATGCTCTAGGTAAAGTAAGTGATGTTATGGTAGAGTTACATATGACTTTTGTACCTGTGGATTTTCTAATCATGGATATGGAGAATAAAACCTCTAGTCCTATTATTTTGGGAAGACCTTTTCTTTGTACCACAGGGGCTATCATTGATTCAAAGGAAGGGAACGTGAAGTTTCAGTTTCCACACAAGAAATGCATGGAACACTTCCCAAGGATGAAGGGCACAACTTTTAAGCTCCCTCATGAGCTTCATCTTCGGTAAAACAACAAGTAAGTAAGCCTAGCTATATGGCTATAAAGAAAGCACTTTACGGGAGGCAATCCGGTTGTTTTTATTTGGATTTTCTTTGTATCCTCTTGCTGTAACAAGAGATTGATTTTTTAGTTTAGTTTCTGGAATTTTTAATAAAGTGCCAAGTTTTACCCATTTTGGTTTGAAAAAGTTGCTATTTCTATTCGGGATTTTATTCCTGCACGGAGTCTGTGCACGGTTTGATTTTTCATTCTTATTATGTCACTCCAAATGATCTGAGATTTTTACTGTAACTGCAACTTTTCATCCTCTGTATGCCTGAATTTTACCAGATTTTTTGGACAAGTTTAAGTAGGACAGAAAAATACGTTTTCCTGCTGCTTCTTTTCTGGACAGATTCTGTCCCATATTGTTTTATGCATAATTTGAACTTTTGAGTTGATCCAATTGTTTATGAGTAGGCATACAACATTATACATTCTCTGGTCATTCATATGAATTTTAAGTCCATGGATTACATGCAGCAAGAAACTTGTTTATTTATCTCTACTAATATCACCCCACAGAAAAGAGATGGGAGAAATTGTGTTTTGAAGTTTTTTCACAGGGATTGGAGGAGATGCACCATGAGTTATCCAAGGATGGTGAAAACCATAAGCTTGGGGATGTGAACATCCCCACTGAACCAAAACACTCTCGGTTTGCACACTTCTAACTTCTGTTTTTCTATCAATGCACTTTATCGCATAAACTTGGAGCGTCTTTTTGTTAGTTTTGCTTTGATTTTTATTTTGTGAGACCACCACACTATCTTTTATATATAAGTATGCTACTGGAAATATGGGTTGAAATATCTTGCATGCTTTTATTGTATTGGGAAAAGGGATGTTTAAGTTGATTTTTAATGACACATATAGTTGCATGATTCATGAGCTTCTTTATGAGTAATAATTTGCAAATGCTTATCATGAGCTATCTTTTATTCAAGTTTTGATGCTGTATGTTACTTCACTTTGTTTGACATGAATTAGTTAGTTCTATGGACATTCATGCATGCATCTAAATGGTCATCTTTCTCCCTTTTGCTAGCCCAAAATATTTCAACAAGTAAAAACTTGTTTCCAATACCTTCAACCCAAGTTTTTCCAGTGAGTCCACCATATCTACCTATTAGCTTTATACTATCCAAGTATGTTTATCATGTTATTTGTGTTATCTATACCTCTAAATGAAAATGATGATGTTATTTATTGTAATGGAAAAGGTTGGTTAAAAAGCTCTCGCGAACTTGATGCACACTTTACTTTTACTGCATTCAAAAAGATGAACCATTATGATTAATATTATGAAGATAGTGGCTTGATAAATGTTTAAGGTTGGGAGTTAGCCCATATGTGCTGTCACATGCAAAGCTTTCAACATGTTCTATCATTTGTTTAGTTGATATCATGTACTTTTGTCTATGGATGCCTATCATGACGAAATAAATGTGGAAATAGAGTTAAGTTTAAATGAGTTTGTATAAATGGTTAGAGAGGAACCTGGGCCGCTAATCTAAGCCATGCATCATTCATGGTGGAAAATTACTTACATGCTATTTTGAACTCTCTGTGATACACCTTACAATAAAAAGCTATATCAAGTGGTAAATAAAGAGGGTGTTGAGATTGTTCATTATGTTTGTTTGTCTTGTTGTTTTGATATGGGCTTGATCCATATCATGGGACAAGAGGTACCCCAGTTGAAACTCTTGATGATACTGTTTTTACTTACAATGATAGATAACTTAAACTTGCTTTGTTTCCCAAGTTGAGTAATCATGGTGTAGGTACTTGTATTCAAGGGGCATGAGACATCTAACCTTTACTTTATCAAGACCACTACTCATATTTGCTTTCACATTCAACTTTAATCATTCAAGATGCTATGATAGGGGAATGAGAGCTTGACACCAAGTATTGCCATTGCATTCAATAACTTAAGAAGAATAGTTTGGAGGATAGATGAAACTCATGCATGCTTTACCTCTACTTATTTATATATCTTTTCCAAAGTGTCCACCTTTTATATTCAGATTTTCTACACTCTATGGACCACAAGTATGCAAAAGTAAGAATGTCCATAGTACTATCTCTTTATGTTGCACTTTGTGAACTATCATTGATCATCTTTGCATTGAATACTTGATATCACTTTATAAACTGTTTGCATATTGCTACTACTTTGAAATAATGAATCATTTGACTTTATGTAGCAGTAGCAATCATCTTTTATATCCATGTCTTCATTATATTGCAAAGTTCATGTTAGTTTTATCACTTTCATACTCGAGGACGAGCATGAGTTAAGCTTGGGGATGTTGATGCATCTAAAATGCATACATGAACTTTGCACTATAATAGTTATATTCCAATAATATTTGCATTATATAAGGGGTATATTACTGTTATTTAATGATTTTTGATAATTTATAATGATTTACCCTTTTTATGGAATTAATCCTGCGCAGGCAGAAAACCCCTTTTTCTTTCTTTAATTGTTTCAGGACCTTAACGACGTCATAATGAGCTATAAATTTAGGGAGGTCATTATTTTGGAAGGACAAGATTTTGGAGCGAAAGAAGTCAACGAACGGAGGCCGGGAGACCAAAAGGGGGGGGTCCCATGCGGCCACAGTACCAGGCCGTGTGGGCCCATCCCAATTGGCCCTCGTGGCCCCATTTGCATCGATCCTTCGCCCATAAGCATCCTCGTGACCTAAAAACGCCTATATAAGAGGTCCCCCGACGTTTTTCCAGAGGAGAGCCGCCACACGAGAGAAACCAGAAAACAGAGATCAGGAGGCTGAAGATCGGAGGGGGAAAACTCCGGCGGAGCCCTGCCGGAGAGGTCTCCACCTTCTCCATCGACATCTCCACCATCTCCATGATGAAGAGGGAGTAGTCCACCGCTGGACTATGGGTTTGTGGCAGCAGCATATCTATCTCTCTCTCTTGAGTCTCATTAGTTAGCACCGTATGAGCTGCTGAACATGATTACGGTCACCGTTGTATTACCATTGTGGTGGATCTTTCTATGAGTTAATATATGTTGAGATTGCAATGTTTGTTTCAGTTATGAAAGTAGATGCATATTATGTACCCCGTTCTTATATCCTTGTTATGATCAAGCATGTTTATGAGAGCGTGTGTGGGGGAACGTGTGCATTAGTTGGAGTAACAGGGGTGGTGAAGTGATAAGCTGGCAACTTGAATATCATGATCCATTGGGTGTTTACCTTACTTTGTTGCCTCACTAGGGATAAACCAAAATACCATGTTGAAGGGTAGGAGGAGTGACATGCCTCTACCTAAGACTAGATCCATCATGTGTTTATTTTAACTTCATGTCATTGATCTTAAAGCTATACTCTGCTGCTATCTTAATTACTAATGTGCATGATTTAGTTCACATCTTGGTGGAGTATAAGTGAGACTAATAATCAAAAGGTCTCTATGTTAGGACGTGATGCCCATATAATTAGTAACATGAATGAACTTGTTTGCAATCTCATATGTTAAGTCTATGTCTACTTGTTTGCCACACTATATTAAAGAGAGAGTGCATGTGTGAAACCATGAACCCCGGTCCATTTTTAATCATAAGAAACACTTTTCCAACCACTTTCAAGCATCTTTTACATTCAGCCATTTTAAAATCAGAAAACACAAAAACACTTTTACTTCTTGCATTCACATATAAAAACCCCAAAAATACCATCCATCATCATTACTATCATCCTTGCATTGTTATTCATCACCATTGCATTTTTATTTGCTGTTTTGCATTCATTATTATCTTAATATCATTCTCACACTTTGTGCTTGACAACCACTTGGTGAGGTTGAGGGCACAAAGCAATTTACTTGTTTGCAGGAAATCTAGAGAAGGACAAGAAGATAAAACCCACACTACTGATTGTAACAGCCCAGATTTGGTACCCTAAAATATGGGCCAAATTTTCACTTTTTGCTTTGCTTTGCATCATGGCATACATATTTAAATTGCTAAATTAAATATTGCAAACCATGGAAAACATTAAAAGGGAACAGACACCTTCCCAAATTTCCAAACCAAATGCAATTGTTCAAATTGGCAAAACAAAATATTCTTGAGCTTCCATATTTGTCCAGGAAGTTCCAACAACTACAAATATAATGGTTGCAAAATTTAATGCAATTGCAAGAGCAAATATTTAAATGAAACCCAAAATGCAAGAGAGCAAATTCTGAAACATTAACACATGAAATGTTTTTCAAATGGGCTGCAAATTTTATCATAGGTTCCAAATAATATATATTAGCTCTGTGAATTTTTCCAGATTTTATAAAAAAGTTTAAAGGCCTCAATTAAAAATGAGAACTTCAAATAGTTGTAAATCAACTTTGAATTTTGAAACCAACTTAAACCTTTCAAATTTTCAAAACAAAAATATGGTGAGCTCCCTTATCTTATTATGAGCCTCCACCAATATTTTCATAATTGTTGCACATGTTTTGATGCCTCGAATGAATGGGCAAAGGTTGCTGTTTTCAATTTGAATAAAATCAGAAAAGGGAAAAAGAAGAACAGGGGGGTTTCTGCAAAGTGTCCGTCTTCCTCCCCTGTAGCGACCACATGCACTGGCGCCATGCCTCACTCCCCATCGCCGCCGGACCCTCTCTCCCGTGCCCCCTGCTGCGGATAAGAGGACCCGAGGCCCCCTGCTCCCTCTCCCGCAAACCCTAGTCCCTCTCCTTCCCCCCCCCCCCCCCCCCCCCCCCGCAGCCGCCATCCCCTCTCCTTTCTTTCTTCCCGAGACAACACGGTGAGAGAAGGCCGAGCACGCCGTTGTCATCTACCGTCGGCCGCCGCTTCTTTACCTCTTGTTCCATCAAGTCTGTAACTTGACACCAACACCGAACCAGCCCAGTGGCTTTGCTCCCTGCCTCCCTGCCCAGGAGACCCAAGTTCGATCCCCACTGCCTCCAATTGCCACCCCCCTTTTTTCTGTTTACTTTTTTTTGTGGTTATGCAAATTATGTTTCAATTCATATCTTGTAATCCATAATTCCAAACTAAAAATGTTGTATATGAAAGTTGTTCATAAAAATAAGTTCTATCTGATAGTGTCAATGTCATGATCAAATAATTAATTTTTATTGCTAATTAATTAAATTTACAAAAATGGCAGATTATATTTGGAAATTAGAAATTTGCATAACTTGAGAATTAATTATCCAAAAATCATGAGCGAGCTATCAGAAAGTTTATAATTTCATAACCTATCCAAATTTGTAACTCCCACATGCAATTGAATTGTAAAATTTGAATTTAATTTGTGAAATGCAAATCATGTGAGAGTTATTCAAATTTTTGGAAATTAATATCTAGAGTTTTATATTTTAGAAAAATACAAATAATATGTCAAAATGCTCAGCAAGAAAATGTCTATCTGTTAGTGCCACTGGTTAATTTATTTGGCCAAACTAAATTGCCTTTATTTAATAAAAAACAAAAATGGCAGAAATAATTGGAAATTTATAAAATCCATAACTTTATGAATTTTGATCCAAAAATTATAAATAAGATCTATAAATGTTCAGGAAAACAACATCTACATGTTAGTTCCATTTCCATGCAATAATGAACATTTAAATTGCTATTTAGTTAAAATCCTTAAAATGGCAGATTTAATTCCAACTTTGGATAATTCATAACTTGAGTTTTGCTTATTCAAAAATTATGCTTAATAGCTCAAAATGTTCAGCAAGCAATGATCTACAAGTTTATGTAATTTGAGACAATTTTAGATTTAATATTGGTGCTTTTTATTAAAATTAATTGAAATGGCAGAATTAAATCAATTATTGAAATTATCATATCTTGATAAATATTAATCCAAAAATTGCAAATGATATACCAATTTGATCAGCAACACAATTGCTATTCATCTATATCAAAATCACAGAAAGATAATAACTTTTTCCTTGATTTCATTTTGGAATTGTTAAAAATAATTTAAATTGCATAACTATTTATTTTCCCATTCACTCATCGTTGATCAGAAAATTGCAAATGATATACCAAAATGATCAGTGGATTAATACCTATCAAATAATGTCATTTTCATGCATATAAACCTCATAGTTCAGTACTGGACATTTTGGATAATTATATAATTCACTAAGTTAAAGATGGAGTTTTAACCCGTTAATTGCAATATTTAATTTAGGGGTTCCCTTTAACTTGTGGGACTTGCCCAATACCTTTGCAATGCATAATATGATCATCTCATCATGATTGCGCATTGCACCTTTTACTTCGTGTTATTTATTTCTTTTCCTGTATTGTTTGTGTTTCGTTAGATTCAGGAGTCGAGGTTCCACCACAATACCTCGACAACCAGAGCGACCATCTTTATCAGCAAGGCAAGAGCTAACCTAACCTTCTTGGCATATCTCATCCTATTAGTACAAGTATTTTATCCACCATAATATTGCATTCGATTCTAGCAACAACTTTGTTCAGTGGATAGAATTCCTATAACGTGCATGTTCCCTGAACCATTACTATGTTTCCCTACCTATGAACCATAGCTTGACGTGTTGGCCTGAGATAAATTATATCTGATGTATGTTATGCTTAGATATGCTTAGCCTGCTTAGCCGAATGCTTAAGTTGTCCGTTGGATAATTTCCATAATTGTGAAGTGGATTGAATGTTCGGACAATGGTGGAAACTTGTGTTACTAATTAATTTGCTAAAAGGCTTGGATGAGTTGCCAACAAGGTTGTTGGTGTTTTTCCTCATTCTTGCCGCCTAGGTGTGAGTGCTTATCGACCGAACCAAGAACCGAGCGTGCTTCCAAAGATGGGAGTATGGGCTCCTTACTAACCGAATAATTTGTGCGGGCGTATCCAAGGGTCCTCTAGTTTGCGATTTCCATTTGCGAGTGTGTGGCTGGTGATGAAAAAGATGATGATGATGATGATGATGATGATGGTGATGATAGGAGTGGCGATGGGGCGGGGTGTTGAAACTTGTCATGTCGTCACGATGACCCTTGGATAGTCTCACGCTTTGTAAAGGTTTAACCGCGCCCGCCCTGCCGGCTTTCCCCGGAAGAGAGCTAATTGTGTAGGCAAGGGGTCGGACGGTACCAATGGTAAAAACAGTACACCCCTGCAGGGTTTAATCTTTTCGAAAAGCCGTGTCCACGGTTATGGACAAATCTTGGTGAGATAGGTAAGATCATAGAGAACCTTAACCTAATTGATATGGCAGCTAAAGGTTGCATAACCAACGTGTGATAAAAGGGTTCATTTCCTCGAGGGAGATTCGAGGGAGTGCCTTGGTGAAGATAAGTGGTGATTCTGAATGATGTAGGTTCCATGGGAACCGAAGAAGAAAAGTTTACTATCTTATCCCCTTATGAAAACCTCTGAGTAGTCGATGCCATGAGTCTTAGTCTTCGGAAGGATAAAAACTAGCTTTCTGCAAAAACAACTACTTATACAGCTTTAAGGCCTCCGTCAGCATCGGGCCTATATCGCCCTACTAATTCTTGCGAGTACGTCGTACTCAGCCTTGCTTTGTTGATTATTATTTGTTTCAGAAGAGGACGTCACCGAACTGGAAGGTGGGTTCTACGTTGACATCGACGAGTAGTCTGGGGTTCCCAGGTGGCAGCTTGGGACGTCGGAACAAGCTGGCATGGGTTATGTTATGTGTAGGCCTCTTAGGCCATAATTTGGATCTTGTTGTTTAGACAACTATATTTGCTTCCGCTTGTGTAATGATGGGTATGTGACCTCTGATGTGTCATTTGTATCTTTCTCAATTATATGAGTTGCTCTATAATATCTTTGTGTCGTAGAGTATGTGATGTGCCAGTTGTTCCACAAGTCTTGATCTCTTAATTATACGTGATAGCGATGTCTGAGCTTATGGCATGATCGAGGTGTTGTGTGCCGATGATCCATTCCGAGCACACCTGCCAAAGGTTTTGGCCTGGGATTGGTAAACCCAGTAACCTTCGATTGTGTAGCATGACCGGTTGCACAACGCTTCACTGTATAGTTCTGGGGTCGGGGCGCTACACTGATTCCCCGAGAATTCGATATTAAACCCTCGAGTCACCTTCTTGGGGAAGATCTTCCACTACTACATACTCTGCACTTGGAGGCTCAACCTATCCCTTATATTTATTGTTTTCCTTTCAGGGTATCAAGAGTGCTTGTTGGCGAAGCTGAGGGAGACTTCAACTACCCGCCATCACCGTCTTTGTTCATTATCGTGATTCCTACATAAATATTATCATGTTCTCTTTGTCATGGCTAGATTAAGTTTTTGTTATAATCTTGTCAATTGCCCAGCTATAATTTGTTTACCCATCATATGAGTATTTTATTTACTTGAGAGACTCCACTAGTGAACCCATGGCCCCCGGTCCATCTTTTTACATTGATTACAATCTTTATTCATCACTTTTCATCATCATTACTCCACTGGTCCATTTTCATATTTTCTCCTATTTCACTATACAATTGACCGCTTTGTTTTCTGCGTGACCGGAAAGATTGACAACCTTTCCGCCGTTGGGGGCAAAGTATTTGGTTGAGTGTGTGCAGGTCCACGTCTGTTGAAGATTAAGCGCCCGAGATCTTCAACATTCACTTTGTTGTTGATTTCAAAGTCCTACTGGTTCGATAAACCTCGGTTCGTTAACGAGGGAAAACTGCTACTTGCTACATCCACGCCTTCGCTTGGGGCACAACCCAACTCTATAATCAACACCATCAGCGGGTCCCACCCGAGGGTCCCTGTGGGGCCGCGGCCAGGGGTCGCACCTGGCCCCTGGGTGCCCCCCAGGCTGCCCTTTTGGTCTTCGGCTTCTTTTTGTCGCATAAAAAATCATCGTAAATTATCGTCCAATTCCGAGAATAATTTCAGAAGTAACTTTTCTGAAATAGAAAACAACAAAAATAGGGAACTGGCACTGGGCAACTTGTCAATAGGTTAGTCCGACAAAAAGCCTAAAAATGATGTAATGAGATAGTAAAAACATGTAACAATGGCATATAACTAGCATGGAACAATAAAAAAAATCATAGATACGTTTGACACGTATCAGTATCTCCAAGCTTAACTCCTACTCGTCCTCGGGTAGGTAAGTGATAAACAATTTTTTTTATAAGACATGCTACCAGCATAACCTTGATCAAATAGAAATGTAAAGCACATGATATGAATAAAGTGATCCAAAACAATTGTCTATATTTGATAATCAAGCAAACAGTGAGTAAACAAGTTGCATCATTCAAGCAAAACCTTTCATAAATAGTACTTTGGAGGCATGAAAGAATACAGATTGATCGTAACATGAAAGTCTTCAAGGTAATATTTTCTTGTCAAAAGTATTTGAAGTCAACACAAAGGAAGATGCAAGTTTCTGCATTGCTTCAACTTTCAACATGCTTATCTTATAGATAATGCCAACATAAAGAATCATGATTAAGCATAAAGATGCAATATAATCAACTGCACCCAGAGTCAGTGTTGCAAGCTTGCTTTGAGTAGATAGAAGTAATAGGAAAACTGACTCAACATAAAGTAAAAGTAAGGCCCTTCGCAGAGGGAAGCAGGGATTAATCATGTGCTAGAGCTTTTTATTATTATTATGAAACATAAGTAATTTTTTTTGAGATATGCATGCCTTCGTCAACGAATCCACAACAAAGAAATCCGTTAGTCCCCCGTACCAAGCAAGGCTTTTAGACTTGTGAGAGCGGCTCCCATAGAGGAACGAGTACATTCCTCTTTCTCCTTTGTTTATCACTAACCAATGTTTGACCGATTTCCCAGGTTGCATTGTGTGAAGGAGATATTAATGATTGGTCGAATTTATATTTTGTGGGCTGGGAACCCTTGGCCAGCTCTCGACAAATTTAAGTGAGCATGTAATCCACGCTCACCAGGTGAAAGGGGGAAATTACCTTGCTTGACACATGATATAACAAACTTCCTTACTACTTCCTCATGAGCTAAAAACAGAGACACAAATTGGAGTATTTTGAAGTTTTAAAGGTAGCACATGACAAATTTACTTGGAATGGCACGAAATACCATGTATAGGTAGGTATGGCGGACACTGCTGGAAATATATTTGGCTCAAGGAGTTTGGATGCACGAGCAGCATTCCCGCTCAGTACAAAGTTTTTGGCTAGCAAAGGATATAAAAGCAAACAAGCACCAGCAACCGGAACAAGAATGACTATAAAACATACATTAAGCATAAACACAAAAATTATACACTGTCTTCCTTCTTAACCAAACTTTCATTTGATGAAAATACTTGACTATCAAAATTGCAAGTATGAAGAAACTTTATAAATTCAAGCTTTAACGATAGTTCTTCACTAATGAGCCTTAACTTAAATAACCATCAGTTTTAGGCATTAATTCACTTAACATCTCAAAACAATTGGCAAGTTTCAAGTTATTCAAACATGAAGATCTACAAGACTATGCAAGTTTTTCATCACACCACTACCACAAACCATGCATTTTTATCATTCCAACAAATCAAGCAAGCAACCATAAACAACTCTCTAAACAAAACAAGTGAAGCATAAGAGAGTCTAATATCTACAACTAACATCTCATAACAAGATATAAGTGAAGCACAAGAGCTAATAAGAAAACAAAGCTAAGAATACTCAACAAAATATAAGCGAAGCACAAGAGTATTCTAATGAAAAAGCTGAGCGTGTCTCTCTCCCACACAAGAAAGCTAGGATCCAACAAAGTACATGACCAGCAAACAAACTAAAACAAACTAAAAGCAAAATAAAAATGACGCTCCAAGAATTACACATAATATGTGAAGTGATAAAAACATAGTTTCAATGGAGACGACCTGATGGTTGTTGATGAAGAAGAGGGGATGCCTTGAGCATCCCCAAGCTTAGATACTTGAGTCTTCTTGAATGTTCAGGGGGATGCCATGGGGGCATCCCCAAGCTTGTTCTTTTGTCCATCCTTCAACTTCTTTCATCATCTTCCCTCGTTGATACGTCTCCGACGTATCTATAATTTTTGATGTTCCATGCTTGATTATATATCAGTGCGACATGTTTTTATAATGTTTTTATATCATTTTGGCATGATTTATGGAACTAACCTATTAACAAGATGCCCAGTGCCAGTTCCTATTTTCTGCTGTCTTTTTGTTTCAGAAAAGTTGTTATGGCAGTTTCTCGGATTGCGCTGAAAATTTACGGGAATTATTTCCAATATGAAACGAAGACGGAGCCAGAAGGGGGCCTGCAGGGGGGCCCACAGCCCCCAGACGCCAGCCAGGCGCGACCCAGGGCTTGGCTGTGCCTGGGTCTCACCTGGACAGGTGGTCCACCTCCTCGAGTCGCCCTTTCGCCTATAAATTTTTCTCGACGCAAAAACCCTAGATACCTGATCATATTTTCCAGGAGACGTCCGAGGCCGCCGCCATCTCAAGCCCTACTTCGGGAGGGTTCTGCAGCTCTTCCCATCACCCTGCCGGAGAGGGGAATCGACACCGGAGGCATCTACACCACCATGCCTGCCTCCGGAGTGATGCGTGAGTAGTCCACCCCGAGACTACGGGTCCATAGTAGCAGCTAGATGGTTGTCTCTCCTTCTTGTACTCCATTGTTTAGATCTTGTGAGCTGCCTATCATGATCAAGATCATATTATTTATAACTGCTACATGATTGTGTTTGCATGGATCCGATGAATTGTGGAAGTCATTACTTTTGTTCATCTTTGTGTTATGTTTTATCTATGATCTTGCATGCTCTCCGATGCTAGTGGATACTTTGGCCAAGTAATTATTAGTGTTGTATGAGGGTGTATTTTTGCTAGATAGTGGGTTCATGCCTCTCTTTGTCTGTGTTCGGTGACAAGAACGGTTAAGTCTAGAGATGTGCTGTTGCCACTAGGGAGAAAACAGCGGTGTGATTTCTTTGTGTTATTTACATTGCTTACATTATGCACTTTTCTTATTGCAATGAGGCAATGATCTGTTGCTTGCAACTTAATACTTTTGGGTGACATGCTGGATATCGATCCCGGGGTGGATTATTAGTCATAGATGCAGTTGGATGACGGTCTATGTATTTTGACGTAATGCCCATATTTATTTATTATATATTAAAAGTACATGACGGGCTCACCAGAAAAAAGAGAATTACTCTAAAAAATCCCACAAAAATCAGAAACATCTGACCGTCAATTTATCTTGCTAGGTGATGTCAGCCAATGGATCTTAAAAAAAAAAGCTGTTAACATTAAACGTACATCAAATTACCCACCAATGCCCTCCGTAGTTTTCTAGCTAACAAGGTACCGATTCCTCTATCAAAAAAAATAAGAAAAGAACCCTAAGCTCTGGCTTCTTCTAGCATGTTCTGAAGCGCGCCGCCGCCGCCGCCGTATTCGTCTTTGCTCCTTCGGCCGGCCGGCAGACTTCCCCAGGTACATACGCATGAGTCAGTGTATTAATTTTGATCTTGCTTGCCTACGCACACAACAGACCACAGTGTACACGCATCTCTGCAATCAACCTCCAAGATTTTCAGTTGGGCTTTTAATTGAGGTGAATCAATTTGTGTATTTGATGGTTCTCTTCGTGTAGATATGAGAAAATTGGAGGAGGCGGTTTTGCCAAGGAGCGGATTCTTTTTGGTTCAAAAGTTCAATGCAAATTTGATTCGTAAGTAATGCATGTGTGCTTCACCGATTTGATAATTGAGTTCTAGGCCTAGCTAAGAGATCTGCTACTTGCCATCTGTATCTTACTAATTGAGTGTGGTGAGATGGCATCAATGCCAAGGTTTTGATTTCAGGAAAACCAATTAGAGCGAGAATCCTCTAATTGCCTACAATATCCATGGTGTGTGTGGATTAGGACGCATCTAAAGAGAATACGCACGAGGCCACGAGCTAGAATATTTATTCGTTGCTACAGTATTAATGGCCTAAATAATTTTTCCCATATGTTTATTTTCATTAACCTCTTTAGATCTTTTTTCTGTCGCAGACCATGATCAACTATGGTGCCACATGACCTTCTTGCGTCTTTATAGAGAGGCTGAGAGAATATAATGGATATTAGCGGGAGGGAGGAACAGAGGAGGAAATGACAGGAATTACAGAGGCAGCTGGTGGCTCAAGACAAGTATAGCCGCTTTTTATAGGATGACCACTATGTTCTTATAGGTACAATATTCTTTCGCTGCAGGGCTTTGACTTGATCAGATTATCTTTTTAATATATACTTGGACGACTCCTGCTTTTGAGGACTCTGCATCATCTGATCATTAAGGACTCTATGCACACAACTGATCGTGTAGTTACTAACCTACTATTATGAATCATGTTCCCATTGTCACTCTTTGGAATGTGTCTATGGGTGGCTAATAATTTTATTCACGTTTATATCGTTGACATAGCTTCGGTGCTCCATATTTGTATCATTGATCTACTAATACTCCGCTTTGTTTTTCCAGGAAGATATTTCAAGGATGATTAGAAATGGTACAAACTGGGACTAGCCTTGCAGATAATTGATAATTTTCTACTGAATACGCTTGAGGTTTTCCATGATGGCCATCAAGTAAGTTTCATAGCAAGCTCATGCGTTCTCACTTTGTGTGCACTCAAGTCTATATTTACGCATTTAATATTTTTTTTTCATATTCTTTCATTAAATTAAATTAAGAGGGTCTTCAATTGTAAGGAATTTTATATGATATCTTGTAATTCAAATCCGTATGAAATTTTGATATTTTTCTTCGTATTCTTTCATTGGATTGAATTAAATTAAGAGGGTCTTCAATTGTAGGAATTTTATATGATATCTTATAATTCAAATTGCGTATGAAATTTTGATATAGATACTTTGTGGTAGTAGGCGAGACCGCGAGATGCTACCATATTCCTATGGGTCGTTTTCCTACGAGTCGAACTCCATTTTAAATTTCAATATAAATTCCAACTCTTTCTTGTAGGCTTTCGTAGTATTTTTCAATATATATGAAACTGACTATTCTTATCTTTTCCGGTCGTCGTTTCCGCACTTACTTCTTTTTTTAGAGTTCAACCTTTTTTCTATTCATTTTTTCCATTCCTATGACATAAATAGATTAAAATATTGTGGTCTAATAAAAAATCAAAACTAATGTATCCATCTATTATATATTAAAAGAACATGATGGGTCAACCAGAAAAAGAAAAATATGTAAGAAATTACCTTGAAAATCATAAAACATCTGGCCTTTAATTTTTAGATTATCCACAAACAAACAACCACACCTTTCAGTTCTTTTTCCATAGAATTCTAGAAAAGAAAATCCCATCCAGGTGAATTACGGCCGCTTCACAGTTTTTTTCCTTTTTTTAAAGCGCCAAGCCCTATCTCCTACAATTAATCTATATCACGTCCTCTCCCATGAATCCAACGTCTTTTCTCCCACCATTGCCCACCATTTTTGCGACTTCCACGCCCACTCGAATTCCCAAAGCCCGGAAAAGCGGCCGGATAAGAGTCAGACTCACTGTAGATCCTCCAGGTCGACAAGGTCGCCATGATTCGCGCGGTTTCATCGGTGTAGGATCGCGACGTACGCCTCCTACACATAACCAGTTATCATATTCTTCTGTCCTTGCGAGGGAAAGTTTCATCGTCATAGCATTGATCAGATCTCGGGCGTGATCACCGCGGAAGAGGGCTGGATACCTTGAATTTGTTCATCCTCAAGTAAGTCGAGCAGCAGCGCCATTTCCTTCACAGTGCTGGTAAAAAGTCTCCTCCATCATCAGAGTCTAGATGACCCAAAAGCCCTCAAGAAAATTCATGATGTGTCTCATCTACTGCGTATACCTCAGCAATTGCTCCGTTTGTGACAATGGGTATTATAATTGGATCGTTGAATGAGCATGACAACTCCTTCCAGTGTCCATTCGAAATTTAATTAGCAGCACCATGTGCAAGATTGACCGATGTAAATACACGTTCAGAACCTTCAAGTAGTAGCTCTTTTATTTTTATAGCAGTTCTTTTTATTTTTCCAAACTGAGAAGTATGTGGTGCATTGGTGCTTTAGGGAGAGGTGAGTGCCAAAGAAGATTCAACGCTTCAAACCAGAGTTATAGATGTTTAAGATGAAATATTATACCGTATATTCATGGGGTTTTATTTGGACAGAGATCTATAAATTCCCCCAGCTATCTTTATGTTAGTTTCTTCCTTCTTAATTATGGTTAATTTCCTTTAGCTTATGTAAATCAGAGGGTCATAGAGTCTGTAGAACTTTATATTTTATATTTCAGTTCATACTTGAATTAGTGATGCATGCGGCTTGATTTCAGGTTATTGTACTAATTGTTCATTTCCTTACCAAAATATACAGATATCGTTGGTCTAGCCTAGCAGTAATGCTTAGAATTATAACTTAACTTTTGAATGTTTATTGCCATCATGTTTAATTGATGCACTATAAAAACATTAGAATTTGCTAAGTCAGGTGAATAACAATATCTTATATTTAAGCATATTGGTTTTTCTTTGCGTACTTTGCAGAGCTTGGAGAATGGAGGTCAAAAAACTACTTAGACCTATTTGGCAATTTGTTGAGTATTGTTTCTTCAACATGTATAGATGCAAAAATGATTAGTGCCTAGATCATTATACACTCCTTGTACAGAATCGGCAGTTGCTGCATGATCCAAATTGATGAATTATTTGTTTTTAAAGATAATATCTTATGCCTAAGGGTCACCAATTACGTTGTAGAAATTTCGGTAGATCTAAATGGGAAGTGATAACCTTAGGAGCTAAACTAATTGTAAGGAATCATATAGTAATCTTAACCTAACCAATGCATAATATGGTAGATATTCATGTTTTGTCGATGCACGGGCCCATGCATCTGTTCTTTAACATTGCATCAATGACTTCTTTACTTAGCTGGCACATGGTTGAACTTGCAGTTCGAACACCTCACAATGAAGTGGTATGGGATCAGTGTAATGGTTTTATAAATTTTACTATGCTTCTAAATCTGTTCATGTGCCATGGTTACAAATTTCCAGGTTGTTAAGTTTTGGAGAATTACTATAAAATAAGAAAATAAGTTGATATAAGTTAAGCCAAGGACAACCTGTTGCTACAATAAATATACGTAGAAGTAATTGAAATGACTCGCTGCCCCAGTATGTGCTGTCTGGATCAAGCTAAGTTTATATGGAAGCTCATTGGGACTATTTCTTTTAGCTTATCCACTGTCCACAACATGTATAAGTACTTAGAAAAGCATCAGTGCATGCTGAAATAATTTCATATGTACAGTCCAGTTCATTGGAAAGTCCATTCTTTTCAGAACTTCTTTCCATGCTACTTTGCTATCGATGCCCTTTCTTTCGTCAGTACATTATTTAAAAATCACATATCATTTTTGTTTGTAAAGAATCACATATAATTTTAGGTGCCCTCTAATGATTTCTTATCTTCTGAAGGCAAATGTGATGCACATGAAGAGGTTTGTGCATATGTATCCTTCATTTACTAAAAAGGATTGTTTTTTCTGCATGGGAGAATGCATCATTTAGAAGCATGTCACCCCAAATGAGTTTGAGTAAAAAAAAAATTCTCCCTTCTTCTCTTATATATAATTAGAAAAATATGTACAGGGCATGGCGGAATCTTCACTTCTCTGATATAACTATGATAATATGCTATTAGTGTCGTGTTGTGGCTACTGTAACTAAATCGCATAATTGCATAGCATTTTTGTTTGTTACAGATAACGTATAGGATACACTATCCATGTTTTCTACGAAAAGTGTATGCAAATAATTTAAATATCAGCATATCCCTTCATTTGTTCGAATAACTGCGTTCAGATTATTAATGTGTCGGTACATCCCTTTGATGCATGTCAAAAAAATCCACCTTTAATTGTGCTGTACCATTTTCAGTAAGCTTGCTTCATGAATGGTTTCTTGACCTATCTTAGTGCATGTATATCTACAATTAGGATTTTGGTGTAGTACGGATATCGAGATACAGCATTTTTTGTGTTGAAATCTCTTATGAAATAGTCTTGGGCTCTATTTGTGTTATCTTTGGCACCTTTCACTGTTCAAAATTTAAAAAGTTGATCCTGCAGGTGCAGTGGAATTGCAGCTTATCTATTTACGTATGCATAAAATAAAGGAGATACTTACTACAACCATTTTTAGTAATCATAGAATACCCGTGTACATCTAAAGCTATGTGGGATTTTTTTTTCTAGGGTACGCGAATGCGTACCGTTGATTTATAGAAGGCAACAAGGTTTTTACAAGAGCCTGAACAACCTAGCTGCGAACAGCTAGGGCAGGCGACTCACACCCACGTTACAAAAGCCTACTCTCCTATACTACTGGGGACTCCTACTCCAGCAAAACCCCAAAGTCTAGCTTCCTCGTCGATCCTTCTAACCAAGACCTCAGGCGTTGCGAAACGAGAAGTATTATTGAAAGCCCTCGCGTTACGCTGCTTCCACAGACTCCAGCAGATTAGAATCACTTGTGAGTCGAACTGCCGCTTCTCCTTTCCCCTGAACCTGGCCCTAACTCTGAGCCACCAATTTTCCAAATCATCGTCTATAGTCGGTGTGAAATCCGTCCAACCCACCCCACGGAAACATCGGAACCACACCTCTCTCGCATACGGGCACTGCACGAGGATGTGTTCCACCGAATCTATCTCCTACAGACAGAGGAAACACGCGTTCGGAAACTCCTATAACCCATGCCTGGCCCGTCTGTCCGTGGTCCAGAGTCTGCGTTTGATGGCGAGCCCCTGAAAAATCTTGCATTTAAGGGTTGTCTTTGATTTCCAAATGCAATCCGCTGTTGCGAACCGTTCCCCTCCCTGGCACAGCCGCTCGTAAGTCGGACTCGCTGAAAAGGAGCCCGAGGGTGCACACGGCCAAAGGAACCGATCGTCTTCCTCTGTATCTCGGTCCACCTGAAGAATAGCTTCGCATAGCTCCATGCATTGGACAAATCCCTCCATCGGCATCTCCCCAACCAAGTCTGTAGTCCACCTATTCTCAAACAGCGCTTCCTGAACCGTTCGCTTGTTCTTGGTTCTGGTCGGCACCATCAGTGCAACTGCCGGCGCAATCTCGGAAACTGCTCTGCCGTTGATCCATCTATCCTTCCAAAACAGCACCTTATCCCCTTTTCCTGTCTGGATCCTCACTAAGCTGTCAAACACCGCACATGCCAACTCATCCTTGATCGCTGGCAAGCCCTGCCAAGGTCTGGAGCCATCAGTTCTACGCAGCCACTCCCACCTAGTTCGTAGTGCAATGCCCTGGAGTGTCAAGTTCTTCACGCCCAGTCCGCCGAATTCGTATGGCTTGCATACATTGGCCCACGCCACCAAGCACTGCCCGCCATTAACTTTGTCCTTACCGGCCCAGAAAAAGGCACGACACCACCTCTCTATCTCCTTGATCACCCACACCGGAGCTTCAGCGACTAGCAGCTGGTGAACAGGCCTCGCCGTGACCACTGATTTGATTAGTATCAACCGGCCTTGCTTTGCGATTAGACCTCGTTGCCAAGCAGGGAGAAAATCAATGACGCGATCAATTAGCGGCTGCCATTCCGCCTTAGTCAGTGGCCGAAGAGCTAATTGCAGACCCAGGTATCTCACGGGGAAGTGGTCAATATTGCACCGTAGGATCTCCGACACCCTTTCCTCCTCTATCGGACCTCCTCGGATCAGAACTGCAGTCGATTTGGTGTAGTTGATCTGAAGACCGGAGGCTCTCCCAAAAATCTCAAGCATGTTTCTGACTGCCAACAGATCCATCATGGTTGGTCTGACGAAAAGGACGACATCATCCGCATATATAGACAGTCTTTGAAGCACCGAACACCCCACTAGCGGAGTGAGTAGCCCCTCACCCACTGCCTTCGAAACCAGCACCGTGAGCACCTCCATACCAATGTCAAACAACATCGGCGATAGCGGGTCGCCCTGCCTCAAGCTATGTGGGATTTTTAACCCATCAAGTCTTGTGCAGCTTTGTTTAAACCTCATAGAATTTTTCTTCCATTAATTATTATCACTAATCATACATCGTTGATCGTCTTTCTCACATTTTCTTATACACTCATAGCAGCTTTATGTGCCACTTATTATACTGTGATTTCATATTATCTGCTACCCTACTGAACAACATTTGTTTTTATTTGATAACCGGTTCACGGATGAATGGAAAGATGTATACAAGAAACAATAGGGAGTCGTGGTTGTCAAATGCTCAAAAAAATTGTTAGCTAGAGCAATCATTTCATGTGTCAACAATTTGGTTTTTTCTTTTTTATGAATATTTCTACACTAAAAAACATAAGTACAACTAAGAGTACTGACGTCCTGTACATATAACATAGAGTATATAAATGTATTCAAGAATATTATTCTTGATCGAACAAGTATGAGAACTATATATGCCTGGTCAGAGTATTATTCAGAGCTCGATCGACCAACTTTTGTTTTGTTTATCGACTGTACTTTATATTATGACAATTATCTCACTAATTGGCATGTTTATAGTATTCTTTACAATTGATACAGCTTTCTCGACGACTATAATGGAAAAGAATTCGAAACTAATCAATGCAGGCCGAATTGTAAAAACAAATAAGTTGGACCATTTTACTGGATAGTGCCGATAAACAAAATGTATACATGTATGCAATCAGATTCATTATGGGTAATAGAGCCTGTTCTATCTCTTTTCTCAATACGGCTAATGCAGATGTTCATCAGTCACAAACACAAAATGAATATAGAAGACACTCTCAAGAACCAATCATTAGGTCGCTATTACTGAAAATCAGAACCATCACTTATCAACTAATAACAATACAAGATCAGTTAAGAAATCATGTGACGCACATACATTGTCTGAATGTATTCCTACATCTGTATAAATTGAATGAAATCTTAAGATTACTTGTAAATTTTCTAATCAAAGTACATAACTGAATTAATAGTTTCTCTGGAACAACTTGTACAAATAGTTATTCTTTAGTGCAAGGGAAAATAAGGGTGATTATTTTAATCACTTCACATAGAGCAATAGTTACCGAATGCAGGATATTTTGACATCTGGAATATGTGGATTCTAAATTAGTAAATTATTTACATTAAAACAATAGGAGAATAAGATGTTGCCCGGGCATGTGCGCGGGCCACTGTCCTATTACGTTGGCAACCGAACGATTTAAAGGACCAGATTTATTCTGGGGCCACACGTTACCAGACACCATCGATACAATGGGATTAAAGGCGTCGTTAGTGACCGAATTAAGCGGAAATCGACTGTCTACTAAGGGCATGTCCAATGGTCTTATCATTGCAGTGCCACCTAGGATGATTGCTGAGTTGGAGGAGAGAGCAAAAAAAAAGATGTTTGTCTTCTCTTAGCTAAGAGATCATCTCTTAGCACAATTTCTCTCACCACAATTTTAGGAATATCTGGTTATTAAAGATAAGGCTAAAAATAACCTATTGGACATCATGTTTTGTTGTCATATCTAAACTACGTGGCAAGTTAATGATAAGACAGACTTATTAACCATTGTACATGCCCTAAATTACCGACTGGCTTCTTCTCTTTCCACCTTCTCTCTCCTCTAACTGACAAATAATCCTATGTGTCACATGCTACAGACGGCTGGTGCATCGCTGCTGTACATGCCCTCGTGTGAACGTACATGTGTCGCGCAGCTGAACCGGAGGACGCGAGTCGCGCGAGCCTCCGGCTGGAAGGTTAGCGTTTTCCTTTCTAAAACATTCTGCACATAGGAGCTTCTCCCCGCCAAAATAAAAAAGAGCATGATCTCAAAAGAAGTCGGCCATAGTGTAGCCGATAGACACGACAAAGCTAGGGTTGGCCTGTTAGAAGCTGGATGATCTGGGCCGCTCGTTTTAATCGGGTGGAGACTAACAAAAATCGTTGTGTATATCCTCCGAGCAAACAGGCCGAGTCTAAATCAATCTTGCAAATCCCGCCGAGTAAACAGCCCGAAATCTACATCGATCCCCATAGTGCGGCGTAATTCCGGGTAAGCGGGGGAGCCCGTCCTGATCATCTCAGAGGTGGCCATGGCCGCCCTCCGACTTTGTGCTTGTATCGCTCTGGCGCCATCCGCCTCGGTCGCCAGCAGCATCGGCAGCTCGTCGCACCGTCGAACTCCCTTACTGTCGCTGCGCCGGCGGGGCAGCCCGAACCTCAAGCACGTGATCCGCGCCAACAAGGAAGCCGCAGATCAGCCCAACCAGCCTGCAGATCCGGAGGGGAACGACGACAAGGAGGACGAGGACAAGCCCAAGGTAAGAGTCCTGCTATGTAATTAATCGGATTTTCTCCTTCTTAATCTTGATTTGTCAAGATGTGATGTGAGCGTAATCTAGAAAAAGAAATAGATCAAAATGGAGCTTATCCCCGGTTCCATTGCAAAGCACGAAATCACATTGTTCGGTACATCTTAAAAAGGTTCTGGAGCTACTAAAAACATGTCCCTCCTAAAGGGAAGTGCAAAAAACTTAAAACTATACAGATAAAGAGGCAGCAATCAAAAGCTACATATCAGTGTTCTTTGGGTAACTTCACATCATCTGCGAGGGTAATCTGAGGCCATCGGTAGGGGTGTGCGAGGTGGCCGACCGAACAGCCCCCCCAAATCATAGGTATATATATATATATATATATATATATATATATATATATATATATATATATATATATATATATATATATATATATATATACATACTATATAGTGTGCATCGGCATGGATCTGGAACGTAGAACTGTTGTTTTTTAAGGGAAGAAACACATAACTGTTCGTCTGTCCTTGGAAAGAAAGGGGAAAGGAAGAAGATGACTTGAGTTGTGGCCCACATGGATGAAGGGTACAAGTGCAGGTCCGGTTCAACCAACGTGTCACTTCTTCTCAACCACGATGCCTACGAACCAGAACCAGTCCCCGCAATCAAAACCAAAGGGAAAAACAGGAGTGGAAGCCTTAGACGGATGGCGTGACCAGGGCTAACGGTGGCGCCCGCGACGGTGCGAGAGTAGGCTGGGATTCCCTGAGGTGCGTCCTGGGGCAGGGAGGTAAAGGGTCTATCGTGCGCGAGACTGTTAATCTGCTCTGCTGCGAGGACACATCGCCTTCCTCCTAACCCTGGCTACCTCCCACCAATGAATTTGTCTTGATTTTCCCTTGCATGGAACAAGACCGACGAGCTTCCTTTCCAACCAAACATGCACTGATGCTGTAGTCTGTTGCTAAGAAGCAGAATCACGAGTAATGCTAGTTTATTTTTAGTGAGGTACTAGGATGTTAAATGTCTGGGTAGTTTTATTTCTAGAGAGATGTAGCCGGGAGGTACTGCTAATCAGCTACTTACGATGTTGGTTTAATTTGATCATGTGGGTTGTAGTTCATTTGTTGTTTTCTCAAAGCTATAGAGAAATAGCTTCCAACTACCATAATTCAAGTTTATTTTGAGCAACACACAAATTTTAATATTCACAGAAAAATATCCAACAGTTCATCAGTATATAGAAACAACTGATCATCCATAGCTCTTTGTCTCTCTAGTCATAGGGATCCGCACAACATTTGTCAATTTTAGGGCCCCATTTTGCATTTTGCACCATGGCCTCAAATTTGTGGAGACGATCCTCGGATTTTTTTTCGAGAACCCGCAGGAGATCTGCGCGTCGTTGTATTAAGCAAACTCCTGTAAGGATATATTCAAGTTCCAATTTAGAACTCTAGTCCCAACAAGGCCAACTCAGTAGCTTAGTTGGGTTGATAGCCATCTATTTTAACATCACATAAAAACAATTGATCCCATATTTACATCGCGTGTCAGTGTGAGATTAGTAGGTGGCAATAGTTGGCGCAGATCTCCATCATCTCACTTCGGTTTGGAATCAGATTCTGTCAAATCATTTTTTTAATATTTGATTATTTGTTAGGTTAGTTTGATCTGTTTTCTTCTATGGATGACTGCTTGTTGGATTCCATCGGCGCCTAGTAGAACATAAGCATTAATCAAGCAACCAAATTATTTCCCTGCTATATCTCGAATACGTGTTAGTTTCCTACTCTGTGTTTTCTGTTGGGCCTTTGTCACAAACGGTAAAGTGAACATTATTTTACGTCACAATTTTTTCCTATGCATTGCACACTTTTATTCCTTTCCATTTATCCTTTTGTGTTTGAGTGCAGACGGTGAACGTCGAGGAGGTTATAACAGAAATAGAGAAGTTCGCCAAGGAGTATGCTGCAAAGTTAGGTGTTCCTTATGAAGAGGATATGGTAAGTTTGTCCATATTTAAGTTGTCGTAGGTGTTCCTTTCTGTTTCTTATTTACCGTTGACAGTTGATTACTGTGCTGACTAGGATTTATATGCATATTTCTGTACTTAATTTCCCCTATTGGAAGACTAATAACTCTACTTCCCGTGTCTCTACATTGCTTGAGAGTACAAGGGTGTCCGCATTTGTTAGAGTGGACAGTACATAAACATTGCAATAGTTGGTAATGTATGCCATGATTTGATCATCCCATCTTTGTAGCCATGATTTGATCATCCTATCCTTGTAGCATTGTTTTCCAGCCAGTCCTAAGCTCCGAGTGAAGGGGGTATTTGTTGGAGAAGCTCCGATAATGTTCCTTTTCTCGAGTTATCTATAAAGAAGCTAATGTCCTGATTTTTTTTTTTTTTGAATCTTACGTCCTCCTCATACTTGAGTCACACAAGACTTTATTGTTTGTTTTGAGATTTCATAAAATTTCTTTTCATAATCTAATGCATGTTTTGGTTTCTTTGGCGAAGTCTGTTGAGATGTTCTACGACGAGGAACGGAAAATTGAAGAGAATACGTGGGAGATGGTTTCTTCCAATCCAAGCATTTTGGTAAGTTATGTACATGTCATGTTTGATATAATTTATGGAAATATTCTTGTGCATTTTGGTTTGATCTATCTTGCATGTTTGATCAAATTTATGCAAATCTTCTTTTATGTTCCAATTTATTGAAAAATACTGTAAGTATTGAGGGTAGAAATGCGAAAACCATTATCGTATTTTTTTGTTTCTTATTTGTGATACCCTATTTTTGTGCTATACAAATGGTTAGTGCGTGCAAGAAACATCGCTATGTACAACCCAGCACCCCTCCCCTCAAGATGGAGCATATATGTTTATTATTCTCATCTTGTTTTGTCACAAGTTGAACTGCATTTCTTAACTCCTAAATCAGTTAGACGATCTGTTAATTTGCCCTCCAGAGTTCACGGTGACTTATCCTTATTGTACCAATTTCCCTTATTGAATGAAGCAAGCTATTTCCACATGTTTGGTTCTATGTTGGACTGGATTACTTCTTATGCTGTTAGCTAACTTATTGTCACACCATACATTTCGTGGCCCTTTCCTCAACGCTTTCTATTCCGACAGAAGATTTCTCACCCACAACATGTCACTAAGGGTGTGTTTGTTTGAGCTTGTGCTTGTGCTTTTGGGTCCAAAAGCATAAGCCCAAACAAACACCCAACAATTGATAAGTGCTTTCCAAAAGTAGGTGGGTCAAAATACACTAGACAACCGGAAGCAGGTCGAGGTGTGCTTCCCAAATCTCCAGCAGCTTCCCGAGTTGCGTTGGACGGGGATACCCTCTTAGTTCACACTAATTCTGAAAGAAAACTGCCACCCCAATATAAAAGGAAACTCCCAGGCAAAAATCCACGAAGCAGTCAGCCCCCATCTCATCCCCCCCCCCCCCCCCCCCCCCCCACCACATTGCTCATGATGCACACGGTACAGGTGGGAGCGGCGGCTAGGGTTCCTGCCTAGCGCCGCCGTGGATACGATGCCACCAGCAGGCTCGCTCCTCGACCAAAAGCTGCCTCTCTCTTCAAAGCCCCTGGATCAAGGGTCCTCATATTATCTTTTTGCATATATGTAGTCCCATGATTTATGAGATAGTTTATATTTGGATTATAATCTACTTCCGCAATATGTTCTGAATATTGGTTTACCAATATTTATTCAAAATTATTCTGGTAAAATGAGGTAATTCAGCTCTTAAACATGGTAATTATGAAAAAAATGGGTCAGAACATCTATTTTGTATTAAAATCAGCACTTATACAACATCTTCAACACTCAGGGGTCATTCAGACATTTCACCTCTGAAACAAACAGGAACAGCCACAAAAGCACTCTTAGCAAACATCAGATCTGTTCTCCCACCAACTGGTTTCTCACAGTCCACCAGCTACAGGTACAGCCCAAACAAACAGACCCTAAGACACATAGCTTATTCTCATCTTAGCTTGTTGATCATGAGAACATTTGTTGCTTCTTGCTTCGCCATGATACAAGGTTTCCGCGAACCAAAACACAATTGCCCGAATTCGATCTTTTGTCGTCAAGGCAACTAGCCCAGTCAGAATCATTGTAACCATCCACATTCAGGTGACCATCTTTCTTAAACCATAGTCCTTTCCTAAGAAACTCCCTTCAAACATCACAATATACGATAAACAGCCTCCAAGTGCCCACTCCTAAGATCATGCTGTATCGGCTTACCAGACTCGGGCCTTGCATGAAACAATTATAGAAGCCGTCCGACAAGCTGTTGGTTCTCACTATCCAATTAACCCCCGCTTGAGATTGTGATCAATAGGTGTCTTTAGGGCCCAACACCCAAGCATACACATGTCACTTAGCAAGTCTAGGATATACTTCGTTGTGATAGAACTACTACCCAAGAAAACACCAACTACAATCAGCTTGTACCAACATATTAAACCAAAGTAGGATATGAAAATACCTCGCTAGATGAATCTTAAACAAAAGTTCGAAATAGGTAAGTGGTAAATTCCATATTTAGTTATCCAGTTTATCTCCTTGTTTTCTCACATACAACGGATATGGCTTACCTCTGGAGTTGGCCATTGTCTTGTTGCAGTTTCTCTTTCTCGTAAGGTGCCATTTGGAGATCCAAGTTTCAACCTCGCCATCCTCGCTGCCAGAGGCTCCTGGCTGTGTGCCGGACTGTGCTCAGTTTGCTGGGCTGAGCCCGCTGTGGCGCTACCTATTGCCATTTCGTCGCAATTAATCGGTACTTGCCTTCCACCCGGTGAGCCAACGCCTTACACACATAATTGTTTCATATATGGCAACCAGGTTTTCAAGGCGACGCTTAGGCGTCCGAGCACCCACCCTCCGCTTCAGAAAAATGGCCGCCTTAGGCGCCTAAAGAGCCCCCCCCCCACCACCCCCTCGGCCTTAGGACGCCTTAGCGCCTTAAAAACCATGATGGCAACCAATTAGGAGATTTAATAACTAAAAATAACATAAGTGTACCACATGTTCCATAACATAAACAAAAATTAGGAAAGTTCATAGCGTAGGCCTCAAGTTATCTTATGTACATAGTGGAACGATGTCTTCGACTTAAGATTCATCCTCCTGGTCTATATAATGCTCCATAGCTTTTAACTTGTTTTTAAGAAGTTGCACATCTCTTTCCTAATTTGCATCACTGAAACCCCTAGAAAGGTAAAGGTTCAGTTGTCTCACTCAAGCACAGACTCTCTGGCCGCACACTGTACACTTAAGAAAATCCATGTCTAAATCTGGCCAAAATGCGTACTTCCAAGCTGAATCATTGGATTTAGCTCTCGGCCTAGGATCATTGGGCAGATGATAAGCATCAACAGCTGCATGATCGATCGGAGCAGGGACACTTCACTACTGTAGCAACACTAAGAGAAAGGCCAATCAACAGTTATTTGGTGGCGTGAATCTGGGATGTGGAAGTCGCCGGTCGCCAAGAGAGCTCTCCCTCTCACATTTGACGTGAATGGTCTTCTCCTTCTCTTATTCCCACCTTCTCTCTGCCCCCACCCTCCACACCCCATTTTCCCCGCCCCCTCTGCTTCTTCCCATTTTCCCCACAACCCATGTTTTTCCTACTCGGGAGCTTGCTGCTCTGCCTATGGCGTCCACCTATACCCAGGCAACGTCCTAGCACGCCTTAGTGGCGATTCGGATGCCCCAAAGGACTAAGGCGGACACGTTATGTTGCTGTCTAAGGTGAGCTCGACGCTCTACCCTCGGAGAGCGCCCATCGCCTTAAAATCCTTGCCAAACGATTCGTCTATGTCCTCTTCCCGGAGGTACTAAGTGACCTTCAGCACCTCTAATGGCGGCTCCGTACGACTGGGGTAAGGGTGCTTGTGAATCAAGGTATGGAACTGGGCCACTGGGGTAAGGGTGCTTGTGGCAGAATTAAGGTATGGCAGTTTCCATAGCTCCCAACCTATGCTCCTCCACGACAGGTGGGTTTTAACTCGTAAGTTCAGCTTATCACTGCACTCTTTGGTAAATAACAACTCTAGTCGGGGAAGTTTTTTTGCTACCCTGATAAGGTCACTACAGTTCTTGTTATTTACTTTCGTTTTAGTTTTTTTCGTTTTTAGTTAATCTTTTGCGGTTGAACCAACCCCCCCCCCCCCCCCCCTCCCCCCCCCAAGAAATTAGTAGCATGCCAAAAAAAACTTGGGAGTTACTCCCAATGATGACTCCATTTTGTAGTTCTGTTTCAGAGGACCTAGTATGTATCTACATACGTTGTACGCATCATATCGCAGAGTTCGGTAAAACTATGTTGATGCATACCCGCTTCTTCTAAAGCAAACCACCAAATTGGTTTTGTTGAAACAAATTAAGGAGGTTAGGCTTAGGCCCAGTTCTTTCGGCTTATTAAATGACGTAATTGCAAAATTAAGCCTAAGCTAAAAAGAACTCAATATTTCATTGGAGCTTAATTTTTCAGCCACCGCAACTTCCTGTGTAGTTGGGAGAAGCGACCTGAGGGCAGCTTCCCATGGCTTCACGAGCTTCTTTTTCTATGTAAAATATATCCTTCCGAAAATAGCCCGAGATCAAAACGTTATCATAGAAAAAACGTTTCATTGGACACCACCACTCCACCTCAACATGAACGGGATAGGAATCCCAGCCCGCCCCCACCGCCGCTCTCCAGCAGGCGCAGCTCTCCGCCGTCCATTCGGAAATCGTCCGCCCCAGCGTCACCGACAAGCACCCCCAAGCACCCCGGGTATTCCTCCCCTGATCTAGCAGCACCTCCGCCGACCTCGCACACATGAGCGCCACCGACCCCGACCTCGCACACATGAGTGCCGCCGACCCCGACCTCGCACCCAGGAGCCCTCTGCTTACCCGCCCAGTTGCCTCAGCTCGCTCACTCACCTCCAACCAGTCCTCGCCCTCGACACCTCTGCTCCGAGCGTCGCCCCGTACGCCGTCGTAGGTCATGGAACCCACGCGCGTGGCCACCGGCTGCCCCGTCTGCTGTCGCAGGCCGCTAGGTTCCATAGCCAGGTCCTTCTCCCAGCTTGCTGAACTCCATGGCCAGATTGCAGCTGAGCTCCTCTGCAACCTGCTGAAGTTAGATGGGTTTGTTTTTACTCACAGAGTCACAATATGAAGTTAGATGGGTTTGGAGAAACTCCGCGCTGTTGCATGGATGTGTTGGTACTGTTGATGGTGATGTGTGTGTGTGCAGAGATCACGAGTGCACGTGGTTATGAAATGACAATTTGGTGCAATTCCCTTGTGAAGGTGCGTATAGGGGCATGCAATGAAAATTAGATATGAATGTGTATATGCAATGACGAACAAATGAACTTCGCCATTATTAATTGAGATACTCCAGATTTCTTGTATACTATTAATTTAAAAAATACATTCAATTATCCAGCACATAATTTTGTGCCAGGGGTATTTTAGCCTTTTGATCATACAACTAATACAGTAAGCTTAGGCTTTAGAAGCCAAAAGAATTGGGCGGTGGTTTCTCCAGAGCTTATGTATGGAAGTTTATGTGGAGTAGCTCAGGTTAAGCCGTTTCTGCACAAGCTCCAGCCGAAAAGAACTGAGCCTTAATCCCATAATGCTAAGCTGCTGGCTGAGTTATAGGTGCTCACATATAGTCATCATCAGGAAGCTTTTTGTTGCTATATACTGCTTTTGTTTGGGTTCCCTTTAACCACAAAAGATTAACTAAAATGAAGAGAAACTAAAA
Organism: Puccinellia tenuiflora; assembly: GCA_012064385.1. Taxonomy (NCBI): domain Eukaryota; kingdom Viridiplantae; phylum Streptophyta; class Magnoliopsida; order Poales; family Poaceae; genus Puccinellia; species Puccinellia tenuiflora. The sequence continues at coordinate 2,076,238 of QRDG01000366.1, forward strand.
AGAAAGATAGTAAATAACAAGAACTCGAGTGACCTTACCAGGGTAGCAAAATACTTCTCTGACAATTAGCACTCCAGACATCGCAATGTATGGGAGCTTTCGGCACTGATTACACCCCTTTTACTCATCTGTAAAACTATAGGAAATCTTCTTAAGTGGCTATTGTATATTTACATGCATTGCGCGTGTTCCTTTTCCAAATACACATCATTCCAGAAGGCAGATTATCTTGTTTGATTATAATTACAGAAGGGGGAGGGGGGGGGGGGGGGGGGGGGTGAGACATGTATAACTGAGGTTTGGTGCGTTAGGAACTGGGAGTGAATTATTTCATAGCTGTTTAGTTATGGCTTTAAAAGTACTCTCATCACTTTGGCATTGTCAATGAATGGCTGCCATTACAAGTGCTAATCTAAAATCAAAATTGCACTATCATGCAGTAGCACATATAATCTGCAACGGATTACTGGTACTTTGGAAGCTATTGTAGAAAAGAAGCAAAAGTGCCACATTGTGCTAGAATTGGGGATCTAGGTTCAGAAGTACATGCAAACTTTCACTGATTGGTTTGGTTGGTGAAACTTGTATGCAGCACGTAGAAGCTACTTTGTTGTCGGTGGAACTCTGCATGCAGGCTAGGCAAGCTCTGCACTTAGCTTCCATGGTTATGGTATTCACATTTTCCCACTTTATTTTACGTGGTATGTGTTATGTTTTTGTTTCTTACAATGTCTCCTAAAGAAAAATTTCGTGGTTCAGTATGCTGCGTCTTACAGACTCCGTCAGACAAGTGAAATATCAATGCATACGGTGGAGCAGGTATTGGATTTTTGTACGTCCAAAAGGGAATATTCCTATTTACAATTGTTTTAGAAGCTAGTACATTGCACGTGGCATTATTAAACTTTTAGAGGTGTGTCACCTATGTACCATACATGGTTTCAGAGGGATACATGAATATTTCCGTACTCTGCTGGTTTTTCTTGTTTACAACAGTGTGAGCGCTGAATTGTTCATTTTTTTCACAAAACACAGACAATTCGGATGTGCGCGTCCACTTTCGTGAAAACTGCTGAGGACGCCTACCACGGGAAGGCCAAGAGGGCAACCATCCGTTCTTTTCTTTACGCTCTTGGAGGTTTGGCTGCAATAAGCCACATACTATTTGTAAATACTCTGGACACAGTGAACGATCTACTCATTAAAGAGAACAAACTGAAGCACAACCCCTGCATCAACGTTGAGGCTGCTCGCCGCAGGTTTGAGCAGAAACTGGGTAATTTGAAGCAGAAGGTGAAGTTGAAGGCTTTACCCCTCAAATCATGCAAGGTGTGATATGTATCTAGTTTAAAGATGTTGTTCAATCACTTCATTTTGTTCCCAAATGCATGTCGATATGATTTTTTTTTTTGTAAAAAATAATGGAGATGCATCTACATCGATCTGTTATGACGCCCCCTTTTTTTTTGTCTCCTGCAGATTTTGGAGGAGATAGTCTGTCCGACAACTGTGCACACCAAGGAGTTTGTTACCACGATGGTTCTGCTCCGGTGGCATGCATTAGATGAAGTCCCAGGTAGATTTTCTGTTTTTTTTACTCTCCCCCAAGACGGTATCCAGTTTGAGAGTTTTTTCATGGGTGATTTGATGATGTAGTGATAGATTGCATTCTCTCTAACCACAGCGTTGGCTTCCACTGTTGCAGATAAGCACAAATGGTGGGTATCTGATTCAAACATCCCTAGGGAGGAGAGTACATGGCATGCTAATTAAGCTTAGATGTATTATTCTGAATAGGGTCGTTGATCATGTGGTAATGCGTGTAACAGGCTGGTGCGGCCTCTTGCTTTGGGAGCTCTGGATTTACTTTGCTTTGCATTTAGGTGCCATTTTGCTTTGGTTGAACTTTGCACTATTTGGATTGAGTGCGGCAAGCAGCACTTACTTGAGTTTCAATTGTTATGCCATGAAGTTAATTTGGATTATATCTACTCTATATATAAAAGACGAACCATTTCGCGAGCTGAGAGCGCTCGGCTACTGTTGCGAGGAACAGTAGCGCTACAGTAGCTACAGTAGCGTCGATCCCGGCCGTCGCCCAGTGATCCGACGGCCCGCGCGAGGCGTTGATGACGCTTTTGCAGACAAGCCCCTCCCAAACCCGTTAATAGAACCCGCAGTCCACGGAAACGCGAGACGAGGGATCGAAACGAGAATTACGGGAAATACGCGGACCTTTCTGTAAAACGTCCACAGAGCCCCCCTCCCTCCCTCTCTCTCCCCACGCGGCGGCGACGCCGCCGACGCGCTGCGCGTCCTCCACGCTCCTCCCCGCACGCATACGGCCAAGCGGGAAGCTCCGCAGTCGCTCCCTCCACCTCCTCGCCGTAGATCGGCTGCTGGGCCGCCGCGAGGGCACCGGAATCGCCCGCTGGGACCAAGAGCGCCGACGACCAGCAGCTGCAGCAGGGGAAGCACAAGTCCCGGTTCCACGACGCGTCCGGGGGCCGGAGGCTCCTGCGGACGCCGTTGCTCCCGTCGTCGCGCATAGGGATGGAGGAGCAGCCGTCGTCCAAAGACGAGGAGGTCGTTGAGGACGGTGGTGGTGATCAGGAGGCGCCGGCGGAGGACGACGAGATGAACTGGTGCAAGATTTACGAGGGCGTCCTGCTCACCAGGATCTCCGAGGAAGGCCGCGGGTCGTCGTCCTCGCCGCGGCTGCACGGGGCGCCGTCCACGCCGGTCCCGTCGTCCCCCAGGATGGGCACCGACTGCCGAGACCGCGGCCAGGAGACGGCGGCCGCCGCCGGCGCGTTCACCAGGTCCACGCCGAGCCTGTCCAAGCTCAGGCACTCGCGCAGCACGCTCGACAGCCACTGCTGCTCGCACACGCCCACCAAGGTACGTCCGTCTTACGCGGCAATGCGTCGCCGTAGCAACCGATCTTGGATGATCGTTCGTTCGAGCTCCTCTGCTCTGAGCTCTGGAGCTTGTGTCCCACGAGCTGACGTGCTGGTTCTTTGATTGTAGCCTGACCGGACGCCGAGGACGACAGGCAGCAGCAGCAGAGCAGAGCGGGGCCAGCCGCGGCGCAAGCTCCGATCGTTTGGCGCCGCGAAGCAGCAGTAGCCGGCGCTCGCCCGGGCCAAGAGCGAGTTCCAGGACAAGAAGTGGAAGAGCTCGAGCGCGCTGGAGGCGATCGAGGTACCTGGGCTTCGTGTTCGACCAGGAGTTTTGACTGTCTTTCTGTATGTAGGGTGTGAAGGTGGTGTACAGGACCAAGGAACTGGAGGACAGCAGGCAAGGAGCTCCGATTTTTTTTCATCCTCATACTTTACTACTCATTTCAGTTCACATTCTGAATTAGTTCATTGCCTGGATGTCTGAATTTTTAGTTCACATTTTCAGATGGATGTTACAGTTTCTATAGTCCATTTACCAGTGATAATGTTGGACAGAGCCTATTCTTCTAGGTATACATAATCAATATATTTTCTATGGCCCTTGCTCCACTTTGTGGAGTTACAAATTCACCATTGATGATTCACTTTTCCTCTCCATTTTTTCTACAATATCTGCAGTTGTTGTCTCTACCAATTGGCCTTCCCAAGCTGAGCTCCTTCTATCTCGTGTCAGAATAGTAGGTGGTATTCCGTGGATAATATTTTGATCATATGATTCTCAGATCGGGTTGGATTGCAAGGTGAGGTGAATGAACTTTGTTCTTTTTCAAGGGTCTCAGTTTGATCATATACCGCAGGGCAATGATTTGTTGCGTGCTTAATGATGTTGATCTGTATAATACTATAATTCAACAATTAATTGTGCTTATTCAGTTTAGGTGTTATTTGTCTGGATCGTTACCATGTGAATTGGGATTATTGTTTGCTTATACCTGCAGCCTTTTAATCTAATAGGTTGATTGTTAGATTGCAGCCAAATCTGATCTGTGCTCGTGTTTGAATATGACCTTTTCATAGAAAGAGCTAATTGTCTCGCTAGAAAGAACATACATCAGCAGATCAAATGCAATCCCAATATTTAGTCAAACAAGGTATGTCATGTTGCTTGACTTTCATTGGTTATTGCAATAGTAGTCCCCGAAATATATGTGACTGAATGGACATTAATATTTTAGAATGTAAATTGTTACCTTACAAAGATATATAGATCCTTTTCTTATCAATGCTATGGTGTTGGATCAGAAATCATTGTTTCAGATACATTATGTTGTAACTCGCTAGACCTTTACCGTGCATATTAATTGGGATCATTGTTTGCTTATAAGTTATAACAACAACCTTTTTATCTAACATGTTTGTGAAGTTGCAGCCAAATATGATATGCGCTGGTGTTTCAATAGGACCTTTTCCTCAAAAGAGATGGCACCTAAATCTACTCTATATATAAAAGACGAACCATTTCGCGAGCTGAGAGCGCTCGGCTACTGTTGCGAGGAACAGTACCTACAGTAGCGCTACAGTAGCTACAGTAGCGTCGATCCCGGCCGTCGCCCAGTGATCCGACGGCCCGCGCGAGGCGTTGATGACGCTTTTGCAGACAAGCCCCTCCCAAACCCGTTAATAGAACCCGCAGTCCACGGAAACGCGAGACGAGGGATCGAAACGAGAATTACGGGAAATACGCGGACCTTTCTGTAAAACGTCCACAGAGCCCCCTCCCTCCCTCTCTCTCTCCCCACGCGGCGGCGACGCCGCCGACGCGCTGTGCGTCCTCCACGCTCCTCCCCGCACGCATACGGCCAAGCGGGAAGCTCCGCAGTCGCTCCCTCCACCTCCTCGCCGTAGATCGGCTGCTGGGCCGCCGCGAGGGCACCGGAATCGCCCGCTGGGACCAAGAGCGCCGACGACCAGCAGCTGCAGCAGGGGAAGCACAAGTCCCGGTTCCACGACGCGTCCGGGGGCCGGAGGCTCCTGCGGACGCCGTTGCTCCCGTCGTCGCGCATAGGGATGGAGGAGCAGCCGTCGTCCAAAGACGAGGAGGTCGTTGAGGACGGTGGTGGTGATCAGGAGGCGCCGGCGGAGGACGACGAGATGAACTGGTGCAAGATTTACGAGGGCGTCCTGCTCACCAGGATCTCCGAGGAAGGCCGCGGGTCGTCGTCCTCGCCGCGGCTGCACGGGGCGCCGTCCACGCCGGTCCCGTCGTCCCCAGGATGGGCACCGACTGCCGAGACCGCGGCCAGGAGACGGCGGCCGCCGCCGGCGCGTTCACCAGGTCCACGCCGAGCCTGTCCAAGCTCAGGCACTCGCGCAGCACGCTCGACAGCCACTGCTGCTCGCACACGCCCACCAAGGTACGTCCGTCTTACGCGGCAATGCGTCGCCGTAGCAACCGATCTTGGATGATCGTTCGTTCGAGCTCCTCTGCTCTGAGCTCTGGAGCTTGTGTCCCACGAGCTGACGTGCTGGTTCTTTGATTGTAGCCTGACCGGACGCCGAGGACGACAGGCAGCAGCAGCAGAGCAGAGCGGGGCCAGCCGCGGCGCAAGCTCCGATCGTTTGGCGCCGCGAAGCAGCAGTAGCCGGCGCTCGCCCGGGCCAAGAGCGAGTTCCAGGACAAGAAGTGGAAGAGCTCGAGCGCGCTGGAGGCGATCGAGGTACCTGGGCTTCGTGTTCGACCAGGAGTTTTGACTGTCTTTCTGTATGTAGGGTGTGAAGGTGGTGTACAGGACCAAGGAACTGGAGGACAGCAGGCAAGGAGCTCCGATTTTTTTTCATCCTCATACTTTACTACTCATTTCAGTTCACATTCTGAATTAGTTCATTGCCTGGATGTCTGAATTTTTAGTTCACATTTTCAGATGGATGTTACAGTTTCTATAGTCCATTTACCAGTGATAATGTTGGACAGAGCCTATTCTTCTAGGTAGACATAATCAATATATTTTCTATGGCCCTTGCTCCACTTTGTGGAGTTACAAATTCACCATTGATGATTCACTTTTCCTCTCCATTTTTTCTACAATATCTGCAGTTGTTGTCTCTACCAATTGGCCTTCCCAAGCTGAGCTCCTTCTATCTCGTGTCAGAATAGTAGGTGGTATTCCGTGGATAATATTTTGATCATATGATTCTCAGATCGGGTTGGATTGCAAGGTGAGGTGAATGAACTTTGTTCTTTTTCAAGGGTCTCAGTTTGATCATATACCGCAGGGCAATGATTTGTTGCGTGCTTAATGATGTTGATCTGTATAATACTATAATTCAACAATTAATTGTGCTTATTCAGTTTAGGTGTTATTTGTCTGGATCGTTACCATGTGAATTGGGATTATTGTTTGCTTATACCTGCAGCCTTTTAATCTAATAGGTTGATTGTTAGATTGCAGCCAAATCTGATCTGTGCTCGTGTTTGAATATGACCTTTTCATAGAAAGAGCTAATTGTCTCGCTAGAAAGAACATACATCAGCAGATCAAATGCAATCCCAATATTTAGTCAAACAAGGTATGTCATGTTGCTTGACTTTCATTGGTTATTGCAATAGTAGTCCCCGAAATATATGTGACTGAATGGACATTAATATTTTAGAATGTAAATTGTTACCTTACAAAGATATATAGATCCTTTTCTTATCAATGCTATGGTGTTGGATCAGAAATCATTGTTTCAGATACATTATGTTGTAACTCGCTAGACCTTTACCGTGCATATTAATTGGGATCATTGTTTGCTTATAAGTTATAACAACAACCTTTTTATCTAACATGTTTGTGAAGTTGCAGCCAAATATGATATGCGCTGGTGTTTCAATAGGACCTTTTCCTCAAAAGAGCTAATTGGTCTTGCTAGAAAGAACATATAATAGAAGATCAAATGCAGGCCCAATAATTTAGAGTTACTATCATCAGTACATCAACGTTTCTTAATATATGTATAGACAGGCTAAAATTGATGCATGCATAATTGTACTGTTTAAGTAATTTTTAGTCCCGTTCCTAAATTGTGCAGCTTGGTATTTGATAGTTTTGTCCAAAAACTCCATTTATTGTAGGATGTGTTGTATTCTGATCCATTTTTGTATGTAATACTCGTTTTAGGTGATTATCCTGTGGAAGCTTATACTCTCCATGATGTTTATGCCAGGAGCATGTATGATTCTTTGTTTAACCAGATATGGGTTCGTTTATTTTCTTTATAGGTGTTGCACTACGATGACAACATCATGGCTGAAACCATGACGTCTGTTGTGGGCATGTGGCTCCCGGCTAAGGTAAATGCTTTTACCATTTAGATTCTCATTGGCTATGCTACTCATGAGATTTATATGTGGCACCATGATTATCGATCTTCTAATCAGAATTATATCACATTTATGTTCTGCATGTTGTGATTTAGCTACTCATCATCGTCATAGGTTCCTCTGTACTTTCTTCCGTGCATAGTACTTGTGATAAGACCTCAAAGGTTCATATAATACTGTGCCAGTATAGGCTGGAATGATCCTTTGCATACTTCCGTACTTCCTCACTGTTCTTATTTTCAGCAGTCCTTTTGCAGATTTCTTTATTCCACATTGTTCGGGCAAAGCTAGCCAAAAACATCAACGGTGTCATCTTCATATACCACATGGGTTCAACACTGATTTTTCATTCATAAGCAGCAATTTACTTTAGGTTTTATCAAATTGCATTGGTGTCAGCTGACCCCAATGCTACAGAGGCAGCTCTGCCCTTTTGTTCCTGTTTATTAGGTTTCTGACAGGATCAGTATTACCACTTTTGTTTTATAAAGCTATTTAGTAGGTCAGTACGACAGTGCCAGTCATGCAAGGTCTTCCACCAAAGATAATTATCTATTTACGTAATCTTACAGATCTATTACGTCTAAAGTGGTCTTTCTACTTATAGGATTCATGTCCTTACCAGTTGACTGCTCGAGTGTTTGTTCTCTTTATAAATATGCTGCAAAGGATGATGCAAATGAAGTTTCAGGGCATGCAGTTTTTCAGTTATTTTAGCTTTACAGCTTATAGAATGATAAACGTAGTTGGTTGTAGGTCTCATAGGCTTATGCCATGAGAAGTTTGCGGAAGTTGGAGAATAGTTATATGGTTTCAGACACAATTGTTTGGATGAACTATGGGTTTAAGGAATATGATGAATGCGTGAATTCCATTAGACCAATCATTGAGAGAGCTATGAATTTAGGAGCGGGATTACTCTAAACTTCTGACACAATTGTTTGGATGAACTATGGGTTTAAAAAAATCATAGCAACATAGAAACATATTTAAATACTTCAATCTGCTAAATATTTGGATATTCTCTAAACTATATAACAAATAATTAGAAAAAATCAGTGCTAACTATGTATAGCAAAACAAAACATATGTCAACATGCTCACAAAAAAAATGCCAACTATTTACAAGAAAAAATATTGGAACATTTCAAATTTCTTAATATTTGAAAAAAAATGTACTCCCCATAATTATGTAGAGTCGAATTTAACAAATACTCACACTACGTATTCCCTTTGATTATGGACTCTAATTGAAAATTTCAATTAAGCAAAAATTCCAATAGATTTTGACATTTCCCAATTAGTCAAAATTTAAAGAAACAATTTAGTTAAATTTCCGATAAAATAGATGACAAATCTCGCCAAATTGGGACATTTTAAAATACAACGGTTGCAGCGTATGCTAAAAGGATTTTTTTTTCAAATATTCAAATGTTGTCACTATTTAGAAGTAATTCAAATGCACCTAACAAATTTATACATCTCAATTTGGTTAAAAATTAGAAAAAATCTATTCACCATTCCTAAAATTACATGCAGTTCAACTAAAAAAAAACTATCTACGGAATCCAAATTAATAAATGTGCATTTCCACTCATTGTGGACTTTAAGCAAAAAAAATGGCAACAAAAAAAACTTCCTCTAAATATGAAATTCAGATGCAAATCCTCAAAATATATATTCATTTTACTATATGCTCATACAATGCACATCTTCTGAATACAAATCTAAATTAATTATTTATACCAACATACAAACCTAATCAAACATGCAAATTTATCCACTATTCGAAATTACCGTACCATTTCTACAATTTACAAATTGATCAATATTTGGATGTAACTCAAATACATTTTCTGTAACTACATTTCAAAAATCATAGCAACATAGAAACATATTTAAATACTTCAATTTGCTAAATATTTGGATATTCTCTAAACTATATAACAAATAATTAGAAAAAATCAGCGCTAACTATGTATAGCAAAACACAAAACATATGTCAACATGCTCACACAAAAAAATGCCCTCTGATTATGGACTCTGATTATGGACTCTGATTGAAAATTTCAATTAAGCAAAAATTCCAACAGATTTTGACATTTCCCAATTAGTCAAAATTTAAAGAAACAATTTAGTGCATGCATGATAAAATAGATGACAAATCTCGCCAAATTGGGACATTTTAAAATACGACGTGTGCATCGTATGCTAAAAGGCAATTTTTTTCGAATATTCAAATATTGTCACTATTTAGAAGTAATTCAAATGCACCTTCCATAATTAAAATTAAATACTCCTGCCGAAATACAAACATGTTCAACAATTTCACCTTACTAAATATTTGAACATTATAGAAAATTTATCAAAAATGCTCACAAAAAATGCTACCTATTCATAAAAAAAAACTGTTTGATCATTACAATTTAGCCAACATTTTGTTGAACAAAAAAATATATTCCACAGAAAAATCACCAAATGCGTGGCGTGACACCGCGCCGGGTGCGGCGTATGCTACAGGATATTCAAATGCATCTTCCCTAATTTAAATTAAATACTCCCGCCTAGATACAAACATGTTCAACCATTTCACCCTACTAAATATTTGAACTTTATAGAAAATTTATCAAAAATACTCACAAAAAAAGCTACCTATTCATAAAAAAAATGTTTGATCCTTACAATTTAGCCAACATTTTGATAATAAATATATATATATATATATATTCTACAGAAAAAAACACCAAAGACGTGGCGTGACGCCACGCCAAATTCAACTAGTATGCACAATGAGATGCCCAGAATCAAACTGAGTTATGGCCTTATGGGTACCCACTTTTGGGCAAGTTGCTGAAAATGAGCACAAATTTCCCTGCATACTCTGCCCGATGGTGTACGCGTTCCAGTTCGAAGGAGCTGTCCGCTTCACTGACAGACCGAGCAAATCTGGAGCGCAAAGGCTGCGCCTCGGACCAAAGCTTTCTTCTGGCTGGCAATCAGAGGCCGTTGCCTCTCGGTGGACATGCTCGCAAAGAAGCACATCCCGCACGATCCTGTCTGCTCTCTGTGCATGGAGGGCTCCAGAGACAGTTGTCCCTTTACGGATGCTCTCTGGGACAAAGTTTCTGACAGACTTGGCGCGCCCTTCTCCGACTTTCCTCGGCTGATAAACTATTCGATCAGAAGCCGTCTGCAGCAGCAGCTCTGCTTGCTGCCCTCCATCCTGGCTTCATGGACGTTTTCGAAGGAGCCTAACAAGAGGGTGTTCAACACCTTGCCTTCCACCGTCGATAAGGTGCATCTCCAGTCGGAGCGTCAATAGGGCCGTCACTAATCCCATTGGATGCGTCGGACAAAATTTGGCGCCTAGCACTAGCAGTGGTGTCAATAGTCCGTTTCTCCTGGCGAGCCTCAATATCTCAACTGGCGCGTCTAACTCACGCCCTACGCCGTTTGGGCGCGCTGGACGAAACTTCGTGCGACGCCGAGACGGTTGGGCTAGTCGTGTTATCGACATAGGAGCCGAACCGGTCCTGTCAACAACCAGTCAAAGGCATTCATGATGTCGGCAGGGCAACAGTGAGCCGTCGTTTCGTCTCTGGTGCATGGCGGTGTCAATGTGGGCGCGTGTTTTGAAGGCGCCGCTCTCCGACGACGTTAAATCCCGCGCCGCGCCCGCCCCCGTTCTCACACTCGCCCCCCCCCCCCCCCCCCCCCCCCCCCCCCAACTCCTCTCTCCCGTCGCGCAAAACCCTAGCGACGATGTCTTTGGACAATTGCAACATCGGAGCCGCCGCCAATGGCTTCTGTCCCCATGCACTGCTCAAGGAAGAGGAGGTGGATCTTCACGACAACCACGCCGCCCGACATGCGAGCGCCTAGAGGGTGGATGCTGAGCATCAACTAGATTTCGGTGCCCAACCTCCTCACACACGAGCCGCGGCTAGCGGGCCACGGTGGTGCGCCACTACTGGGGTGCGCTCACCCCAGATCAGCGCGAGGAGGCCTAGTGGTAGCGGACCACGGCCAACGACCACCAGTACGAGGCTGAGTTCCGGCGTCTCCACCACAAGGAGATGAACACCTGGACCGGAGACGGACCGGCGCCTCCACGACACGACAGAAACTCCGCCGGCCAGTACGCATTCTGGGGCGTGCGCGGGCGCATGTTCAATTGGGTCATGGAGGAGATCGCTGCCGGCGGCCCGCCCCTCTACACTCTCTCCGCTGCCTCGTTCACGCCGTTGGTGCTCCCTCTGTACGCCGAGGAGAATGGGGTCATCGTCGTCCGGCTCGGGCTCCTCCTCCTCCCACGGCGCGTCGGCACAGCTCACTGATGATCGGTGATGGTAGCGTTGGGTTGTGCCCCAAGCGAAGGCGTGGATGTAGTAAGTAGCAGTTTTCCCTCGTTAACGAACCGAGGTTTATCGAACCAGTAGGACTTTGAAATCAACAACAAAGTGAATGTTGAAGATCTCTGCCGCTTAATCTTCAACAGACATGGGCCTGCACACACTCAATCAATTACTTTGCCCCAACGGCGGAAGGTTGTCAAACTTTCCAGTCTCGCAGAAAACAAAGCGGTTAATTGTATAATGAAATAGATGAAAATATGAAAGTGGACCAGAGGAGTAATGATGATGAAAAATGATGAATAAAGGTTGCAATCAATGTAAAAAGATGGACCGGGGGCCATGGATTCACTAGTGGAGTCTCTTAAGTAAATAAAACACTCATATGATGGGTAAACAAATTACAGTTAGGCAATTGACAAGATTATAACATAAACTTAATCTAGCTATGACATAGAGAACATGATAATATTTATGTAGGCATCACGACAATGAACAAAGACCGTTGAGTCCAACTGCATCTTTGTCTAAAAAGTCCACCGTGGGATCGCTATCCAGCCTGTCACCCAACGGTATTAAGTTGTAAGCAACATACATTTGCATTAAGTAAAGCGCATGAAGTAAGCAATACTAATATCAAAAGAGACATTAACACCATTGTTTTACCCTTAGTAGCAACAGCACACCCTCGCCCGTAGACATTTCTGTCACTCGTGCCCAGGAACAAAAGGAGGCATGAACCCACTATTTGGCATAAATACTCCCTCTTGGAGATACACACAATCACTTGGCCAAAGTAACTACGCACATCGGAGAGTATGCAAGAACATAAATCAACATATAGGAATCATGCACAATCTGATCATAAATTCATAATCCATCAGATCCAAGCAAACACATCACATAGCATTACAATAATCGATCTTGATCATCTTAGGCAGCTCACAAGATCATAATACATGAAGCACAAAGTAGAGAGACTACCATCTAGCTACTGCCATGGACCCGTGGTCCAAGGTGGGACTACTCACAAATCATCCTAGAGGAAGGCATGGCGATAAAGAGCCCTCCGGATCGATCTCCCCTCCGGCAGGGTGCCGAGATCAGCTTCAGAATCACCCCCGAACTAGGGTTTATGGTGGCGGCACCTCAGGGTGACTTCTCTGGAAAATAATGGCGGCCTCAACGTTTTTGGGATTAATCTGATTTTATAGGCGTCGGAGGGGGCCGAGGGGACCCACCAGGAACAGGGGCGGGTCCCACCCGCCGCCCTAGGGCAGGCCGCGACTGGGGGTCGTCCCTGCCCTGTGGGTGGCCCCCAGGGCTGCCCTCTGGACTGAAACTCCGTCTTGGCGAATAAAAAATCCTCATAAATTTTCAGCACATTCCGAGAATATTTCCTGTGGTGAGTTCTTGAAACGAAAAGACAGCAAAACATGAAACTGGCACTAGGCATCTTGTCAATAGGTTAGTCCGACAAAATGCATAAAAATGATGTAATATGATAGTAGAAACATGTGACAACATCACAAAACTAGCATGGATCAATCAAAAATTATAGATACGTTTGACACGTATCAACATCCCCAAGCTTAACTCCTACTCGTCCTCGAGTAGGTAAGTGATAACAAAATAATTTTTGATGAGACATGCAACCAACACAATCTTAATCAAGATAGTAATGTAAAGCATATGACGTGAATGAAATGATACAAAAAAATTGTCTATAATTGATAGCAAGAAAGCAATGAATAACCAAGTTGAATCATTAAAGCAAAACCTTTCATAAATAGTACGTTAAAGACATGAAAGCAATGTGACCCACATATTTGACTAATTCTCAAAGGTAATGGTTCCACGACAATAGTGTTTGAGAATCAACACAAAGGAAGATGTAAGTATTAGCAAAAAGCTTCAACTTCCAATGACTTATCTTATAGATAAAGTCAATATAAAGATTCATGTTTAATCTGACGATGCAATATGATCAATGATACCCAGGGTCAATGTTGTATGTTTGCTTTGGTGGAGATAGAAGGAAAAGGAAAACTGACTCAACATTTAAAAGTAAAAGAAAGGACATTCGCAGAGAGAAGCAGGGATTAATTATGTGCTAGAGCTTTTTGATTTTGAAAAACAGAGATAATTTTTTTTGAGAGATGCATAATTTCGTCAACGATTGCATAGCTCAGAAGCTCATTAGTCCCCTATGGCAAGCAAGGTCTTTAGAGTTGTGAGAGCGGCTAGTTTTAGAGGAACGAGTACATTCCTCTTTCTCCTTTGTTTCACCACTAAGCAATGTTTGAGCTGATTTCACATATTTTCATTGTGCGGAGGAGAATGGTGAGTTATATTTATATTTTGCTTAAGCCTCTCTCGGGTTGATTCAAGTAAGGACGTAAACCATCAACACCGGGTGAAATAGAGGGGGGAAAAAGAAAAATAAAAGAAAAACCTTGCTCGACATAAGCTATAACGAACCCCCTCCTTACTTACTCATTAGCTTGAAAACAGAGGCACCAAAACGAGAATATTTTGAAGGTTTTAAAGGTAGCACATGACAAATTTACTTGGAATGGCAGGAAATACCATGCATAGGTAGATATGGTGGACTCAGCTGGCAAGATAGTTTGGCTTTGGGATTTGGATGCACGAGTGGACATCACACTCAGTACAGAGTTTTTTGGCTTAGCAAAAATGGTATTTGAAGCAAACATCCAACATTAACCGGTAACAGAGTAACATAAGACATCGGTCAATCATAACCATAAACACTCCACACTGTCTCCCTTGTTGACCAAACAGTTCTTTTGATAGAAAGATTGGCTTTATGAATTAACAACTACGAAACACCACACAGTTTCAAGCTTTTAACTGTATTTCTTTACTAATCAATTTCCACTCAAATAACCAGCAAGTTTAAGCATTCATCTTAATATCTCAAAACAATTGAGAAGCATCAAATATCCACACAATGATCTACAAGACTATGCAGGCTTTCATTTCATTCCAATATCACATGGATAGCATTTTGTCACTTTGACAATTCAAGCAATTTATCAATAACAACTCTCCAACAAGTATAAGTGAAGAACAAGAGAGTTTAACATCAACAACTAGTGGCTCTAAACAAGATAAAAGCTAAAAGCGAGAGCTTACTAGTAAACAAACAGTAGCTAAGAATACTCAACAAGATATAAGCGAAGCAAAGGAGTATTCAAATGAAAAAGCGGAGCGTGCCTCTCTCCCACACAAATAAAGCTAGGATCCAACAAGGATATGACCAGCAAACAAACAAAACAAAACTGAAAGCAAAAAGACGCTTCAAGCATAGCACATAATATGTAAAGTGATAAAAACGTAGTTCAACGAAGACGACCTTATGATAGTCGATGAAGATGAGGGGATGCCTTGGGAATCCCCAAGCTTAGATGCTTGATGGGTTCTTGATATTCAGAGGGGGTGCCATGGGGGCATCCCCAAGCTTGAGCTCTGATCCATCTTCAATTTCTTCATTATCATCTCCTTTGGAACTTAAAAACTCACTTCACACAAAACTTCTCATAAACTGATTAGAGGGTTAGTGCTCATAAATTAAAATGCACATGTGTTCAACTCAAGACAAATTACAAACAACTTTATTGGGCATTAGCTACTATTTACTAAGCCTCAATATGACACTCCACCTCTAGAGTATCACATTTGACGATAGTAAAAGAGACGAATACAAAATAAAAGCAGAATCTATAAAAAAATTGAATAGTATGTAAAGATCGAATTTTTTAAGGCACTTCTGTAGCTCAAATCAGAAAACTCAAAACTAACGAAAGATAGATAAAAGTATCAGTCTTGCTGTATAAAAATATCAGAAAAAGATAAAATTCAGGGATTGTTCGAGATTTTCTGCAACAGGCGCATAGAATCTGTTTCTAGACAGCAAAACAATACCTCGCACTTTCAATGCATTAGAGGCTAAACTTGGCACAAAAAACCAAAACAAAAAGATACAATGAAGTTTCTACAGAGGCAACAACTCCGTGACTCAAGAAAAGCAAAAACAAACTGAAAGTAAAAGATGGGTTGTCTCCCAACAAGCGCTTTTCTTTAACGCCTTTTAGCTAGGCGCAATGCCAAATATCAAGTCTTTTCAAAATCAAGGGCATCATCATCCTTCAAATAAACACTAGAAAATTTATCATAGATGCATTGGATATTACCAATATAGGGCTGAGAATCACCCTTCTCCTTTCTCTTTGGTTGACTACTCTCATCAAATAGATTTTGAGGAACAATCCAACCAAAATTGTCTTCCAATGCATCGGCTATCCCTAGGAGTTTAAATGGTATAGCAATATCAACTTTCTCCTCTACCTCAGTTTTGCGAGTGTACTTCCTTAGATTTTAATCCCTAACATCCAAAGAATAGTGAATATTGGGATATGAACCAAGAGCACCATAACGAGCAAATATTTTCCTATCTTCCTTAAATATATCATCAAATTCATGGAGAAGAGTTTCTAATACAAAATCTTTTTCCTTTCCTCTCTCCATGCTATCAAGCTTAAGAAACATTTTCTGTAATATGGGATTTAAATTAACAAACCTCTTCTCAAGATGAGCTACCAAACAAGATATAGCGGAATCATAACTATTAGTTAGCTCAACTATTGATCTTTTATCATGAGTATAGAGTTTGCTAACGAAAGTGAGGAATTCTTCAATATTATCCTTTCCAAAAACATCCCCACTTCCTACCTTAACATCTTTCATACCAAACTTAGGAGGAAACATGGCTACTAGATAAAAGATAAACAAAACTAAAATAAAGATTACACTAATTTTTTTGGGTTTTAAAATTTTGCAACAAGAATAATAAACTAAATGAGAAATAAAGCAAGCAAGACAAAAACAAAGTAAAGTGATTGAGAGTATGAGACTCCCCTTGCTGTAGCTCCAAAGTCCCCGGCAACGGCGCCAGAAAACTGCTTGATGATCGGTGATGGTAGCGTTGGGTTGTGCCCCAAGCGAAGGCGTGGATGTAGTAAGTAGCAGTTTTCCCTCGTTAAGGAACTGAGGTTTATCGAACCAGTAAGACTTTGAAATCAACCACAAAGTGAATGTTGAAGATCTCTGGCGCTTAATCTTCAACAGATGTGGGCCTGCACACCCTCAACCAATTACTTTGCCCCCTAACGGCGGAAAGGATGTCAATCTTTCCGGTCTCGTAGAAAACAAAGCAGTTAATTGTATAGTGAAATAGATGAAAATATGAAAGTGGACCAGAGAAGTAATGATGATGAAAAGTGATGAATAAAGGTTGCAATCAATGTAAAAAGATGGACCGGGGGCCATGGGTTCACTAGTGGAGTCTCTCAAGTAAATAAAACACTCATATGATGGGTAAACAAATTCCAGCTAGGTGATGACTGCCAAGTGCAGGAGATCAATTGTAGTACCTTTCGATTAGAAAAGGTTGTCGAACCCCACGAGGAGCTGAAGGTATTGGTTAACAAGAATGGTAAATAAAACAATGAAAGATGCAAGTGTTTTTGGGATTTTTGGTAAAAATGCTGAAGGTAAATGGTAGCAAGTAAAAGCTCTCAAAGAGAGAAAGCCCAATCCTCTATGCAGCAAGAGGACAAGCTCAAGTGTGTGTTTCTTATAGGTGGAATGGACATGGGTTCATGAGTTCACTCAATCCTCTCTCCCATCTATGGTGATTATCATGTTATAGATAAAAAGTACACGCAATTGTCATGCTTTAATGGTAAACTTCTATGACGGCTACATGTCCTAAAACACATAGTTGAAAAAAAGTAATCATTTGTGTTGCTAGGTCACCCCTCGTAAGGCTAGCGTGGTTAGCTGTCACTCCCACATCATACCTCTTCCTTTTTACCCCCAGATAAAGGATGTTGGGATGTATTGTATCACTCAATACATATGTCGTTGTCACATCGGCCATCCCGCCTACATACATCATACTTCATAATGGACAATATTCTAAACACTAGTGCAATGATTCATATTTCGTGTGCATGACCACATCTCTCTCATCTATCTACACTTGGTGGTGTCAATCACCTCATGACAGGATAAACAAGGCATTATGCATAAATCGAACCATCACATGCATCATAGAATATCTCCAAAGTATGACAAGTCATAAAAGATCCAACACAACAGTAAATGCATAACAAATATCATCTCATACCACAATATCCACCATAGGAATTACATAGATAGATCCATACTTGTGCAAGGCACATCATATGGATTTCAACAATGATCATACATAGAGAGATTGGATCAAGTTACCACCACAAACACAAAGTCCAGGGGGTGGACTACTCCCCCTTCATCATGGTGATGATGGTGGAGATGTTGGAGAAGATCTTGCTGTAGATGTTGATGATGAACATGCCGGAGGGGGGATGGAGGAGCCTTCCGGAAGTGATTCCGGCGGCGTTCCCCCCCCTCCGATCTTCTCCGGCGGCAGCCTTCTATCTCCTGTTTCTTGGTTTTGTGTTTCTCCAGCCCTCCCTTCTGGAAAACGTCGGGGGACTATTTTTATAGTCGGTTTTAGGTCAAGACGAAGATTCTGAAAGAAAGATCGACGGCAACGGAGCCACGAGGCCCAAAACAAGGGGTCACACGCGGCCAGGGAATCTGGCCGCGTGGGCCTAGGTGTTTTGGCCCTCGGGCCTCCACTTCTTCGCCTCCTTCGCTCATACGCCTTGTTTCTTCCAAAAACTGATGCTCGTAAATTTTCAGGTCATTTGGATGTCGTTTGGGTCCCTGAAACATCAAAATATTGAAAATAGGGTTTTCTGCCAGTGCAGGGTTAATTCCAGAAAAATAGGAAAACTATGAAATCTTCCCAAAATCATTATAAAACAATGATATAACCCTTATATGATGCAAATATGATTGAAATATAAGTAATATAATGCAAAGTTCATGTATGCATTTTACATGCATCACTAGGGAATTGACAAGATTATAACACAAACTTAATCTAGCTATGACATAGAGAACATGATAATATTTATGTAGGCATCACAACAATGAACAAAGACCGTTGAGTTCAACTGCATCTTTGTCTAAAAAGTCCACCGTGGGATCGCTATCCAGCCTGTCATCCAACGGTATTAAGTTGTAAGAAACAGACATTTGCATTAAGTAAAGCGCATGAAGTAAGCAATACTAATATCAAAAGAGACATTAACACCGCTGTTTTACCCTTAGTAGCAACGGTACACCCTCGCCCTTAGACGTTTCTGTCACTCGTGCCTAGGAACAAAAGGGGGCATGAACCCACTATATAGCATAAATACTCCCTCTTGGAGATACATACAATCACTTGGCCAAAGTAACTACTCACATCGGAGAGCATGCAAGAACATAAATCAACATATAAGAATCATGCACAATCTGATCATAACTTCATAATCCATTAGATCCCAGCAAACACATCACATAGCATTACAATAATCGATCTTGATCATGTTAGGCAGCTCACAAGATCATAATACATGAAGCACAAAGGAGAGAGACTACCATCTAGCTACTGCCATGGACCCGTGGTCCAAGGTGGGACTACTCACAAATCATCCCGGAGGAAGGCATGGCGATGAAGAGCCCTCCGGGATCGATCTCCCCTCCGACAGGGTGCCGGGATCAGCTTCAGAATCACCCCCAAACTAGGGTCTATGGTGGCAGCGCCTCGGGGTGACTTCTCTGGAAAATAATGGCCGCCTCGACGTTTTTGGGATTAATCTGATTTTATAGGCGTCGGAGGGGGCTGAGGGGACCCACTAGGAGGAGGGGCGGGTCCCACCCGCTGCCCTAGGGCATGCCACGGCTGGGGGTCATCCCTGCCCTGTGGTTGGCCCCCAGGGCTGCCCTCTGGACTGAAACTCCGTCTTGGCGAATAAAAAATCCTCGTAAATTTTCAGCGCATTCCGAGAATATTTCCTGTGGTAAGTTTCTGAAACGAAAAGACAACAAAAAACAGGAAACTGACACTAGGCATCTTGTCAATAGGTTAGTCCGACAAAATGCATAAAAATAATGTAATATGATAGTAAAAACATGTGACAACATCACAAAACTAGCATGGATCAATCAAAAAAATTATAGATACGTTTGACACGTATCACTCACCCCCAAGCCGGAGGTGAAGGAGGAGGTGGGCACTCCGGCGAGGCACAGCGGCAGCGGCCTTGTCATCCGCGACGCCTCCACCCACCAACAGCAGCCGCCATCCTCTTGCGCCTCCACCGAAGAAGGTGCATATGGAGTATGAGGACCTAATCGTTGCGTAGGAGATGCTCTTCGACCCCATCGTCGATCCTAACGGCTGCCCGAGCTTGCCGTCGTGCTACAGGAGTCGACGAACAACGTCCTATCACCGGACGATGCGAAGGCATGTGTGTGGTCTCTGCAGGACCGCGCGGCGATTACCGGGGCGCCGTTCTTCGACCTCACCGCCGACGACCGTGAGGCGGGGCCCAACGGCATCATCAAGGACGAGGACGAGGAGGCCGACAACGACACGAAGGTCAAGGACAAGCCGCTGGACTACACCGTCTTCGACCGCTACCGCCGCCGCCGCTAGATTAGGTTTAGGTTTTTCAATTTCGTTCAAACTTGTAAAATTTCCTAAAGTTGGATGAAGTATATCGAATTTATGAAAATTTTGTTTTTCCTCTTGGCGCTGCGACTGGGAACAACCGACACCAGTGCGCGCCAGCTCATTTGGACGACGCCAATAGAGCTCGATCGGGCGCCCATCCGGATGATAATTTTTTATTCTCCATGATATAATTGTATTGAACCGGAAACAAAGTACATGTGTGTCCCTAGTATGCCTCTTATGACTAGTTCGTTAGTCAAGTGATGGTTAAGGTTTCCTCACCATGGACTTATAAAGACACTTGATAACAAGATCATATCATTAGGAGAATCGTGTGATGGACAAACCCAATTAAAGCTTAGCAGTTGATAGTGTTAGTTAGTTTGATTGCTATCGCCTTTTGCATATGTCAAGTATTGTTTCCTTAGACCATGAGATTGTGTTACTCCCGTTTACCGGAGGAATGCTTTGTGGACATCAAACTGGGTGATCATAAAGATGACTTTCATGTATCTTTGATTGTATTTGTTGGGTGGTGATACGTGTCAAATGTATCTATAATTTTATATTGATCCATGCTAGTTATATGCCAATGTAACATGTTTCTACTATCTTATTATATCATTTTTGAGGCATTTTATTGAACTAACCTATTGACAAGATGCCCAGTGCCAGTTCCCTCTTTTTCTTGCAGAAAGTTACTTCTGGAAATATTGTCGGAATTGGATGAAAATTTATGGGGATTTTGTATTGGACAAATGAAGACCGTAGCCAAAAAGGCAGCCCAGGGGGGCAGCCCACAAGCCAGGGGCGACCCCCAGCTGCGGGCTGGAGGGGGGTCGCGGCTACCACCCACCCCTGGCCCTGGAAGCTCTCCTGGCGCCGCCCTTTGAACTATAAATTGGTCGTGACCTAAAACTGACGGCCCCTGAAAGATTTTTCCCAGAAAAGCAACAGAGCTCCACCGCCATCACCGACATGTTTCGGTGGTCAGATTGATCCTATTCCGACACCCTGTCGGGACGGGGATCGACCTCCGGAAGCCATCTCCATTGACACCGCTGCTTCCCGCGATGAGGAGGAAGTAGTCCCTCGCCGGGGCTGAGGCTTGTACAAGTAGCTATGTGGTCATCTCTCTCTCCCATGATGTGATCTTCATTGTGATCATGAGCTTTGTTGATATAGTTGAATACATGATGTTTCCCTTTATGTAATGGATATGTTGTTGTTCAAGTAGTGTCATCATCTTGAGTTTGTTCTCCATGGTGCGAAAGTGACAGCGCGCGTGTCGTGGATGTATTAGAAAGCGACTATTCAAGAGATAGGTTGTGGAGTTTGTTAGTACTATCTTTGGATGATGAAAGTGACAGCGTACATTGTCCCTAGATATGGAATACGAACTTTAAGGTGTGCTTTTGTAGCCCTACTTAATTCTCATCCTATTTGATCCACGAAAGAGTGATCTCTGATTAACGTCTACCTTACATATCATGTGTTTAATTATGTTAATGATGTGAGAGTTGCCACTAGTGAAAGTATGAAGCCTAGGCCTTGTTTCCAAGCATTGATACACCGTTTTGCAATTTTTATTACAGAATTACAAAACCATCTTTTACCATTCATATTACTTGCATTTTACCATCTCTTCGCCGAACTAGTGCACCTATACAACTGGCAATTGTATTAGGTGTGTTGGGGACACAAGAGACTTCTTATATTTTAATTGCAGGGTTGCTTGAGAGGGATACATTCAACCTACGCCTCCCTGAGTTCGATAAACCTTGGGTTACTCACTTAAGGGAAATTTGCTGCTGTCCTACAAACCTCTGCGCTTGGAGGCCCAACAAGTCTACAAGAATAGAAGCGTGTAGTACACATCAGGTGGCATAAATCAAAACTAGGATCCCTCCAAGTGAAGGAGAAGATATCTCTGGGCCCTCTCTATAGTATATCATCCTGAAGCTGGAAAGCATGTGACTAAGGTGCTTTGTCACGATGATCCTATGCTATGTAACGAGTAAAGAGAACTTTTCAGTAACAAGACTGAACTAGGTATGGCGATACCGATGATCGAATCTCGGGCAAGTGGTATATCGCAAGACAAAGGGAATTGTATACCAGATTAATTGAATCCCCGACATCGTGGTTCAATCGATAAAAGAACTTCGTTTAATGTGTAGGAACCAATATGGTCGTCCTTGGTCATGCTACTGGTTATTGATCGGAGAGATGTCTCGATCATGACTCCACGTTCTCGAATCTGTAGGGTCACACACTTAATGCTCCGATGTCGCTAGGGTTTTCGTTGAGATAATGTATGGTGTGATAAAATAATGATTCAGAGTCCCGGATGAGATCCTAGGCATCACGAGGATCTCCGGAAGAGTCCGGAGGTAAAGATTCATATAAGGCAAGTTAATTTTAGGGTTTCAGAAAAGTTCAGGTTTTTTCGGTATCGTATCGGAAAGTCGTAGAAGGTTTCGAAGTGTATCACTATGGGGCCCACCTGTCCTGGAGGGCCCACATGCGACCAAGGGGTGGCTCACTGGTCCATGTGGCCAGCCATCATCGGTCCATGTGGCCATTCAATGGCCAGCCCTTTAAAAACGGGTTACCACTTTTTTAACAAGGAGGTTACCACCTTTTAAAAGAGGAGGGGGTTACCACTTGGGATGCGAAGTGGCTTCCCCCTTGCCTATATAAACAGGGGAGGGCATAGGAGAGTGGGCTGAACACTTGCCGCCTCTCTCCTCTCTCCACCCTCCTCTCCCTCTGTAGTGGGTTGGCGAAATCCTACAGAAATTCTCCACCATGTCCACCGCAACACCGTCATGCTGCTGGGATCTCGTGAGCCACTTCTCCATATCTTTCTTGATCAAGGACGAGAAGTCTTCATCAAGCTTAACATGTGGATACCGCGGAGGTGCTGCTCGTGCGGTGCTTCATCAGATCCGACGTGTGAACGACTACATCAACAACGATCTTGAGATCATGAACGCTTTCGTGTCTTCGAGGGTTTGTGGATCTAATCCCCTTTGATACTTTCATCTCGTAGATCTAGATCTTGCTAGGTTTCTTTCACTTGTTACGTAGGAATTATTTGTTTTCTATGCAACGAACCCCTCAATGGTATCAGAGTCTAGATCTATGCGTACATGTTGGTGCGATTAAAACACAAATGTTTTTCGGTGTTTATATTCTTGTTTCTACCTCCCCACATGCATTTTGTGATCTTGAGGTATAGTGGGATGAAGCGGGCCGGACCAACTTTACTCATCCGAGTACGAGAGACCGGTTACACAATTGACGTGTAACTTGTATTGCACATGTGGCTGGCGGGTGTCTGTCTCTCCCGCTATAGTAAGATCCAATCTTCAATGGGAGGCTTTTCAAAAGGATATAAATAAGAAACTTTTATATCAGCGTTGTGACTTTGCATAGTTAGGACGGTTCTATCTTGTTACCCATAGAAGCCACAAAAAATATGCATAAACAAAGTAGAGGACGTCTAACTTGTTTTTGCGGGATTTGTGATGTGGTATGGAAAAGATATGATTTGTTATACTTTTTATGATGTTATCATGTTTTGTAATCTTTCACGACTTGAATGTTGATGACTACGGTAACCGGCAGGAGCCATATGGTTGTATCTTTAATTATTGTATGACCCGCGTGTCAATCTTTAACACCATGTAATTGTTTTTACTTTGTCGCTAGTAGTAGCAATAGTTGTAGTAGAAATATTTGGTAGAGGCAACTATGTGGCGGAGATGTCATGCTGGTGGTGATGGAGATCATGCCGGTGCTTTGGAGATGGAGATCAAAGGCATAATAAGAAAAGGCTATACCATGTCACATTACAAACTACATGTGATGTTTATCCTTTTATGCATCTTATTTTGCTTAGATTTGATCGTGACGGTAGCATTATAAGATGATCCCTCACTTAATATCAAGAAATTGTGTTCTCCCTTAGTATGCAACGTCGCAAAAGTTCGTTATTTTGAAGCACCTCATGATGATCGGGTGTGATGGACTCTACGTTCACATACGGTGGGTGTAAGCTCGAGCTTAGCATGTACATACATGACCTCGAGACACATGCGTAAATACTTGGATTACTTGATGAGCTTAGCATGTACAGACATGAACTCGGAACACACAAGCCGAAAGGTTAAACACGAGTCATATGGATGATATGATCACATGTTGATGTTCACCATTGAAACTACACCTTCTCTTGTGATGATCGGACTTGGTGTATTGGATTTGGATCGTCTGTCACTAAAGCAACTACGAGGGATGTTGAATTTAGTGGGAGTTCATTACTAATATGATAAACTTGAACCAATTATCCTGAACATACTCAATTTTTAAATTTCATTAATCACGGTAACATCCGTCATCTACTTTTACACTAGGTTTGTTATTTGAGATTGAAAACTGTTTAATCTGGTAATTACTTTATGGGTGATGGTGGATATTGATAAGTTGGGTGGTGCCCCAAGCGAAGGCGGAATTGTAGCTAGTAGCAGTTTTCCCTCAATTAAAGAACCGAGGTTTATCGAACCAGTAGGACTTTGAAATCAACAACGAGGTGAATGTTGAAGATCTCTGGTGTTTAACCTTCAACAGACGTGGACCTACACACACTCAACCAAAATACTTTGCCCCCAACGGCGGAGAGGTTGTCAATCTCTCCGGTCTCGCAGAACACAAAACGGTTAATTGTATGATGAAATAGATAAAATATGAAAAGTGACCAGAGGAGTAATGATGATTAAAAGCAAGTAAATGAGGTTGAAAACAATGTAAAAATATGGACCGGGGGCCATGGGTTCACTAGTGGAGTCTCTCAAGTAAATAAAATATGCATGTGATGGGTGAACGAATTACAGCTAGGCAATTGACAAGATCACGACAAGGAACAAAGACCGTTGAATCCAACTGCATCTTTGTCTAAATAGTCCACCGTGGGATCGCTATCCAGCCTGTCACCCAACGGTATTAAGTTGCAAGCAACAGACAATTGCATTAAGTAAAGTGCATGAAGTAAGCAATACTAATATCAAAATAGACATTAACACTGTTGTTTTACCCTTAGTAGCAACAGCACACCCTCGCCCTTAGACGTTTCTGTCACTCGTGCCCAGGAACAAAAGGGGGCATGAACTCACTATCTAGCATAAATACCCTCTGTTGGAGACACACAATCACTTGGACAAATTAACTACGCACATCGGAGAGCATGCAAGAACATAAATTACTCATATAAGAATCATGCACAATCTGAACATAACTTCATAATCCATCGGATCCCAGCAAACACATCACATAGCATTACAATAATCGATCTTGATCATGTTAGAGATCATAAGACATGAAGCACAAGAGAGAGAGACTACCATCTAGCTACTGCCATAGACCCGTGGTCCAAGGTGAGACTACTCACAAATCATCCCGGAGCACTACAAGAAATATGCTCGTTAACGACCCTCCATTTTGGTCATAAAAAGGTCATTATTTTTCATTTATAACCTTTTTATGACCAAAAACAGATGGTCACATACCGAGCGTCTTAAATGATCCATAATGACCTTTTTAGTGGATTGGTCATAACCGTTTATGACTAAATCAGAGGGTCATAACTCTATGACCAATTATTTTGGTCATTGCCTGTCCGACCAGTCCACGTCAGATCCTACGTAGCCAATCCTACGTGGCGAAATTGTGACCAAATTAGAAGGTCATAGATTTGAATCAGCCCAATCCACCGTGGTCATTAACATGGGCCCAGCCCAACAAAGCAGCCCATTTATGTTTTTTTTTTTCTGTAGTTTCTGGTCAAATTAACAGGCTAAAATCAACATTTCAGCCACTTATTTGATGTGCCGTGGCCTTTTACAGCCCATTTAGCTCCCGGGCCTTTGCCATTTAACAGTGTATTTTTGGCTTTTTTGTGTTTCTTACAGATTTTTTTCAGATTATTCTAGACAGCGGGTCCCACTCGTCAAATTTCAAAATTTCACAATTCAGTACAATCATAAAAGGAGAACACATGAAAATCTCCAAATAACAGCCAAAAGTAGTCTGTTACAATATTCCAGATGGAACAGATAGAGAACCCATGAAATTCCATACTAACCCTTCATACAGATACCCATGGCTCATGTACAATAGAGCTTCTCATTGATACCCTAGAATTTCTTCAAGCTTCAAACTTCTTCGGTATGTAGCTCTTGAAGCTTGTTGACATTAGACTGCATAGCCTCGAGTGGTCGATTCTTGCGGAATTAGTCCATAGAGATGCCAATGGTGGGAGCAAGCTTCTTTGGGATTCCTGCTGCCAGCATTCAGCAGACAGAAAAATGATAATGTGAACTGAATGTAAACGAAAATATGGATAGCATTCAGGTGAAAGAATCCCATCAATTTAGCATCTAAGCGTACACTCAAGCATCAAACAACTACTCTAAAAGCTAATGACACCATTCATTTGAAGTAGAAAACAAAATATGGCATGCAGATATCAATTCAATATACAAGTCCTGTAATTTAACTAAGTGAATTTTATTTTCTTATAAACGTGTTATTTGATTAGTACTTGTCCAATTTTATACCAAATGGTCAATCTGATGATGCAACATCTCACATTGGCAATTCAAAGATGGAGGAAGCAACACAAAAGGAAAAAAACGATCACCTGGGGCTTACAAGGTTGTTAAAAGAAATGGAACTTACAAGGTTGGTTCATTGACTAGGACTAACGAGGCAGAACTACATGAAACAAAACAAAACATGGTTTGGTAAGCAAGATCTTACATCAGCCATGGAATAGTGTGTGGCAAGGCCAAGTCCAAGCATATCCACTTCGATTGCCAAGTACTCCCCTGGAAATAGTTAAACAAAAAGGATAAAAGGATGAGTATATATTACTATTGCAGTATACCCAAAATGAAGACAGTCTTTATATAATACCATCGTGGATACATGCAGCATAGTCTTTATATATAATACCATATATTTGTATACCAAATCATCATTGTATTTCTGTTTCCAATTGTGCTCTTGTAAATACTAAGAATGAATCAGCATGCTACGTGTTCTGCAAATTGGGGGCTCAGATTTCCGAAACTACTAACTACTAGTAACTATCCTAATCAATCTAGAACCCGAAACCAACCAGGTAAATCCATCGGAAACAGCAAGAAAAAGCGACCAGGACCTTGCGCTGGTAGACAATGCGGGTAGATAATGCGGGCAGATATAGTTCCAAATGACATGTACATCATCAGTGTGCTTTCTTCCGAGTAAGGTAAATACAGATACAGTTTCAAGAGGAGGGAGCAGAGGATAAGAGCATACAGTAGTTTCTTGCCTGTCATTGTCGAAGGAGCTGACTTCCAGCAGACAGCAGACCACCCGCATTCCCGAGCGTCCGAGATAAGCATGCAGCAGCAAGCCTGCACTGAAATAGTTTCAATGCATACCAAGTTAATAAACTTTATTTGTCTAAGATGTGAAGCTACAGGTTGCTTGCAAATTGGCATTAGGGAATATAAAAGGTGAATCAAATTACTGAGAAAGAATTAAACACTACATATTACATGGAAAAGTTACACATCTAAGGCATAACCTACATTTATTTAACCAATGAAAGTAACAAAGGCATCGGGGAAAAAGACATGCATTCATTCCCATCGGATTTATCCAAGGAATTAATAACTATGGTGAATCCTCATTGGGTGGTCAGTTCCAATAAAATCAGTATAGAAACTATTTCAACAGGTGAAGTAAAGTAGTAAGACTCAAATGTTTCATCATGGTTAATTCTCCGCTTCAAGGACAAGCAGGCAGTTTAGTGGATATTTAGATATAAGAATACTTATTCATGATAGATAGGTAACTGAAAACATCAGGAACAATATTTAACAATTTATAGCAATATCTAATGGCAGGCAGACCGCACAAAGACATCAATCAATCAGGATACACATATGCATGCAAGCTATAATAAATTCCAGGCCTGGAGCTACCACTCAAGCAGACTGGACTAGTAACAGACCAAGTTTGTCTCCGCTTGCCTGGAAGAGATGGCTGTTGTAGTGAGTGCACAAGCCATCAATAGCTCTCTCAACAGACTTTGCCATCTTTGGGTGGGTCACCATGCACACTGACCATCAGCAACAAGAAGTTAGTACAACGCTGCCTTACTAGCTTGAACAATATTTTGAACTGAAGTACGAATCAGAAAGAGAAGTAGACGACTGCACCTCTGCCAGGAACATCAGCATGGAAGGGATCAGATAGCCTCACCTTAAAACTTGCTGCTGGGGAGACGGACAAGGGGATCTGTCGGAGCTGAGGGACGTCGCGGGACTGTGCTGCCGCATGGGAACGGATGAAGCGATTGGGAGATGGGCTCGGTGCTGTCGCACAGCAGCGCCTCCGCCGTGTACGCTATCGCTAACCAATCCATCTGGACGGGCGGCGGTGGGAGCTCGGGAGGTCGAGGAAGAGCCGTAGTAGACGAAGGGAGCAGCCTGGGCGCTGGAGCGCGGGGCCCTGCCGGCGGCCGGGCCAAACCAGCCGGAGGCGGCTAGGGTAAGTCGTGGGTGCGCGCACGAGGACAGGAGGCGTCGTGGCGGCGGGGAATCAGTGGAGTAGAACGGGGCGAACGCTAGCAGGGGCGGCGGAGGCGGCCAGCACGGCAAGGGGTGGCGGAAGCGCCTCAAGGGGGCGAGAAAGTGGATCGAGAAGAGGCGTGGGGATTTACTAGGGTTGGGGAGAGGTGGGGATCTGGATCTCGGGAAATGAAGGAGGGTGCCGCGCTGCTAGGGCGGCTGCAAGGATTTCGCTAGGAGGCGTGTGTGTGGGACGTTGGATCGATGGGGTATGGATGGTTCAGATCGGGTACAGAGGGGTGATCCGTGGGAAGAGTGTTCTGCCTTCTGATTGGTTCCAGACATGTGTCTTAAAAATGGTTTCTAAGTGCTTATAAAAACAGGGTGTTTTGTGAAACAGCTACCAAGAATATTTTACAAAATGGCACCACTAAAAATTTCACAAAAGTTAAACCACATTTTATGTATTATTATCACCAAGTTGTACGTATTTTACGAGATTGTAACCTTTTTCAGCCATTTAAACAAATTTTCACTGATTTAGCGGGAACCGGGTTTGTTGGGACATTCATGGCCTAGTTTTTAAAACGTGTCAATATTTTACACAAGAGTGCATCTTGGAATGGAGAATAATTTTGCCGATGAAAGTTTTCAATTTCATTACACAAAAAATCATTTCTTTCATTTTCGAGTGTAAATTTACTACCTTATAATATGGTTTTTGATATTACGACTTTTCAGTTGGTCGTAATCAATCACAGAAAAAGCCGTAGACCGTGCCTCCCATTCTATGACCATCTCGTGTAATGCAGTTATGACTTTTTAGATCAAAATGGTCGTTAAGTTTTATAGGTTGGACCCTCCCAAACACCTAACGACTAATAAATTTAAAATAGTCATAACTCTATGACCAATTTTTCCATGGTCATTATCAGAAAGTCATAAACGAGCATATTTCTTGTAGTGGAGGAAGGCATGTCGATGAAGAACCCTACGGGATCGATCTTCCCTCTGGCAGAGTGCCGGGATCAGCTTCAGATTGGACCCCCAACTAGGGTTTTTGGTGACGGCGCGTCAAGGTCGAGTTTCTGGAAAATAATCGCCGCCTTCACGTTTTTAGGTTAATTGTGATTTTATAGGAGTCGGAGGGGGCCGAGGAGGTGCCCACAGGGCAGGGGCGGGCCCCACCCGCAGGTCCCCCCCAGGCCGCGGATGGTACCCGCGTGCACCCTGTGGGATGCCTCCGAGGCTGCCCTTCGTACTCCGTCTTCGTCTTGGCGTAAAAATAATCGCCGTAAATTTTCGTCCAATTCCAAGAATATTTCCAGAAGTAAATTTCTGAAACAAAAAGACAGCAAAAACAGGGAACTGGCACTGGGCATCTTGTCAATAGGTTAGTCCGACAAAATGCATAAAAATGACATAAATAACAGTAAAAACATATGACAATATCACAAAACTAGCATGGATCACTCAAAAATTATTGATACGTTTGAGACGTATCAGCATCCCAAAGCTTAACTCCTACTCGTCCACGAGTAGGTAAGTGATAACAAATAATTTTTTATGAGACATGCTACCAACACAATCTTGATAAAGATAGTAATGCAAAGCACATGAAGTGAATAAGGTGATCCAAAACAATTGTCTATAGTTTACATTAAGCAAACAATGATTAACAAACGCTAGCTAACAAATGCTAGAAACTTTTCATGAATAAGTGCGTTAGAGACATGGAATCATGCATAAGGTTTAGAAAGAAGAATGTGAATTATGTCTCCAATGTAAAGTATCAATCATTCTTCAAAGCATCTAATTAGTCATTCATGAAAATAGCCAAGCTCAAGTGAGGTGTCCTAATCCATCCACTTCATAAATCAAATGTTTCAAAGTCTACTCAACTAGTGCAAGTAAGAAGTTGCTTTGGCACCATGATGTTATGGCAAAGAGAACAATAATGGAGGTTTGGAAGGTCAAAAAGAAAGGCTCAAACAGTGGAGAAGGTAACCACAAGACAGAAGGAAGTCCCGTAGTTGACACTGTATGAGGAGTAGTGATTGCCATGCAACGGATGCACATAGAGCTATAAGTGTATGAAAGCTCTCCAATGGAACTAGTGGTGGTGCATCCAACTTGCTTGCTCATGAAGACCTAGAGCTCACTTGAGGAGGCTCATCCTTAGAATATACAAGCCAAGTTCTATAGCGTTAATTCCCCACATAGTTATACAAATGAAAACATGAAAACTCTCTATAATGAAGTGTAGGTGCTACTAGCACAAGTGTGGAATAAAGGATAGTAGTGCTGCCCCCTCTCTCTTTTATATTTCTCTTCTTTTTTTAATTGTGGCCTCCGTGGCTCTTTTAAATTTTCTCTCATTGGTCTCTTTTGGACTCTTTTATGTGGCCACTTTGGACTCTTTTCAATATGCTCACAGGTAGGGGCAACACTCTATTTTTACAAGATGATCATCACACTTTTGGTACTCATAACTCATAAGACTAATACATGATGTATAAAAGAAGATATGCATGATCGAGCGTAGTGTGGAAAAATGTAGAACATGTGGCAAGCCACGCTGTACACTAACTCAACGATCAAGCAAACTATATGGCTATGAAGAACGACATCAAGTCATAATGTAATGATGGATGTTGCATGGCAATGTATCTCGGAACGGCTATGGAAATGCCGTGGTAGGTAGGTATGGTGGCTGTTTTGAGGAAGATAGTTGGCTTGTGTGTAGGAGAACATGATGAAGTTCAC
Organism: Puccinellia tenuiflora; assembly: GCA_012064385.1. Lineage (NCBI taxonomy): Eukaryota > Viridiplantae > Streptophyta > Magnoliopsida > Poales > Poaceae > Puccinellia > Puccinellia tenuiflora. The sequence goes on from QRDG01000366.1 coordinate 2,107,884, forward strand.
CCACAGAGTTGGATGTACTCGCGAAGTATGCACCAATCTCAATGTGAGAGAGGGCATTGCGCAGCACCGAAGAGGCTAGCAAAATATGGAAGTGGAAGTGCCAAAAACCAAAGCTCACAATGCATTTCGTATATTGCAAACAACTAGCAGTTTCAATGTTCCACAAATGGTTAGAGACACCCCGAGAGGAATCGTGGCGGCGACACAAGTGCCCCGTTGGCTTCCCCGACCGTTGCAGTAACTACCCACTAGGGACTTATTTTCAACTTAGTAGAATTCATGACACATTAGCATTGTTGACTTAGGTTGTTTAGTTCAGAAAAGTACAGCTCCATGCTTTAATAACACCTCTCCACTAATCAACTCTAACACCATTAACCAACACATTTTAACCATTAGTTATTTTAGTGCCTCAAAATAATTGAAGAGTATCAAATTATCCACATAGTGATCTACAAGACTATGCAGGTTTTTTCTATTTCATACTACTACCACACGCATAGCATTTTTCCGATCTAACACATTAACCAAACAACCAAAACAACTCTCCAACAAATATAAGTGAAGAACAAGAGATTTTAACTTAACAACTAGCAGCTATAAACAAGATAAAAGCTAAAAGCGAGAGCTTACTAGAAAACAGACAGTAGCTAAGAATACTCAAAAAGATATAAGCGAAGCAAAGGAGTATTCAAACGAAAAAGTGGAGCGTGTCTCTCTCCCACACAAATAAAGCTAGGATCCAACAAAGATATGACCAGCAAACAAACAAATAAAACTGAAAGTAAAAAGACGCTCCAAGCATAGCACATAATATGTAAAGTGATAAAAACGAAGTTCAACGAAGACGGCCTTATGATAGTCGATGAAGATGAAGGGATGCCTTGGGCATCCCCAAGCTTTGACTCTTGATAGTTCTTGATATTCAGAGGGGGTGCCATGGGGTCATCCCCAAGCTTGAGCTTTGATCCATCCTCGATTTCTTCATATTCCTCTCCTTTAGAACTTAAAAACTCCCTTCACACAAAACTTCTCATAATTTGATTAGAGGGTTAGTGCTCATAAATTAAAACGCACATGTGTTCAACTCATGACAAATTGCAAACCAACTTCATTAAAAATTAGCTATAGTTTACTAAGCCTCAATGTGGCACTCCACCCCTAGAGTGTCACATATGACGATGGTAAAGAGACAAATGCAAAATAAAAGCAGAATCTGTCAAAATCTGAACATTCTGTAAAGATCGAATTTTTCGAGGCACTTCTGCAGCTCAATCAAAAGAATTAAAACTAACGAAAGATAGATAAAAGCATCAGGCTTGCTTTAAAAAATTATCAGAAAAAGATAAAATTCTGGCGATTTTAGGATTTTCGTGCAACAGGCGCACAGAATCTGTTTTTGGACAGCAACACAATACCTCGCACTTTCAATGCATTAGAGGCTAAACTTGGCACAAAAAACTAAAAGAAAAAGGTACAATGAAGTTGCTACAGAGGTAATAACTTCATGACTAAAGAAAAACAAAAGGCAAACTGAAAGTAAAAGATGGGTTGCCTCCCAACAAGCGCTTTTCTTTAACGCCTTTTAGCTAGGCGCAATGCCAAATATCAAGTTTTTTCGGAGGCCTTTGCAACATCAAGAGCATAGCTTGACCTTATGATTGATTCAAAAGGAAACTTCTTTCTCTTTCTAGGGAAGTGTTCCATCCCTTTTTTTAAGGGGGAACTGAAACCTTATATTTCCCTCTTTCATATCAATAATAGCACCAACGGTTCTCAAAAACGGTCTTCCCAAAATAATGGGACAAGAAGCATTGCACTCAATATCCATAACAATAAAATCAACGGGAACATAATTATCATTAACAACAATAAGGACATCATCAACTCTACCCAAAGGTTTCTTTTTAGAAGAATCAGCAAGATGAACATTTAAATAGCACTCTTCCAAAGGATTTAAATCAAGCATATCACAGAAACTTTTAGGCATAACGGAAACACTTGCACCAAGATCACATAAAGCATTGCAATCAAAGTCATTTATTTTCATCTTTATAGTGGGTTCCCAACCATCTTCTAACTTCCTAGGAATAGAGATTCCAAGCTTTAGTTTTTCTTCCCTAGCCTTGATAAGAGCATCGGTAATGTGTTTGGTAAAGGCAAGATTTATTTTACTAGCATCCGGTGTCTTAGCAAGTTTTTGTAGGAACTTAATGACTTCAGTAAGATTGCAATTATCAAAATCAATTTCATCATCTTTAAATAAACTAGGAGGATCCTCTTTAGTGGTTTGGACAGTATAAACTTTAACACTTTTCCTATTCATTTCAGCAATTCTAGCTTCTTCAGCCTCTCTAGCCCACCTAGCTTTCAAGAGAGCCATCATCCTTTCATTTTCATTAATTTGAAGAGAGATAGCATTTAAAGATTCAGTATGTTTGTCTTGATTTGGAGTGGTTCTAATTTTCAAAATTTCAACATCATGAGCAAGAACGTCTACTTTAGAGACTAGACTATCCAGTTTTTCCAACTTCTCTTCAACAGTTTTGTTAAAAGCTTTTTGTGAAGTGATAAATTCCTTTAAATCATTTTAAAGATCAGAGGACACATTCTTATTAGGATTATAAGAATTACCATAGGAATTACCATAAAAGTTGCCATTATTGGGAGGATAAGGCTTATAGTTTTTACTACCAAAATTATTTCGATAAGCATTATTGTTCAAGTTGTTTCTATTAAGAAAATTTACATCAACTTGATCCTTTTCTTGGGAAATTAATGAAGCAAGTGGAACATTATTAGGATCAATATTAGACTGATTGGTAGCAAGCATAGACATAATCATATCAACCTTATCACTCAAAGAGGAGATTTCCTCAACAGAATTTACCTTCTTACCACTTGGAGCTCGTTCGGTGTGCCATTGTGCTGAGTCCAAAAGTTTCCTTGAAGAAAAATTCAAACCTGCATAAAAAGTTTGGATAACCATCCACATAGTTAATCCATGCGTGGGACAATTCTTAACCATATATTTCATTCTTTCCCAAGCTTGAGCAACATGTTCATTATCAAATTGTCTAAAGTTCATAATGTTACTCCTTAGTTGAATGATTTTAGCAGGTGGATAATATTTTCCAATAAAAGCATCTTTGCATTTAATCCAAGAATCAATGCTGTTTTTAGGCGAATACAATAACCATTCTTTTGCTCTCCCTCTCAAAGAGAAAGGGAAAAGTTTCAGTTTTATGATGTCACTTTCTACCTCTTTATACTTTTTCATATCACATAACTCAACAAAGTTATTTAAATGAGAGGCGGCATCATCAGTACTAGCACCAGAAAATTGCTCTTTCATAACAAGATTTAGCAAGGCAGGCTTAATTTCATAAGATTCCGCTTTAGTAGCGGGTGGAGCAATTGGGGAGCATATGAAATCATTGTTATTAGTGCTAGTAAAGTCACATAACTTGGTGTTTTCAGTAGAAGACATAATGATAAGATAAAATAACAAGACAGAAATAAAGACTACACTAATTTTTTTGGGTTTTAAAATTTTGGAACAGGAAAATAAACTAAACGAGATATAAAGCAAGCACCACAAAAACAAAGTAAAGAGATTGAGAGTATGAGACTCCCCTTGCTGTAGCTCCAAAGTCCCCGGCAACGGCGCCAGAAAATTGCTTGATGGTGGATATTGATAAGTTGGGTGGTGCCCCAAGCGAAGGCGGAATTGTAGCTAGTAGCAGTTTTCCCTCAATTAAAGAACCGAGGTTTATCGAACCAGTAGGACGTTGAAATCAACAACGAGGTGAATGTTGAAGATCTCTGGCGCTTAACCTTCAACAGACGTGGACCTGCACACACTCAACCAAAATACTTTGCCCCCAACGGCGGAGAGGTTGCCAATCTCTCCGGTCTCGCAGAACACAAAGCGGTTAATTGTATGATGAAATAGATAAAATATGAAAAGTGACCAGAGGAGTAATGATGATTAAAAGCAAGTAAATGAGGTTGAAAACAATGTAAAAAGATGGACCAGGGGCCATGGGTTCACTAGTGGAGTCTCTCAAGTAAATAAAATATGCATGTGATGGGTGAACGAATTACAGCTAGGCAATTGACAAGATCATGGAGACGTCAGTGCCTTCTTCCTTGGCGCTCTCCTTCGCAGATCCCGCGCCGTTGGAGTCCTTGCGGTGCTCCTTCACAGATCCCGCGCTGCCGTTGTCCTTGTAGACGACGTGGTTCTCCTTGGAGGCGGCGGCGCCGCCGTCGTCGTCCTTGGGGTTCTCCTTGGTAGAGTCGTAGGCGCCGCCGTCGTCCTTGGGGTTCTCCTTGGTAGAGTCGTAGGAGCCGCCGTCGTACTCGTAGGCGCCGCCGTCCTTGGCGTCGTTGTCCCGGGACTCGGAGGAGTTGGTCTCATCGGCAGCACCAGGTGCCGAGCCATGGGCCGCGTAGGCCACGGTCTTGGAATGGCGGGAGGCCAGCGGGTTCGGCGCGAGGAGGGCTGGCTCGGGTGCGCGGAAGGCGCAATAGATGGAGCGTGGTTGCGCTCGCGGTGGAAACGCATGCCATGGAAGGCGAGCGGAGGAGCCCGCTCCTTGGGGTCGCTCTGGAACCCGGGGAGGCCGCCAACCTCATGACGCCCGGCGGTAGGGGAACTCCTACCGGAACAACCATCAAGCGGGCATCATAGGTCAGATGATCTCCGGCGGCGGTCTGCCGGGCAGGGACGAGGATGAGCTGTGAGCCGGCGGTGATGATGGCCATGGTGGTGGTTTGTGGGGATCTGGTGGTGTGTTGCGAGGAAGAGCGCAGGGCAGGCTTGAAGGTTGAGGAAGGTGGAGAGAGAGAGGGGTTTTGTGAGGGAGAGGATGGATCTGCGCTACGCTGTTTCTTATAGAAAAAATCTCTCCAGCGTAGCGGCGCGGCGCGGCACAGCACAGCACCGGACGCTGAGTTTTGTAAGTCACATGACCGGGTCGTTTCTCTCTCTCTGCCTTTTTCTCCTACTTTTATTTGAAATATTAACACTATTGTTCTTTTATATTTGAATACAAATATCAACACTGGAATTGTGTGGGATGGCCACGTACGTACGGGAGCTTTCTTCCTCTGCAAGAATTTGGCGTGGTTCCGCTGCGTCGCCCACCCGGTCTCCGTGGTCACAACGGGACAAACCTGGCCCTCAATCCTGCACAGTCTTTTCTACTCCTACCTTTCTTGCTTTCTTCTTTTTTCTTTCAAACAAGAAAGGTATATTAGCATTAACGTGTTCGATCCCAGTACAAGACTACAACCCTGAGTGAAGAGCAAGAGCCGGCAGTTCTAGGCTGCACATAATAAACTCCAGATGGCCATGATTTGTGTAGAAAATAACGAACATTACAAATGGAGTCAAACAACGGTCATTTGCCCGTCGACAACTCGGGCTCGAACTTGCTGCCATTGCAATCTCCAAAGGCCTCCTTTATGCTCCATACCAGTTGATACCCCGTGGTTTGGGACAACTGAGATGTAGATATCGAGTACTCTTCACCGAGCTCAAATTCAAAAAGTCCTCGCCATTAAATCTGAGGATCAAGAACCAAGTTGTTGTCTTCTACCCCCGGTGACACAACCCAAACATTAAGAGGACAATATCTTCAACACGAGAGCCATCCATCAAAGAAATACCTTGTGCAGCAATAACAAGCTTGCTCCAATTGATCTACTGGGCTACCACTGATTGATGATTCTTGTGTGCGAACAATCTTATAATGCAGAATTGTGGCAAATGATACTAACTTGGCTCCATCACACCGCTCAATCGATTCCAATTCAAGCATTCCAAGCTTTGGGCAGCGCGGACAATAGACCAATAACCAAACACGGTGATCTCCAAATGAAAATGGCGCAAGGCAACTCACGAATGGAGATCCTATTCAGATTGGGGGCGTCTTCAAAGTGCTGACGAGGACGATGCAGATGACGAAAACATACTAGCTTGGAGCAATTTAGTCATCCCGTGGACAACAGACACACAACCACTCCGGCATAGGTGATAAAGACCTGCGTCAGGTTGAGTGAAAAACATAAAACCAAATCGATCATCTTCTTCTGTGTGTGTAGGTATAGAACCTGCATGAGTACACTCAAACTTAGATTCCAGTGCATCGGTAGCTGCAGGAGTTCCACATGACCATCTCCAGCAGCCGCATCCTTACCAAGAAAAACAACTGAAGTAGTGACAACCATGACCGGCATGCCCGAATTTTTGGAGCTGGTGTTGTCAGCACCACCAACAACAATACCAAGAGCATCATGCACTTTTGGAGCTAGCGTTTTGCCAATTTCTAAGTGATTCCTACACATCAAAGTGTAAAACAAGAACATCATGCACTTTTGCAACTATTAATAGGTTAGTCCAAATAAATCATAAACTTAATATTAAAACAAGGGTCAAATGCATAAAAGTAGCATGAAAAAATAAAAAAGTATAGATACGTTTGACACGTATCACCCGACTTGCCAGACCTGCATCGCCCATCCTTCAGAACTTCAGGTAACAGAGCAACCGAAGAAAAAAAGACAGGTAGAATCGATCACGAGATCACATAGTCCTTTGAGACACAGACATGGTGGACCCGACCTGCATCGCCCAGCCTTCAGGTAACGGAGAAAACGAAGAAAAAAAGTCACGAGCATCACACAATCCTTTAAGACACCGACATGGTGGACTCGACCTGCACCGCCCAGCCTTCAGGTAATGGAGCAACCAAAGAAAAGAAAAAGTCCCGAGCATCACATAATCCTTTGAGTCACTGACATGATGGACCCGACCTACATCGCCCAGCCTTCAGGTACGGTGCAACTGAAGAAAAAAGTCACGAGCATCACACAATCCTTTGAGTCACTGACATGGTGGACCCGACCTGCATCGCCCAACCTTCAGGTAAGGGAGCAACCAAGGATAAAAATTCACGAGCGTCACACAATCCTTTGAGTCACCGACATGATGGATCCGCAGCCAGGTAACGGAGTAACCGAAAAAAGATCAGAGTCAAGTCGCACACAGAATCAAAAGCACGAGCTGCTACCACGAAAAACTGGCATCGACCATGGTAGGTGGCGCTAGCCAGAGCAGCCAGCCGATCATAGAACACGAATTGGGCTTTTCGTGGTGGATGGTATGCATCGGCCACGAAAACACAAAAAATGCCTAAAATGCGTGGTAAATGGTCACCATCTACCAGAGACGACATGCTAATTCGTGGCACATTGCACCTTTTCTTCTAGTGACCCTTTAGGAGGCATCAGTCAGAGATAAACTACCCATCTCACAGTGCCCCCCACCCACCCACCACCCCCACCCCCAAATGATTTGTGCGACGGTTAGGCATCGTTAGATGAAAGAGTGGTCTTTCAGGATTTGTCATTGTGATATGTTTGATCAGTTGTTGTTTGAATCTCTTTCTTGTCACATATGTAGTATTATACTTGTAAGAAAAAATAAGTGAAATTAAGTAACCCCGATCAATGATTTTGTACAAAGTATTTTTTTGTAGTCAAGCTCACACGCTTTGCCATTTTTAATCGTATGCAATAGACAAATATAGGCGAATAACTGGAATAGTTTTTACTGGCAATAGTAATTTACATATTAAATGGATGTCACTAGATTCATTTCGTGTCTAGATACATTCATTTGAAAGTTAAGTAATATGGAACGGAGGGAGTACACACGATTCCACTGGACAAAGCGTGGGCGATAAGTATCTTTTTAAAAGTGGGTAAATTAATTATGAAGCATGTACTAGTAAAAATAACACTCATAATTATACCTTTGCATATTTGTCATTCATCATATATATCATGGAGTTGGGCTCGTGATTTTGTCCCAAATGAACAATTTAATACTTGTGCATGGTGTCATGGCTTGGTTGTATGCGAAAGAAGGAAGGCGTGCCTGCCTGCCCAGTGGTGTGGTGGTGGCCTGGCCTGGCGGACAAAGGGCCAATTCCTATTTGCCGCCCGTTGCGGCAAAACTAAGTCTTGCTGCGCACCCCTTAGCCGCAACGGGCCGGCCCACTTATGGTTTTTCTTTTCTGCTTTTTTTCGGGCTGGCCCATTGATGATTTTAGTTGTTTTCATTCTTTTTTATTTCTTTTTTCTTTTCTTTTCTTTTCTTTCCTTTTTCTTTTCTGTTTTCTTTTCTTTTTTTCTCTGTTTTTTTATATTTCTTTTTTGTTTGCTTTTTTTACTTTCATATGATATCGAAAATATTTTGGAAATGTTTAAAACTAAAAATTCTTTAGATTTTGGAAATGTTCAAAAGTAAAAAATATTCAATTTTTAAAATGTTCAAGTTTAAAAAATATTCATTTTTTAAAAATTGTATATGATTTTGAAAATATCTTTTGAAAAAATGTTCAAATTCAATAACTGTTCAGATTTGAAAATGTTCAAATTCAAAAACTGTTCATATCCGGAAATTTTTTAAATTAAAAATATATTTTGAAAATATTTAAATTCTAAAAATGTTTTTTTAAACTTGTTTAAAATAAAAATGTTCAAAAATAAAAAATGTTCAAATTTTAAAAATGTTCATGTTTAATTTCGTTTTTCATTCTATTTTGGTTTCTTTTTATTTTCGTCACTTGTTATTTTTCTTTTTTGGTTTCTTTTTATTTCGTTTCTTTTTTATTATTATTTTTTGTTTTTATTTTTAATTTTAAAAAATTATAGATGATTTGAAAATACTCATTTTTTAAATGTTCAGATTGAAAAAATGTTCAGATTTGAAAATGTTCAAATTTAAAAAATGTTCAGATGTGAAAATGTTCAAATTCAAAAACTGTTTAGATTTGAAAATTTTCAAATTCAAAAACTGTTCAGATTTGAAAATGTTTAAAATACAAAAATTATTTTATTTTCGAAACTTTTAATAAATTGTATATACTTTTGAAAATATTCATTTTTAATAAATATTCAGATTTTAAAAATGTTCAAATTCAAAGCCTGTTCAGATTAAGAATGTTCAAATCCTAAAAATTCTTTAAATTTAAAAAACATTTTAAAATTGTAAATGCTTTTGAAAATATTCATTTATAAAATGTTCGTATTTTAAAAATATTCAAATTCGTAAACTATTTAGATTTGAAAATGTTCAAATTCAAAAACTGTTCAGATTAAAAAAACTCATATTTGAAAATTATTTTAAATTAAAAAATAGATTCTGAAAAAAATTAATTATAATTTTTTTATTTTAAAAAGTGTTCAAAATAAAAAAATTCAAATTTTGAAAATGTTCAGGTTTAAAATGTTTATTTTTGAAAATGTTCAGTTTTATAAAATATTCAGAATTTTTTAAAACATTTCAGATTTTAGAAAACAGAAAAGAGAAAGAAAAAACAGAAGTAAGGAAAAAAACGAAAACATTACCTTATGCCCTGATAGGCCGCGGCCTAGCAGAAATGAGGTCCTAATCACAGCATACATGCATCTCCACCGGGACGTTTAAATTGTGCCCGACACCCTTTACATATGTCCGTTTTCGGTTGTCGGACATTTGTCCGGCACATATTTTGGTTCCTCCACACCGGCATCCCCAAAACCAAAAAAAAAAGATTAAAGGATGAAAAGGTTCAAATTTTCATTCAAAATTGTTAGATTTTACCAAGGTTTTGAATGAAATTAAACCTAACCCTAATCCTAATCGGACTAGTCAAAACTCGGTTCCTTGGCTTTAACATCGTCGAGGATGACGAGGGTGGAGGTGGAGCCAGAGAGGGGGAGGCGCCGTCCGGAGGCGCACGTGAGGTGGAGGCGCCGTCCCAACGCGTCGAGGATGCGCGACTGAAGAGGTGGAGGCCAAGGCCATCTGCGCCGAGCGCTGGATCGCGAGGTTGCGGCCTCCATGTTGCGGTCCACCTGAGGTGCCGCCAACTTCGTAGTTGTGCATGGTGGCAGCGACGGGAGCATGCGGAAAGGACAAGCGTGGCGGCGGTGGAACGGAGGACAAGATTGATGGATTGAGCAAAGCCGCCTTGGCCTCTTCTATACACTGTCGAGTGGAAGGCGAGCGGCGGCAAGTAGACCGAGGGGGCGGCAAGTTTTCGACATTCCAAAGTGGACACAAATTAGGCACCCAGATAGAGATGGTCGGAGCTAAGAGCATCTCAATCGGGAGCGCCTAAATTGTGTCCCCCCACCCCCCAATCGGTGTCCTCTTTGGGGGGTGTTGGGTCCTTGTCCGGCGTTTTTTTGTGCCTCGCACACTGACACTCACCAGCCGGGCGGACAAGTGCTAAATCATCGAATTTTCTATGAAATTTATTTTGGTAGCCGATGAAAAATAATGACATATGAGCACACTTAGGCACAAAAAATCGCGTGAGTGGATCGTTTGAGAATGGGCATCCCACTAGATCAGGATCATATAACACTAAAAACATGGCATAACCATATAGAATCCCGTGAGTTGATCGCTTGGGCAGCTCACTCCATCCACTCACTGCCATTGTAGCACATAAAAAATAACACACCCACGTAGCTAGACACAGAAAATCCCGCGAGTGGGTCCCTCGGCCGCTTTCACCGCGCTTACAGTGTGTGACATGTGGGTTAGTCCGAACTCTTGCGCACAAATCGTGTCCGGCACCGTCGAGCCACCCCAAGGTCGGGAGGTGATTGGGCGTTACCTGACATGATTTAGAGGGTGTTTGGTTAGGCTTTTTTCTTGCCTTTCGGCTTTGTCTTATAAGCCACAAAAGCACCTACTTAGGTGGTTTTGGCTTTTGACTTTTGACTTATACCATAGTTAAACATAAGCTAAAAGTCAAAAGCCAAAAGCACCTATTTAGGTGCTTTTTGGGCTTATAAGCCAAAGCCAAAAGACATGTAAAAAGACTAACCAAACACCCTCTTAGGCTAGACAAACGCTTTATAGGCTTCCGGTGTGGCATTTTTTTATATTCGACACTTCAAAAGAGACTTAGGGCTCCTTTAATACCCGATGGAGATGCACTCAGGCCACCACTCACCATCATCTTCTTCGCCACCACAAGTCCACAACTGGCACCATCTTTTCTCCCAAGGAGGCCGCCTCCTCTGCACGATCCCCTCCCTGACATCTGCGGGGGAACAGCCGAACCTGTGTACAGCGTACCCGGCGTCTGAACCAAGGTGTCCTGCGGGGCAGCAGCCTGGGGCCATGGCCTGAAACCACCCCGCCAGCCTTTCCCTTCCTTTTCGCCGCTCCTTTGTCCATTGCATTGGATTGGGTAACAAGTTTTAACTGCGGAACGGTTTGTTCGGATCCGCCATCCCGTCGATATTCGCAGGCTCCGGTTCATCTTTATCCAACACCATATAATAAATAACTACGGTACCAGCTGAAAAGGAAGGTCAGTAACCTTCTTTCACAACTACTCTACTAGTACTACTAATCTCACAGTGAAATAACTACGGGAGTGTCTAATTCTCAGTCGACTTAGATTTAACTAAATCTCAGTCACTTGCACACAATTGCAAATCATGTGCAACTCTTAGATCAACACGAATCACGACACAAATCAAACGGTCAAGGAGGCGACTGAGATTTAACTAATTCTCAGTCAGTTGCACACAATTGCAAACCATGTGCAACTCACAAATTAGCACGAATCACGACAAAAAATCTAACGGTTAAAAAGGCGACTGAGATTTAGTTAATTCTCAGTCGACTTAGAATTAGCAAAACCGAATAACTACGGTACCAAGTGAAAAGGAGTACAGTACTACAGTAGTATATTTCTTCTCTACAACTGAACTGTTGCTCACCCGGCGAAAAGGAAGAGAAAAAACTGTACTGTTGCTCGGTCGTGTATGCGAGCGCAAAGATTGGCAACCGCACATCTTGGTCCTTTTCTTAATTTGAATAACTGGAGGGAAATGATGTTATTCCCCCGGGGATCGGAACGCTTCCGTCCTCCGGGTCCAACGTTCGCCACGCGTCCTCTCACGTGGTGGAAAAACAGAAGCGCGCACCACACCACGCACGCACGCGACGCGAGGGCCCTCCATCCTCTTCCTCTCGCTCGCCTCCCTCTTCCTCCCGAGATGCGCGCGCCGCCTCTCCATCGCCAGGAGCTCCTCCCCTACATCGCCGCCCGGCCGAGCTCGCCTCCTCCGGTGCCCATGCGCGCCTCTGGCCTTCTTCCCCCAACCGGCGCCTCCACCCCGAGCTCCTGCTCTGCTCCAGCCGCCGGCGCGTCCGACGCCGCCCCGACGCCATAGCCGTCCCCGCGCCAAGCTGGGCGGTGGAGAAGGATCGCCGCGACTCCCTCCTCCTCCTCAACATCAAGCACGAGCCGGAGGAGTCCCAGGACGAACGCTGCTTCCTCGTCTTCAGTACGGTCGCCGGCGGACTTCCTCGACTTCCCGCCGCCCAGGACGACCTCGAGCACGAACGACTCCACCAACATGCCCGCGGAGAGCCTTTGGTCCAGTTCCCGTCGTCTCCCAGTTCGAATTCGCGCAGCAGTAGCAGATCATCGCCACCACCTGCGCCTCATCCTCATCCCCTGGTCCAATCGCCGTACCCGCCCACCCTTGATCTTCTTCCTCCAAGTCCAAACCGTGAGCTCCTCATCCTCATTCCCTTCTTCTCTACCGCGTCGAGGCGCGGTGCTACCTAGGCACAACGCAGTTTCCACGCGACCGGTCCTCCCGCACGATCTAGTAGCTTGTTGCCCTCCCTCTCCCTTTTTGTGTACATCATAAGAAGGGATTTTTTGCTACAACTGTTTTTTTTCTGCTACTGTTATTTCGATTTGCATCTTTAGACAAAAATTTCAGCTACGATTGTTCTTTAGATTTGCATAATACGAAACGGGATTTTTGCTATACCTGATTTTTTTGCTGCTACTGTTATTTCGATTTGCATCTTTAGACAAAAATTTGAGCTACGATTGTTCTTTAGATTTGCATCATACGAAAGGCGATTTTTGCTACAACTGTTTTTTTTTTGCTGCTACTGTTATTTCGATTTGCATTTTTAGACAAAAATTTCAGCTACGATTGTTCTTTAGATTTGCATCATACGAAGGGGATTTTTTTGCTAGGACCGGTCTTTCGATACCCGTTTTTCGATTTGCATCGTTGGAAGGATGATTCTGCGACGTCTCCTTTTTCGATTTGCATCATATGAAGGAGAATTCTGCTACAACCGGTCATTCGATTTGCATCATAGGCAGAAGATTTTTGCTACAACTTTTTTCAGTTTTGCGTCATGGAAGAATAATTTTGTTGCCGTATGTTTTTAAATTTGTATTATATGAAGAATTTTGTGCTGCAACCGTTCTAAAGATTTGCGTCATCCGTATTAGGATTCTGCTACAATTGTTTTAAGGTAATGACCAGTATGCTCGCCGGACCTAGACATTGTGCAGGTCAGTCCTCGAGCTAGAAGCGGCATGGCGATGCTGCATGCCCGTCACTGCTGCCGGAGCCGCTGCGAGATGGAAAACGTGCGGATGCAAGCCTCCTTCGCCCCTGCTACAAGCCGCCGCCGGCCCTGCTGCGAGGCGAGCGAGAGGGCTCCGACGAAGATGTTGCGTGGGGCGGTGCTGGTACTGGCCGCCGCCGTTGCTGCGGAGCGCCGTCCCCGTTGCAGCCTGGAGCTACCGGGTGCCGCCGCCGTTACGCCGCCGTTGCACGTGATGCAGCAACCTTCTTCATCAGATGTGGAATCACACGGCGGAGCTACGCCGGCACCGACGGGCTTTTCTGATGTGCACGCTCATGGCCGGAGAATACTCGAGGTTGTTTCCGCGCGTGCGGGTAGAGAGGAAGGTGGGGACTGCCTGTGGGGTCCACCCATGTGAGGAGGTGGGGAAAGACATGTGCGTGACTGCGTATGTGGTGACCCTGAGGTGATCAGACGGACGCAATTCGCGCAATCCGACGGTGCGCGAGGCGGAGGATCGATTCACACGATCCTCCGGGGGACGCTCAGCAGGCTCCATAACTGGAGGTAGATAAAAGTTGAATTAACGCATGCATCTGGATAGCCCCGGCTGAGTTGTGGTCGCACTGCAAAATGTTGCTTATGGATAAAGCTTCAAATCCAGCGCGTGGCTCGTTTCAAAAATAAAATATAAAAAATCCAGCGCGTGGCCAGTGGACTATTTTCAACGTGACAGGCAGCTACTAGGAATCGGATGCCGATCCTATGATTTCCATCGGACCAGTTTGCTGCCGTACGATGGTACTGCTTCAGAGCGTCCGATCCACTGACCTATAGGATTGACCGAACGGGAGACTATCGATAGGATATTTAGTTTGAGCCATTTAATTCGTAATAACTACTTCCAAGAATCACGTCAGATCTTCAATTTTCCTGAGAAAATTAAGGAAAATTAAATTTGTTTCTAACAAATATAAATATACTGAACCAATTCCATTTTTATGGATACATGAATTTTGTACATGGAAGCATATACTCCTATTCTTTTTATCGACAGAAGCAAAAAAAATTCCAGCGATGGAGAAACATTGATCGTGTGATGGAAACATGTTTTGAGTGCAACCTAATTTAGCTCCCTATCCAGAGTTTGTTTGCTTCCATTGATCATAGTGATTGCTTCCATAGCAACTCGAAATTGTTTTAAGCTAGTAAAAATAAAGATAGATTCGAATTACTAATTTTCTCCATGGTAGTTGTGTGTTTGATTTGTATGCATCTTAGAAAATTATATGCTTCACATGACCGGAAAAATCGTTTCCAGCATAACTCTAAATTGCTTCTGACCAAACAAAGATTTATTTCCATCAACATGCTTCCAAAACATAATATAATTTGCTTATGAATAAAATATAATTTNAAACAGCAACCAGATCGAAGAAGGACCAGCCGACCCCGCCTCCCGTCGCTGCCAAACATCATCTTCATCGGAGCCACACACCGAAAACCAACGAGGCCCTATAGCAGCCAAGCTGCGTTGAGGTACCGCAGGAATCATCCGACACAGACGCCGGAATCTGAAGGCAATGAACGCCCATCGGCGGGGAAACGTCCCCGAGCCATCGCCAGCTCGTCTTCGCCGCCTCTCGCTGACGCCAGAGACGAAGACGCCACCCGACATCCGCAGACCCACTCCAGAGTCCAAGGCCAGCAGGAAGCCTCCGCAGGCCAAGAAGAGGGCGGCCACCGCCAACCATCTTCCGCTCCTGTACACGCGACCACCGCAACCGACAGCAACCGCCGGAAGCAGGCCGTAGCACCCCCAGATCCTCCACAGCAGGGCCAGAGCCCACCCTGCCACGACGAAGAGAAGAACAGGGGACAAAAGCTCCTCGCGTAGATCGCCGTCTCCGCATCGACGACCACGCACCGAGCACCAACACTCACCGGATCGACAGATCCGAGAGCACCGACCACCACCAGCTCGCCGGCTCGGCCGCAAACCTCGCCGGGAAGGAGACCGAGCGCCTGCACCATTATTCCAAAGCGACGCCACCAACCCCTCCTCGACGGCGCCACCAAGGACCCTACCCCTACTATCTACAGGCCGGAGACGCAGGACCGGGGCTCCCCCACTCTCCCCCCGCCGAGGCGGCAGGCGGAGAGGGAGGGAACCACCGGCCTGGCCGGCGGCGAGAGGAGGAGACGAAGATGCCTTTCTTATCGCCCTCCTGAGCACTGTAGCGAGGGGATAAGAACGGGGCTTAGAATTGCATGTTTGTAGGTGCTTTAGGCAATCGTAAAAAAGAATTTTTAAAATTGACTGTCAACTTCCATAGAAATATTTGACCATCGCCTATTCGCTGCTCCTCTAGTTGATATAAGTGGTATCAGAGCAAGGATTCTTGTTTTGGTTCCACTGTCTAAGGAAAAACTATGTCGACTAGTGACGATATCATCATAAGGGTCCTAATTGCAAGAATTATAAATCAAGGCATTTCCCCTCCAAGAGATCCTGAAAAATCTAAATCTATTAGAAGTGAAATAACTTCATATTATACTCGAGCTACTAATGTGATGTTTCGTGGTATTAGTGATGTAGTCCTAAAATCAGTCATCAACCAATATTATTTGTAAATGAAGTTCTTCACCTCACTAAGAAAGCATGGATAGTCATTGAAGACTTGCGAAGGATGTGATGAGTTGAGGAAGGAAAACTTGTGCATGACATCATCACTCTATGGACTTCCACCTTCTCTTAGATCAAACTCATGTCCCTCCGACTCGATGAAGATGTGAGGACATCGCCAAGCATGACAGTGCAAAACCTGTGAAGGACAACCTCAACACATATTGGCTTACAGCGAAAGGTTCAAAGGTAACATCTTCTTGTGGCTATTGTGATAGTGAAGATGATGTTTTTGGTGAGAAATTAGATGCTTTACTTTCATTCGTGAAAATATGTGATTTTAATATGAAAGTATAGTTAATTTTTCATAAAACAAGATGCTCCTTAAACATCTGGTTGTCCTAAAAAGTGTCAAGAAGGTTTGTGTTCCTAAGAGGAATTTATTCTTTTTGGTAGAGTTGCTCCTCCGGTGCAAAGAATGAGTGCTAGACAGCGGATGCGATAAGGAAATGTTCTATGAGATCAAGTTTTTAGAAGTCCATGGTATTTTATGACGTGTTAGGGCACGTCCAACACTGGATGCTAGTTAAGCGGGTGAGGGGAAGAAAACAATCGACAAAGATGTCATATGGAAATGCACCAGAAAATCTATGATCGCAAAGTTTTATTATTTCCTGGAATCAACGAACAAACTTGTCTCGGTACCTCCGACCTGTTGTGAGACTAGCAAAGATTCAGATTTCCATATGTTTATGTTTCCCTCGGAACTACCGGATCAGAAAATGCCCTCTCACACTTGGAAACCTTCGTGAATGAGTCGAGAAGTCTGTGAAGGACACCGATCGCCTACTTCGTGTGAAGATCCCATCTTACTGGTTGGGCATGGACTTGGTGTCACAACTCAAAGATAATTAGGTTGGTCTTTGTGACAAAAGACTTAGTGTCCTTTGGACCTTGTGTCCTAGCCTTCTCCAACGAGAACGTAGGATAGCGCCAACTATCCAAACCTGAATTTGATCAATATAATATAAATAATACAACACAAAAATTATATTATTAGAAAATATAGCATCTGAAGTTTCTAATGATATATTTTTTTATCACGTACTCATATTAAGTTGGTCAAATTTACGACCTGGGACTAATAAACCGAGTAATGCTACACTTACGGATGATGCCTACGAAGATTCATACGGAATTAGATGATGATGGGCAGCGGGTGGGCCTCCCAGAGAAATTCACCGGGGGTGTGGGAGGGTGGAGACTATTCAGGCGATGACACGTCCGTCCGTATCCTTTGTCCGTAGGTTTTCAGTCCGTAGCTTTAGGATTACCGCTAATAACCCGGACGATGGTAGTAGTTTACTGGAGTAGTACTCCGAAGCAAAGACAGGCACAGGCATGCCTACGTCACTTTGTTGACCTGTTACGGCGGCATCTCTCAACTCCCAAGCCTCTCCCACCGACCGCTCGCCACCCTGATCGAAATTCCAAAGCGAGCTTTGCTAGTACCAGCAGGAGCCGCATCGTTGCACGGTGGCTGCTCGCTTCTCTTAAACTAACAATAATCGAGCTTCCCAATCACGCGTACGGTGTCGGTTCGTGCGCTGCGCCGTGCGGCGGTCCCACGGGCTTCTTCTTCCCCGGAAAAAACGCGCAAGGCGACGCCACCGACGCACCGCGAGCGCCTCCAAAATCCGGCGAGCTTCCCACCGTCGGTTTTCCCTTTTGATACAGGCACCGGCAGCGGTGCCAGTCGATCCTCGGAATGCTTCCTGATTTACTATTTTATTTACACTATAGCTAGCACGTATGGTCACTATTTGGAGAGTGGAGAAAGATTGATAGATGGGTCGCCTTGTTAAAAAAAAAAAGATAGATGGGTCGCGGTTCAAGTGTCACGTCTCGCCAGAAAGGCATACTACGCAATACTAGTAGAGTATAAACCATAGATAGACAAATGATTTCTTCTGGGAAAAGTTGTAGTAAATTATAAGAACAAGCCCCAGTTTGAGCAGTGAAGCACTCAAGCCTATGGAGAAGTAATACAATAGTATACTAGCATAGTAGTACTAGCTTGCATTGCATGATTTTTTTTAAATATTACTTCTGTTTCACAATATAAACCGTTTTAGTAGCTATAATTACCCACTAGAACGGCTTATATTTTAGAACGGACGTAGTAACACTTTGCACTAGACAGTACTACCTCTGTCCAAAAAGATGTCTAACGTTTAGATACATTCAAATATAGACAAAGAAACAACATTCTTTTTAGGACGAAGGGAGTATAAAGAAGAAAAAAAAGGCATATACATAAATAAGTGGCGAATAAAAACAAAAAATAGCATTTATGCGGCTTTATTTCTTCCCCGCAAGCACATTCTCTCTCCCACACACACATACACACAAGCAAAAAAAACAGCCACCGCTTTCTGAGGGGAGTAATACCACAGTGAGGTGGTTAGCGAAAGTGATACCCCAGCCGCAACACGTTGCTGGCGCAGTGACCATGACGGGGGGAATGGCACTATTAAACTGTTAATCCCCTGGGATTAACACACCTCCCGTGTCATTCACTTCACCTTCTTCGCCCTGTCGCTCTTCCTCCGATAAAAAGCAAGCTGGAAAGGTTAACGCGATGCCCCCACAAGAGACACTGATCAAAACCAGCGCTTTTCCCCTCTTCCCCCGTTCCACAAGCCCCACCTCCCCCCTCCACTCTCTCCATGTTCTTCTTCTGCTAGGCGCTGAGCTGCTCCTCTGCCATAACCGCCCACCCAAGGAAGGAGAGAACCCCCTCACCCACCCCTCCCTCCCCCCGGTTTCGGTTCACAGCTGCCGCCCTCCCCGGTTGCAGATAGGAGCAGCTGCGGCGGCTGTCCACAATGCTGGGCGCCAAGAGCAAGTAAGTGATCCCGTGACGCTCTCCGCATTCCGCCACGATTCCTGATCGCTATGCGCGAGCTTTTTTTTTTGCTGTAAGTGCTGGGCGGGCGTGGGCGGAGGACGGTGTTGTTCTTGGTGCCATGTTCTGCTTGGTTTCCTAATTTCTTGGACCGCAGATCTGGTTTGGATCTTGGTGGTCGGAGACGGAGCTGGGAAGCTCATGATCTGATGCTGTTTTTTCTTTTCTTTTTTGGGGAGCAGATCTGGTCTGGCCGAGGCCAAGCCGGACGCCAAGGGCGGCAGCAAGCCGAGCGGCAAGCAGGAGGCGAAGAGCAACGGCAAGGGCACGCCACCGACACCCAAGGGCGAGACGCCGCCCACGCCCAAGAACGAGAGGCCCAGGAAGCCGGCGGTCCCCAAGGCGAATGCTGCCGCACACGGCACGCCGCCGAGCGCGCCTCGCACCGCCGACAAGTCTCCCAGGTCCACCGACCGCAAGTCGCCCAAGAGCGCCACCCGGATCGCCGGCACCACCACCCCTCCTCCAGAGGTACGACAGTTCCTTTGCTGTGATTCGTAAGCTTCATGCTTTAGTGGAATCTTAGCGGGTTTACTGGTGCTTGCAGAAGCAAGGGAAGGCCGTGAAGCCGTCTCCTGAGCCACCGCTGGCCGGGAAGCCGTCTCAGGAGCTGCAGGCACAGCTCGATGCGGTCCAGGAAGCGCTCAAGAAGGCTATGGGACAGTTGGATGGAGAAGGAGGAGGAGAAAGGCAAAGTTCTTGAGGAACTTGAGTGCGCCAAGAAGGTTGCTGATGAGGCCAACGCCAAGCTCAAGGAGGCGCTCGATGCGAAGAGCAGGACCGTGGAGATCGAGAAGGTCCGTGACATTGAAACGGAGCTGGCGAGCAATGATCCTGCGCACGGTGGTGAGGAAGATGAGCTGCGGAGGAAGCTTAAGAGCATGCAGAGCCAGCAGGAGGCTGACGCAGCTGCGCTGCATTCGACCGTGGAGCAGCTTGAGAAGGCAAGGTATGAACTGGCAGATGCAATTGATGCCAAGAACTGGGCGCTCAGCCAGGCAGATGATGCCATGAAGGCTACCGAGGTGAATACTCAGAAAATCGAGCTCCTCAATGCGGAGGTGGGGCGTCTCAAAGGGCTACTTGATTCAGAGGTGGAGAGCAAGTCGAGAGAAGCTGCTGAGCAAATTGTGAAGCTTGAGGCGGAGAATTCTGTGTTAAAGCTTGAATTAGAGAAAGCAGAGCTAGCTGAGAAGAGGGTGATTGAATTGGAGGGTGTGGTTGAACAGCTTAGAGTTAATGTTGCTAAGGCCGAGAAGGCAAGCGCAAGGTCAGACGAGTTGGCTGAGAAATGGAAGAAGAAGGTGCAGCTGTTGGAGTTCCAGTTGGAGGAAGCCGAGCAGTCTATCATTCTGAAGGGCAAGTCTTTGGATTCAGTGATTGAAGAATTAGATCAAACGAGCACTTTGCTTAAAGATAAAGAATCTGAAGCTGCTGCACTTCATGATAACATCAGATCCTCGGAGGATGAGGTGACTAGGCTCAAGAAAGATATTGTCGTGACAGGTGAACGTCTTGATGCTGCAGAGAAAGAAGTAGCTGACTTAGGTGCGGAGGTCGAAGGGCTTAGGCTGAAGCTACAGACAGTAGAAAAGGAGAAAATAGAGGCACTGAACAACGATGAGCTTGCAAGTTCAGAAATCGCAGCCCTGACCGAACAAAAGAACGATCTAGCCAAGGAGCTAGAAGCTAGCAAAGATGAAGTTGAGAAGGTCAAGAAGGCAATGGAAGGTCTAGCCTCTGCCTTGCACGAAATGTCTGCTGAATCGAGAGATGCGCAGGAGAAATACCTCATCAAACAAGAAGAGATTGAGCGTGCTCGGGCACAGGTAGAGGAACTCAACACTAGTCTGCAGAACACCAAGGAGAGCTATGAGGTGATGCTTGATGAAGTAAACTACGAGAAAGTTTGCCTCAAGAAGTCTGTTGAAAGATTGGAGGCAGAAGCTAAGAATGTGTCCGAGGAATGGCAGTCCAAAGAAGTTAGTTTTGTTAACTCTATTAGGAAGTCGGAAGAAGAGGTCGTCGCTGTCAAAGCTCAAATGGATAAGTACTTGGCCGTAGTGAGCGAAAAAGAAGCTGAGAATGCTGAGCTGCTAGAGAAGATGAACCATCTTGAGGCGCAGGTACTGGAAGCTAACAAAACTAGAGAAGAAGCCAAGGCCGAGGCCCTCCAATTGAAGGATAAATTATTAGACAAAGAAAATGAATTACAGAACATACAAGAAGAGAATGAGGACTTGCAGGCGAAAGAATCAGCTGCTTCTGAGAAGATAAAAGAGCTATCTTTTCTTGTGCCAAACGGAGCAACAAATGGTGGTAACAAGGAAGAAGATAATGAGAACGGGGGCGGTGTGGATGATGAACCGGTCGTGGTAGTTGCCAAGATGTGGGAGAACAGCAAGGTCACCGACTACGACTCATCCAAGGAGAAGGAGAACGACGGTGAGTCAGAAGTCGATTTGGAGTCCAACAAGGGAGACACTACTCTCTATAGCAACGGTTTGCAGTCCGGAAAGACAAGCAATGGCAGCACATCACCAACCAAACAACAGCAGCAGCAAAAGAAGAAGAAGTTTAAATTTGGTGGTTTACTGAAGAAGAAAAGCTCAAATTAGCACAAGATCATCTCGTGTTATATTCCTTTGTTGTATGCTATGTGACATCTCCTTCCTTTGACTAGCCATCTAGTTTCTGAGTCTTGCCTGGTCATCATGGTAAAGCAAGTGTTTGGATGTTTCAGAGAAATACAGAAGGCCGATTGTATTTACAGCCATGCGTTTTATTTCTTACATTTTGTGTAAGTTCGGTGATGATTCATCTTGTAGCTATTGTATTTATTCATGTATTGCCCTGGTAATGCTGTTGTATATGGAACAGAGATTTCCAAATCAATGTAGAATTCTGTTAAATGAAATTCTTTGAAGAAGCATCATGCTCTTGACCTGATAATTGCCATTGTGTAAAAGCTGCTGTATTGTCTGATGGTGAAGGGCCAGAACATGTGATAGGCAGTACTAGTAGGGTTCCTGATGAGTCTGTTGCTCAATCAAATAATTGTCTTTGCTCCAGCTAATCTGAATAGCTCCAGATTTTCCCCAACCACCTGAACTAAAAAGCCAGCGAGCACAACAGGCTGCATGCACTATGCATACATTTGATATAATTCGTGTGATTCACAGCTCAGAAGATGTATATGGAAACACATATTTAGTTATACTACTACTAGGTCCTATTTAGTTATATTTTTTTTACCCCTGCGTCGCTCTCTGGGGGGGCGGCTCGGGCAGAAACCCTAGCCGCCGCCGCCCCCAGCACATCCTCCCGTATTTCCCCTGCCGCCGCCGGAGGACGCCGGCGGGCAAAGCCCGCTTGGTTGACGGCGGCGGTGGGGCTACTTTCTCGCGTGGCGGCTTCTCCCCCGTGAGGAGCTCTCCGGTCGCCGCGCCGCGTCGCCCCGGACGGCATGGTGATGAAGGCGGAGATTGGGACCTGGGGCGGCGGCCCTAGGACCTGGTGGAGGTCCTCCCATGGTGGATGGTGGCTCGGGCCGCGTCTGCCGAAGGGGATGCAGCGCTACGCGAGGGGCGCGGCGGCGCCGTACTGCGGCGGAGGCGCTGGTCGCGCTCCCTGCATCGACGACGTGGTGGCGGCCTCGCATCCTGCGTGCTCGAGGTGCTGGCGGCAGGCCGGCTTCGGGCGACGCGAGTCGTCCTCTTCTCAGCCGGGTTCGCCCATGGGCTGGTGATGGAGATTGGGACGACTAGTCCCGGTGGGAGCCAACCGATTGCGTGGGGGCTGCCGACTTGGTGAAAATAATGGCGGGGTGACCTTAGCAAGATCTGCCGCCGCTGCCATGTGCGAGTTGTACCGAGCGGCGCTGGTTTGAATCAGGAGGACGGATCCGGGCATGGCCGCGGCATGCCTCCTGTAGCAGTGGCCTAACATCAATCTGGCGACTCCGTGATCCACTTTGGCCGCGCAGGATCTACATATACCGGATCGAAGTAAGTGCAGTCCTTATACTGCCGTCGTTGATGGCGCTGTGAAGATCATTGTTCATGTGGCTGGTGGCGACCCCCAAATCGCCTTGGGTCCGCCTTGGCTTTGAAGTGATTTCCAAGGTGTTGATGGGGAGATCATGTTGGTTGTGATTGAGGAAGACCGGTTTGGCTTTGGAAGTTTCACCTCGGTCAAGAACCAGTGGATTCCAGTGAGTACGTTCAGCGGTTTGGAGATTTTTGTATGTCGGACAATCAACGTTTTGCAGCAGTGTTCTCGGCAGTGACGCCGTCTGACTTCGTTCTTGGCGGTCTCAGTCTCCGGGGTGAAAATCTTTAGGTCTGCTCCTCGGTGTTGTACCTAAGATGTTACATGGAAAGACAGAGTGCTAGTCATATATTTAGTTATACTACCACTAGGTCCTATGGTCGGGTGATGGAACTTTGCATGATGACATAATGAACCCACAAATTAATTGACTCCACACTGGTGGTACCTTGGGCTAGTCTGTCTCTGAATGATGAACACTCAATACAACGGGTCAAAGGACCCTACTGTTCCAGGTCAACATAGAGACCCACCGAAATAACTGGCAACGTGTACTGTTTTATGGAATTGGCAGCGTGTTTTTTTTTAATGAAATTGGCCATGTGTTGTTGGTTCCGTTAAAACTGGACCAAAGCAGTGGGTCTCACAGTAATGTGGCAGCGAAAGTGTGTATCTGCAGCACCAAAACATAATGTGTCTACACTGCAATTCCCACTGCCAACATATGCCAAATACTTGAGTTGAAATGTGACCTAAAATATGATGGGTGATGCAAGTCTGAACCTGGAGAGGCGTCTGTTGTGGATGGAGTTGAGATGGCTACAAGATAAAGACAAGCTTTGATCATGGTCGCTCGAGGGGACCGCAGCAGCAGCAGCATCAGTCCTCACTGAAACCATGTGGAGCTCTGACCTCTCTTCGTGATGAACAGAACAGCAGGGTTCAAGATTCCTACATGGCATGAACCTGACTGGCACCGGCCGGCCGGCCTATGCGTGCGTCCGGAGACGTTGCACTGCATCCGCGTTACCTTCGTGGCCACAGTAGCTTACTGGGACCATGAGCCGGTCGGTGCGAAGCGTCTCCACAGGAAGACAGAAATTGGAGACACAAGTATACTGAAAACTACAGCTACATTGTACTAGTACTAACAGAACTAATGATTGCTTGTACACAGCCGCCTGCTAATGCGACCAACGATTGGCTGTACAAAGCTTCATAGTGCGTTGATGAAGGCACATTACCAAGAGGAAACAAAGCTAGTGATGTATTCTTGGCATGGAAGGAGAAGGGGGAGCCTATCTCAGTTCAATTTTAAACGTAAGCCTATCTAAGACCCAGTGCAAAATCATATCCTCTCAGAAGGAGAACTCCTCGGGCAAATATTTCCCGAACTTGCCGGATAAGAAGCTCCTGTACTTCCCCTTCAGTTCCGCCACTGCAACCAAATGGCACCATGCAGTTTAGTGTAAAACACAAGTACCACTATATGGTTGATGTTGACTATATGCTGGTGCCATAACTAATTTACCTCTAGTTTCTTCAGGTTTGCTGCTGCCTGGCATATTGTTTGACTGCGCCAGCTCGATTAGTTTCATCAAGTCCTTGCCTGTAATTAGTAATGTCTCAAGTGTCCTCCATCATTCCAGAAAATCAAACTGGATGATAATTGAGGGGATGCTAGATGTAAAATTACCATCAATTTGTTTTCCAGAGCTCTTGGCATTGATCAGATAAGTTGGTGTATTATGTTCTTTCAACTGCAAGGGTAGAATCAATTTTCTGAGTTCAGACATTCATAATAGACCAAGAATAGTGGTATAATAATAATAATCTAGCTCAAGGCTAGAGAGGAGAAGCAAAGAAATTATGCAACATACATGCAGAAATAAGGAATTTGCGAGGGCAGGCGGGTCAAAAGGAGAGGGGGCCCTGTTGTAAGCCGGGACAAATTTACCATCCTGGTATCCTGCTAAGAAATGGTATGCCGCCTGACCTGGAGAGAGCTTTGATACTAGTGGTAGGGCATCAGTGCTGAAAGTAAAGAAGACAGTAACAAACTGTTAGCAACACATTTAGGAAAAGTGTGGAGAAAGCAATAACGGGCACCAGTATCATCCCTCTTGCTTTTAACCATCCATAAAACAAAATGCTAAATGCTGCTAACCTGCTACTTAGGAAACAACTCTGTTTAGTAGTCCGTAAAATAGAACATGGCAAATAAAATAATGCTATGTACCCATGAAACACTTTACCTATCAGACAACACAATAATCACTGTAGCTGGTTTGGTAAACAAATTTGGTGCTCCTGACTTTGTTGGGAAAAGCACAGTAGATTGTTTAGAAGAGATAACTACACCGCTATCAGTGGACACAAGAACATTCTGAATTTCCGAGCAGGAATTGATCACCTCCACTGGAGCAAACAACAGTGTAACACAACCACCAGAACACAGAAGCCTGATACACACAGTATGGAAGATAAATAAGATATTCATGGAAAGAGTAGAATCAAAATACTAAGCAGACCCGCTAAAAAATAATGCCAAGCAAACTTTACCAGCCAGAAACAGGGAGGCCTCCTCTTGCAGATAATATAGGGGCAGCCAAAGCGGTAAGAGCATCTTTTAGCATACTGGAATCAGCAAATGCTTTACCACATAGGATAAGTGATGATCGTTCTATGTCTGCTACCTGCAACTCCATTAGCATACTGTGTTCCAGAGCCAAGAGCATTCCTGACGTTGGTACTGTTAAGTGTTAACCAACAAAAAAGACAACAGAATATCAGTCTTTATATCGTGACCAACTACAGATAATGCTATGGGCTGTTGTAACTTTATATGTGTGGATGAACCAAAAGGATATATTACCTTATGGAACTGGCAACATATATTGTCAAAGGGCATGTGTCATGGGAAATCGCACGATCTGGTACTTTCTGAAGGATATAGGAAAGTAGCATGATAGCAGAGGGGTTCTCACTAATAACGCGAACCTTCACATCAAATTCTGCTGCTGCAGATGAACCAATGGCACCATCTTGGACGTAAAGACTTGAGATAGATGAAAGGTGAAATGTCACCTAATCAAGCAAACAGTCAATCAAAACATACATACACAGGAGCTCAACTGGAAAGTGGTAAATTACAATTCTTCCTGCTGACAAAATGAGGCTAACGGTAGTTCTGAATTTCCTATCGGTTCATGAAATTGCGTGATTCCATGCCACGGAGAGTAAAAGTATATAAAACTCCAAACCTACCTGTTTCAGAAGCTTTGCAAATTGTGCTCCTGAAACATCAGGGAACCCACCAATGACATTTCCTTTAACATGAAGCGGAATACCAGACAAACGCTCTACATGCTCCAGAAACAGGCACCAAGTTACACATGTAGAGTCAACTGCATATACACATTATAACCGAATGAAATGAATTTGCATGTACCTGCATAAGTGAGACCACCTTTCTGAAGCTCTGATGGACCCAAGTTATAGAAGACCTTCTCTTTTACGACAACACCTCTGGCAGCGATAGCCCAATTAAGACCATATGAAACTTCTTGGTCTTCTCTGTGCAATATAGAGTAGATGAAAAATGTGCAAACAATTGTAATGAATGGTCTAGTGGGAATGATAAGCATAACCGAACTAGGA
The DNA here is from genome assembly GCA_012064385.1 of Puccinellia tenuiflora. Taxonomy (NCBI): domain Eukaryota; kingdom Viridiplantae; phylum Streptophyta; class Magnoliopsida; order Poales; family Poaceae; genus Puccinellia; species Puccinellia tenuiflora. The sequence goes on from QRDG01000366.1 coordinate 2,134,617, forward strand.
AGTAATTGAGTCATGGTATTGTCTTGCACAACACATTTTGTGTTTTTGGTCACCCATGATTAGATATGAGGACTTTACAATCACAATTAGGAACTACGAAGAGAATGGCCAGACCCACCCTTACCTCGGCAAGGTAGTAGTCTCTCACTGCTTCGATGGTAGGCTCGCCGGAGCTGCACATTCCAGAAGCCAAAATATCACGACGGGATCACAGATTTAAGTAAACTAGCACTTCGAAAATCAAAAGTGAAACCCCGAAATCAATCGTAATTCGTTATACGTTCCAGTGAACTACAAGCTGGCGTTTTACACAGAAGCCTCGTCGAAATTAGTGATTGATCCAGACATTTTTAACCCCTTTTCGATCACCCAACCAGGCAACGACGCATCGCACAACCACAGACCTCGACTATTCAAATCAGCTACACTACGGAATCATACCCCCACTCCTGCCTAGGTCTAAATTCTACAGCAAAGCTACGCGCGTTGGATGCTTCGATTTTTCGAACGGCCAACAACTTCCAAAATCCACCAAAGCAGCAAAGGCGGCGGAGCAAGCAGCTTGATTCATACACAGCGGAACACAAGCAAAAGAACAGAATCTGGACTCACTATTTGGAGGCTCGCCGCCGGTGAGGATGCGGCGCGGCGGCGGAGAAGACCCAGCATGTGCTCCGCTCTCCGGTTTGGCGGCTTGTCCGTGTGCGTGCTCCCCCTGGTCTGACCGGAGTAGCCGGCCGAATGGTGGTCGAAACGTGGGCCAAGGTTAGTTTAAAGCCCATACTGCACGATGTGGCCGTGTCGGAAATCACGGCCGTGTCTTGTTAAATTCTTTTGGGCATTACTAACCGAATTTGGCCCATCTAAATATTCTGCTCTTAACACAGCAAATCTTTATCATGATACTATCCATCAACCCTACAAAAAATCCATCAAGTTCATTATGATGTTATCCCAAGGAAAACGAAAGATCATCATGATGTTTCCCTGAAATTTTTTCATGATCATTACAGTAAAAAAAGATGATCATGATTCATGATCACAGGTGGGAGCAACTAGCAAGCAGATTGCACAGGTGAAGATAGAAAAATTCACATACAGAGAAGAGCGTGAACGGCACAGCAAAAGACAAATTGTAATTGAACCACCGAATATGGGTTGAATGAATCTGGTCAATATATATACAAGGATTGGATTAGCTGCCTGTTCCATCTAAACAGCATTACAGGCTTTACAGCACACACGCTACTTGTCTACATATCCGAAGCAGCATGCCTGATGGTTGGGCAATGTGCTTCCCAGATTCATTCGTACCAATGTGAGGAGTGACCATGAATGAAACAATGTTCTTATGACAACAACACAGATCTTTGTTAGGGAGGCGATGGACAAACTCGGGGTCCAAGGTCCCACTATGTTGCTATGTAGTAGTCCTGTGAACTCGCAAACCATGTGTCATCCACCTCATAAGGCCTGTGGCCCAAATCCAGTGAAGCCGCCACATGCTGTGTCTTGGTATGTACAGGTGACTAGGTGAGGCGAGGTCTTTCGTGATCATGAAGCGGCTACTGTGATTTCCGGTGCTTTTTCTTGCGCCTCGTCCTTGCCCAACAGTGCTGGCGTGACCGAGACGACCCCGATCAAGAACAGCAGTGCTACTGACCGGGTGTCGTACAGGTCACTGAGTGATGTTAACTCTCCTAGAGCAATCCCAGCCTGGATGCAAGAAATGAATCCGGCAGTGAGATTCAAGTTAGCACAAACATCACACACACTTAAGGGCAGTAGATTGATAGGCATCATATGTGAAGCTAGAAACTTACCCTCACGGTCACGTAGGCAGCTGGGATGAGACCGATTAGAGTTGCCAGTAAGAAGGTATGGTAGGGGACATCAACAATTGGTGAAGCTAAGTTGATGAAGGTATTTGGCAATGTAGGGGTGACCCTTAGGAAAAGCATGTAATTCAACAGCTTTTGTCTTCTTCTCGCAACCTGAAAATAAAGACAAATCACACATTCTCAGTTATAAACTACAAAATCCTAAAGGATATTATGATTCTTCATGCCGCTGAAAGTTACCTGCTTCTGAAAAAATGTGAGCTTGTCCGGCCACAGCGAGAACACCAGCGGCTTTCCGATCATCTTTGACAGGAAATAGCATGAAGAAGCTCCAGCAGAGGCGGCAAAGACAACCAGAGCCACTCCCCGGAGTTGCCCGAATAGAGCGCCAGCAAGCAATGACATGAATATTGTCCCTGGGATCATGAAGGTCTGCATGAAGATGTACACAGCACAGTAACCTACCAACACCTGTACGGTGTAGTCGCTGGTATAGTTCTCAAGATGGCCACTGCAAGGAAACCATTTGATGGTTAGAAACTGATAAAACATTTCCATTGTCAGCACTCAGCACAAGCAATTGGAATGAGTGCAAACGTCTGAGTATGCTTTTTTAGCTTAAGCAAATAGTCAATAATAGCAACGGAATCACAATGTGACGTGACGTGCATTGCGTAACTTTAGCGAGCAGATAGCTCACATGTGTGGAGCAGATACATGTTACGCGTGTGATTTACCAATACTAAACACAAGGCACATGAAACATGGCAGGACCAAGTCCAATGCATATGGCAATAATAGCTGTCAAGAAAGTGACATGGTGATTTGAGAAAAATAAATAAAGGAGTGCATCAAGAACTAAATGTGTTCAATAATTTAAATTAAATCGGTCCAGGGAACTATGCTAAGTTGGTACTGGAAAGGCAAGTATTAATTCCAGCTCTATCCTGTTAGACTAACAAGATACCAAATTGGTCCAAGGTCCAAGGAGTAAGCATTCATCGGAGTACACGTTACTATACCAAGGTAATAATATGTTGCCAAATTTGAAGGGCAGTTTGATATAAATCGGCAGCTCCCCAGATTTATCATGAAAGATACAGGATTTTTTTAAAAACCAGATCCATGCTCTATTTCCCGAATAGAGACAAAGAAACAAGGCTGAGCCGGGTCGTTACCAAATCGAGAGAGAGAGCACCGCTAATTTTCATCCGTATAAACTACCATCATTCGCAAGGATTGGATTCACGAAAAGCAGGTAATCAATCCCAGCATTGAAATCCCACCCTACAAAAAATCAAATCTTCCGCGCACAACGCAATGGCACAGGAAATCCGTAAAACTAACTACTCCTGAGCAGATCCACCTAAACCGATGCGCTCTAGACGAAGGATGAACGCGAATCGAATCGCCTCTCCGTCCAGATTAAGAAGGAAGACGGGGACGACAGGATGCGCGCACCACGAAACCAACGCGAATGAGGAAACTTTTGGGCATGCGATTACCCCAAAAAGACGCAAGCTTGCGCGCGGACGCACCAACCGGAACTAGGGAGGGGGGTAATCAGAGGAGTGAAAGAAAAAAAATTACGTGAGGATTTGGAGCTCCTCGAGGTTGCGGGGCAACTTGAGGAAGCTGTAGTCGGAGTCCGGCATGGAGAGGTAGACCCCGACGAGCCCCGCGGCGAAGACGGCGGCGACCCCGGCGCCGAGCGCGGCCTCCCACACCGGGAACCTGTCCTCCCTCCCCATCCCCTCCTCCTCTTCCTCCTCCCCTGCGAGAATCCGGGGTCCGGGCGAGCCGGCGAGGAGCGGAAGATGAAATCACGGGAGGGGGGAGAGCTTTCGTGGGCTCTCTCTTCCCTTGCCTTGCCTTCCTCTCCGGTTGGTTGCCTTTCCTGGCGAAGTTTATATCGGAGAGGGCTGGGGAGGAGGAGGAGGAGAGAGAGAGGAAAAGGATTGGAATATTCTCTCTCCTGCTTTTGCCTATTTAGCCCTTTTTTGAATTATTTTTTGCTGGTTTGTCTGGCGTTTGTGTGGAGATAAACATGCTTTTTGTTCAGGTTCCGTTTGGTCTGTGGCGTTTTGGGAAGTGCGAAATTTAGGCCGGTCTGAAATCGTTCGTTTGTGGAGAGCGCTGCGTTTTGTGGCAAGGAAAAAGGAATATACAGATGAGATGAGATGAGATTTTTGCTTGTGAAACTGGTTGACATTGTGACTGTTTCCACCTTCCATCTTGGGTTATCCTGCTGCAGCATTTTCTTGGAACGGGACTTGTTATTTCCACCTCAGTCTTTATTACGTTTTTTTTTGTTGAACATGCCTGCCACCTTAGCATTCCTTTTTTTTTTTGTTCTACAGTTAGCTGCATCAAATCGGATCGAGATATACGTGATGTGACATGTAATCTACAGAAATCTGAACAGCAAACACGTTGCTCTCGCTTTCTTGTGTTTCTCCGTGGCATCTTTACTCTTGGTTTCCAACAGAACTTAGGCCTCATTTGATTCATAGGGTAGAAACGGTAAAGGAATAGGAAATCGGTAGGATTAGAATGCCCTGCCAAGTCGATTCCTACTGTCAAAGGAACTCTCAGCTAGTACTACGTTACTTCCCGCAGAAATTTTCTATGAGGTTCAACTTCATGCTTTTTTTCCTGTGAAAAACACACTAGAGAGTTCCTACGGGATTAATTCCTACAGGATCCAATCCCTTTAATCAAATGGCTACTACAGGAAGAATTCCACAGGGTTGCAATCCTGCAGAAATCCTGAGAATTTCCTACGATTCAAAGGAGGCCTAACCCGCTAAAGTTACAACAACTCCACACATTAACATCAATTTATTCCATTGGTTCTATAATAACGTGAGCGGAACCACATGGAACCCTTGGCTATTCATTCAGACATAGAGGAACGAGCGGAGCGTGTGTCAGCCCTTTCGTCGTTAGAGCATCTCAAGTCGCGGCGTCAATACAACGTCCGGATGCGTGTCCGGAAGGGCTGTATTGACGCCATCCGGACGAGCTTGTGCGTATTGGCTCGGCTCTTCCTAGTCGCGACGCCAATAGATAAATTCATAAAAACAAAAAAAAAAGGATGGGGAGGGAGGACAGGTTCCTAGGGTGGTTTAGGTCCTGGGTCGATGACACGGCTGACCCACCCGTTGGAGCGTCCCTCAAAGTTGGCACGCCTAAGGGCATGTAAAATGGTTTTATCTTAGCAATGCCACATATGATAATTGTTGAGTTGAAGGAGATGGAAACAAAAAAAATGAGGGATATCTTCTCTTAGCTAAGAGATCATCTTTTAACGACAATAGTCTCTGCTGGAATTTGGACCGCTTTGGCCTTTGGCCCATGGCCCATTATCAAATTCTGAAACTCACATGGCCCATCCCAAAAATCAGTGACAGCACTAGTGGGGGACTAAAGTTTAGTCCCATATTGCTAGTTGGGAGAGAGTTGGAGTGGTTTATAAGGAGGGTTGTTCTAGTGCTTGTATGTGAGTGAGAACAAGAGAGAGCCCTCGCGCACTCCTCCTCCTCCTCGCTCGTTCGTTCGTCACGACGCGCCGCGCCGTGGGTTGTGGGATTGAGCCGAGCCGAGAGCCTATCTTTTGTTTTGCCGTTTGGAAAATTAATTCGCATTAATTATGAGTCATTAACGGACGCGTTACTCAGCCCGTTTTGCTTCCGGTCTCTCTGGATCGTGGCGGGCCCGACTCGGACGTGGGCTACGTCCCACGATCTTTCCAGCCGCACTACATAAGCGCCTGCACAACCCTAGCCGCTACGACCAGACGCATACGCGACTACCTCCTTCCAGTTCATTGCGCCGCCGCCATCGTCTTCCTCATCCCGTCCGTCGGCGTGCACCGACTGTCGGGACAGTAGGCCTCCGGAACCCTGCCTCTCGTCAACCTGTACGGGTGAGGGGCAATCAGGTTTTTGGGGAGCGCTCCGGCGCGACTACTGGCATCACGACGTCGTCATCGGACGACGAGTTTCTCCACACCGACAACTTCTTCCCGGATCTCAGCGACTTCTTCAGCAACCTCAACATGGGCGACAACGTCAACGCCAACCCCAGCGGTTCTGCGCCCGCTGTTCAGTACGTGTTCCTGTCCGTTCTATATGATATGTTTATTCAATTTGTTTGTCTAGCGGTTGCAATAGATCGGATCGGTTCATCTGTTAGATTATTTGTTTGCATGTTTAGTCTACTTGCTACCGCCTTGATTTACATGATAATATTTCGGATTAAATCATATGCTAAATTGCTAATATATTCAACAGTCTCACCACAAATTTATGATATCTGGTTGTTAGAGATAAGACGATCTTATCAACGACAAATTTATGATATCTATGTTACGTGGCACATTTATGATAAGACGGTCTTATCAACCATTGTACATGCCTTAAAGGGCTCTCGACGTGTAGAGCATAGATTAGACGCGCCGGACGAGATATTAGACTGCACCGAACAAAAACGGGCTATTGATGCCGTTACTGGTCATCAAATTTCGTCCGACGCGCTCTATTGGAGATGCTGTTAGTCTGGTTGGATTTGTGGTTTGGTCCGGCTAGCTGAGGTACGCGTAGAGTGGAAGCAAACATGGTGGGGGAGGCAAACATGAGTACGCGCGCGCACGGGAGCTCTCACGCTCGCTGCATGGCTCCTCGTGACGCTAACTAATTGCAGAATTTGTTGAGGCCTGTTCTATGAATCGTGTACAACAATAACAACAACAACAAGCATCGTACCCTTCGCGGTCACGTCTCATTCTCGTTTTTACTACTACTAGTTCTGATGCCGTTGCGGCAGGGCAGGATGGAATCCCATCATGTTGTCTTGTGTGTGCCTCTGGACTTGGCTGAATCTTTTTCGACTTTCTTATGTTCTCTCCTGACAGTTAGTTAGCCGATCTGAACTGTCGCAAGATCGCATCACATGAAGGAGAGTGTTTGATTCTCTACCGTTTATATGGTTTGGCATTGTCGTCGTCGTATCGCACCGGCCTCCGCCTCCGCCTCCGCCTCCCCATGTGTGCTCTGTTGGTTTGCTGCAGGTACCCACCAGTCCACCACCACCTCGCATGCACTCTTAGCTAAGAGATCATCTTTTAACGATAATAGTCTCATCACAAATTTATGATATCTGGTTGTTAAAGATAAGACGGTCTTATCAACGACAAATTTATGATATCTATGTTATGTGGCACATTTATAATAAGACGGTCTTATCAACCATTGTACATATCTTAAGGGGCTCTCGACGCGTAGAGCATGGATTAGACGCGCCGGACGAGATATTGAACTGCGCCGGACAAAAACGGGCTATTGACGTCGTTACTGGTCATCAAATTTCGTCTCTATTCGAGATGCTTTTAGTCTGGTTGGATTTGTGGTTTGGTCCGGCTAGCTGAGGTACGCGTAGAGTGGAAGCAAACATGATGGGGGAGGCAAACATGAGTACGCGCGCGCACGGGAGCTCTCACGCTCGCTGCATGGCTCCTCGTGACGCTAACTAATTGCAGAATTAGTTGAGGCCTGTCCTATGAATCGAGTACAACAACAACAACAACAAGCATCGTACCGTTCGCGGTCACGTCCCATTCTCGTTTTTGCTAGTACTAGTACTAGTTCCGATGCCGTTGCGGCAGGGCAGGATGGAATCCCATCATGTTGTCTTGTGTGTGCCTCTGGACTTGGCTGAATCTTTTTCGACTTTCTTATGTTCTCTCCTGACAGTTAGTTAGCCGATCTGAACTGTCGCAAGATCGCATCACATGAAGGAGAGTGTTTGATTCTCTACCGTTTATATGGTTTGGCATTGTCGTCGTCGTATCGCACCGGCCTCCGCCTCCGCCTCCGCCTCCCCATGTGTGCTCTGTTGGTTTGCTGCAGGTACCCACCAGTCCACCACCACCTCGCATGCACTCCTCCGCTAACTAACCGCTAACTAACCGCTAACTGCCACTGACATTTTCCTTTTTACTAGTACTCTATAAATCAATCAATAATGCAACAACGAACAGAGCTCCACCGGGCATGTGCCGCGCGATCGGGATTCTGAGAGATCGATGCCCAACTCTAGGTGGAGCACTTGCAGCAAAAATTTTATTTATAAAAAGAATATATATTACATCAAACCTCTGTAAAACCTAATGCCCTAATGACAAAAAAAAAGTTAAAAAAGAAAAGTCCCGCTACAAATTTTCAGTTCTTGCAGCAGAAGCACAATCACCACCAAGACAACACCTGATGTCCAAATTTTCCAAAAACGACCCCATCAAAAAAGAAACAGTGCACAAACGCCGTCATCTGTAGATCTTGGGTTTTCACCCTGTAGATAGTCCTTGTTGTCAAAACAATGTCTTCAACAATGTCATTATCAGACACAACCAATTAAGGCCAGGACTTGGATTTTCATCCTGATAGATACTTTGAACTTCTCCTATGTTGTCGCCCCCACTTACATAGCGCTGCTACAAATCCCGAAACTCGAAGCAAGTTTCTCATCGCCGTAGTCTCCAATCACCATTACTAGTCATCTAATCTCGACTTTCATGACATTCTCCGCATCTGACTTCACCATGGAGCTAAATATCTTAAGATGGCAACAGATAGCACACCTTCACGCCGCTCCCTCCTTAACGGAGAACCAATGGGCATAACCAAATCCCGCCCGATTCAGCAATCTCCAGGCATAAAGCGCCCATGGGAGTTCACCGGCGGAGCCTTCCGAAACCCGACACTCCGGCCAGATCAACGAGGACAAGCGTCAAGCATATCTTCATCTTGGCGCAAGAGAAACCATAGGATCGCCGCCTTTATTCGAGCACACCAGAAGGCACCCACACTGCCAGCCGGCTTCCGACGAACAGATCGAGCGGATCGGACACACGTGACAGCGACAGGATGAGGGCAGCAACACACCCTAGGCATGTGCAGGATCGCCACCGCCATAGGTTCCGAGCCGCCGCCTCCGGCCATCACCACCACACGCCGGCCCCTCTCTGCCCCATCCACGCCTCCCTGCAGCGCGCGACAGACGCCGCGCAAGGACGAGCGCCGCCTTCAGACCTCCACCTGCGCCGCCATGGAGTCGAACCCCCGTACTAAGAGAATCCAACAGGCTACGCCATCCCCGCCCGCCGGCACCGGCGGCGGCAGCGGCCGGTGGGGGTAGATCGGGTCCTTCGGAGCCACCCTCGTGCGGATCGGCCCGGGAGTCGTTTTCTCGGTACCTTATTTGCCAGCTAGCTGAACCATAACTAACGGAAAAATAAACGTTGTTCTTTGATGCAACTATACATGGTCGGGGGTCGTGAACATGTATCTGTATGCGATGCTTGTAGTAGGATATCTCTACGAAATTAAAGATACAGGGCCAACTAAGAGGGTGTTTGGTTAGGCTTTTTACTTGGCTTTTGGCTTTGGCTTATAAGCCCAAAAAGCACCTAAATAGGTGCTTTTGTCTCTTGGCTTTTGACTTATGTTTTACTATGGTATAAGCTAAAAGTCAAAAACCAAAAGCACCTAATTAGGTGATTTTATAGCTTATAAGACAAAGCCAAAAGCCAAAAAAAAACTAACCAAACACCCTCTAAGCTATGCAATATACTTCCTCCGTTACATAATGTAAGACTTTTTAACAAACTATCTTAGTATATTAAAAAGGTTTATATTGTGGAACAGAGATATCTGTAACACTTAAAAGACAGCTGAGAGACCTAATATAGAATTTGAAGGCGATTAAACTAAAGAGCACCGCACTGCCGAGCACATGGACATGGTTCCGGTCAAAATCACCGCTGCGGTCAGACTGAACCAACCCCACGCGCTTCTTTTTCACAGATCGAGATGTTTGTTGTTTACTTCTTCCGATAAGATAACCACACAGTCGCACAATGACACCATGGACGAGCGGAATTAATCGTCGGGGAGGTCGCGTAGCTAGGTTTGTTCTTAGCAAAGACGCGCAGCTGGCTTTTACGCGTCCGAATGAAGAAACGTGAAACCCGTTTGCGTACAAGCGTGTAATAAGCCGATGATGGGGTCGGCGGCGAGACATGGCCACGTCGGTGTCCTCTAGCTACATGCAAAATCCCAAAGCTGTCGCTGCTGCCTTCTTTATATTTCCGACAAAAATCTGCTGCTGCTTTTATTATTTTTGAAATGAAGCTGCTTTTATTACACGTCGGAGTATGAACATTCCTGATTCTTGACCAACCGAACCGTTACTTTAATACACTGCTATGTAATAAAACAGAGGAGCGTACGTTGCTTCTGAGCACGAACAATAGTATCAGCAGGCCGTTTGATTCTAGAACACTGGAGCATACTACCTCCATTGCACAAAACAAGACGTATAATTTTAGTTAAAAGTCAGTGTGGCGTAAAGTTCAACCAATCTTATAGACAAAAATATCAATATTTACAAGATTTAATAAACATATTATGAAAATATATTCCACAGCGAGTCTATTAAGATTGATTTGATATTCTAAATGTTCATATATTTATCTATAAGATTGGTCAAACTTAGTATATGTTGACTTTTGACTAAATTTATGCGCCTTCTTTTACAGAACGGATGGTAGTATCAGTGTACAAATACACAGTACATGGATACCTTCGACGTGATTGGTAGTCAGTATATCAGTGTTACAAAGATACAAATACAAATACACGCTCGTTGGATGCAAAAAATGGTCGGATTGGATGCTCGCAGCGCAACGATTATCATGCAGCGTCCAGCAAGACACAAGAGCTGCAAAAAAAGCGACGCCGGTGTGCGCGAGAGAGAAAGGGCCGAGATGGCGGGAGATGTCACATTTACGGCTCGGTTTCACGGCAAAGATAGTCTCTACTCGGTCATCTCCCGACATAGGAGAAAAGGAAAAAAATCTCATTTTTTCAATCCTCACCTGGCGGGGGCGGCCATGCAGGTCTATCCAGCGGTTGATTCCTTATACTTCAGCACCGGAGCGTCATCCTCGTCTCTCCCAACCGCTCGTCTCCTTCTTCTTCGAACTCGTCTCCTATGGCGCAGGTAAACCACAACCTATGTCCCCACCGTTAGTGGATAACATGTAGCCTCGATTTACCCAGTACTAATCCATCAAAAATCAATACTCATAGACTTGATTCAAGCATGGATCTTACTGATCTATCCTAGAGTCACATATGGTACTATGTTGGCCCGAGATCTAAAGATGATTTCAAATCTGAACTACATCTACAACTAGAGCGATGTAGAACATGTCCAAATGTTTCAGATTAGAAGAGCCCCTTCCTTAAACTTGTCAAATGTTTTAGGAAGAGAGGGTTGTTGGTAGATAGCATCCAAATTAACCTCTGTGGAAGAGCAAATTGTTATGTTCTCTTCATGTTGTAGCTCATAACCAGAGGTTTAGAGTGACCCACAACAAAGATCCATAGAGACTATCTCCGATTATTTCAAACAAGTCTTGTTTGCAATTGGAGAGGTTAGAGAAGAGATGATCAAGACACCAACATGTCAAACACCTCCCAAGATACAAAACATATTTATAGGCCATGACTGTATTGGTGTGAAACATGAAAGTTTGTTCGTCTCTTAACAAGATTGTATTGAGACCATCGATGGTACTCATGTGACAGAGTGCCAAGAGCAAAGTCTGCGTCATACAGAGGAAAGGAAACACTACACTAGTCAAAATATGCTTGTAGTTCCGTGTGACCATTAGCGAGGTTGGTTTGAAATGAGAAGCGCAAAAGTTAGATGTTTAGAACAAAACTGAGTAGTACTAAGCGAAGGGGGACACAGGAATAGAAACCCTTGTTATTTCATTAACTACATGAGGAGCTCTTTGGTTTAAAGGAATTTCATAGAATTTTTGAAGGATTTTAATACGTAGTATGTTTTTAAAGTAGCTGTTTGGTTTGTAGGAATAGAAGTCATAGGAAGTTTTTCTATGGTATACTTTATATGCAGTTACAAAGAGAATTTTCATGGAGTCCGAGCTATAAGAAATTTTCATTTATTTCAGTGTTAACTACTCCCTCTGTTCCTTAATATAAGATGTTTTGGCTATTTCACCATGGACTATATACGGAGTGAAATGAGTGAATTTACACACTAAAAAGCATCTAGCTAGATGCATACGAATCTAAAAAAGTGAGAAAAGCTAAAACATCTTATATTAATGAACCGGAGGGAGTATGTCATACAGCATACATACAACACTTGAGAACGCTCTTGCGTCTTTCATGCGATGCAACCAAATGACTTTTATTATAGAATGTTGCGTTTACAATTCATATTAGGCTGTGTTTGTTGGAAATATGCCCAAGAGGCAATAATAAAGATTATTATTTATCATATTTCCCGTTCATGATAAATGTTTATTATCCATGCTAGAATTGTATTAATCGGAAACAAATACATGTGTGGAATATAAACGGTAAAGTGTCCCTAGTAAGCCTCTAATAACTAGTTCGTTTGATCAAGTGTTGGTTAGAAGTTTCCTAACCAAGGATTAATAAATCACTTGATAAACGGAGTTGTATCATGGGGATGATATAATGGACAAGACCCAAATTTAGTAGATGTCAAATATAGTTTCCTTAGACCATGAGATTATGTTACTCCCGCTTACCGGAAAAGTACTTTGTGAACATCAAACGTCATCTCGTAACTGGGTGATTATAAAGGTGTTTTTCAGGTATCTCCGATGGTAGGTTGTTGGGTTGCATGAATCAAGACTGGGATTTGTTCGTCCAACTGTTGGATAGATTTCTCTGGGCCCTCTCGGTAGCATAGCATCCAAACTCTTGCAAGCATATGACTAAGTGGCTAGTCATAGCGGATCCTATCCTATGGGAACGAGTAAAGAAATCTTGTCGGGAACGAGATTAATCGGATATGGAGATATGAGTGATTAAGTCTCGGACAAGTAAGATATCGTGAAACAAAGGGAATCGTATATGGATTAATTGAATCCCAGACATAGTGGTTCAACCAGTAAAGTACTTCGTTGAGTATGTAGTAATTAATATGGGCATCCCGGTCCCGCTATTAATATGACATATTCGCGAACCCGCAGGGTCACACACTTAACGTTCGATGTAGTTAGGGCTCGAGATAAATGATGGTGTAAATGAATATTGATTCGGAGTCTCGGATGGGATACCAGACATCACGAGGAGTTCCGGAGTGGTCCGGAGAATAAGATTCATATATGGAAAGTAGTTTCCAGAGGCATCGGAAAGTCTGGGAATTTTCCGGCAGGGTACCGGAAGATTCTAGAAGGTTCTAGAGGAGTCTAGAAGTGGGGCCCATAGGAGTATGGGGCCCACATGGACCATAGGGGTGGTGCAGCGGCCTCATGGGCTAGCCGCACCAGCCTCCTAGGCCCATNGAACTTAAGGGTGAGTTCCAGTTGTGGAAGCCGATGGTGGAGGCCCCGCGTCGATGACCTGCAAGCGCGGTGGCGGCGCTCCAAAACAGGTGATACCGCAGCCACTAGGCATGTCGACATGATGATCGACGGAGATCCTACAACGGCCCGCCTCGCTAATGCCCGCAGCCTTGACATGTTCCCCCTCTCATGGGGGTGCGGCCTGCAGAGACGGATCTCGGGCGAGGCCCACGCGAGTTGATGGTTCACCGGGGTTTCAACATCGAGGGCCCCGCCCCAATCACGGGTATGACCAACTTCCAAACTCCTATGAGTTTTCGTTCATTTGTTCCGGACTTGGATGGGTATGTGGGACATATGTTATAGCATATGGGGCAGGCAAATCCTCATTTGCAGTTCCCTCTGTTTGATGAGGAAAACCCTCAGATATGGCAAAGCTCGCAGAATAATATTTCTCCATGTTCGTTGTCCATGAATTATATTGGTGCCGATGTTTATTTTGAATTTCATAGGACCACCTAAAATTTGGCTTCATCTAGTCAGGAAAAAACTTGCAAATCTAGATTGGACTAGTTTCTTTGCTCATTAGCTAGCTGCGTCTAGCTAATCACACCTTGTAGTTCACTTCTTCTTTTTTCTCTTATATGTATGCCTCAACTATCCGCTAAATTATATTCTTTCTCTTTAAAATTGCAATTAACTTGTAATGACAAAAAGATAAAAGGCAAGGATATTGTTGGCTGTATACTCCCTTTTGGAGCAGGTGAATCCGATTTATGGTTGCCACATCCACCATCACTGTCGAGATTGCTAGTCTGGCCGCTTACACTGACTCGTTTGTTCGGCAGATTATTCTTTTTCTTTACAAAGAAAATAGAGTGACAAACGAAACTAATATTGGATAGTAAATTGAAGCATTGTAGTTTTTGTCCACGATTAAGAATACAGGCCCTGTTTTTTAACTGGTGTATTCCCCTCTGTACCCTCTCCACAAATTCGTAGTACTCCCTCCGTCTTATCGAAGTTGTCGGAGATTTGTTAAAATTCAGATGTATTCAACTTTTACAAAAATCTCTGACAACTTTGATGGAACAGAGGGAGTAGTAGTTTTTTCTCCTATAGAACTCCTGTAGTTGCTCTGTTTCTATGGTCGTTGACGCTGAACGTGATGAGTACGAGTCGGTAGTTGTTTCGGAATTGTAGTGGGCTTCTATTTCGCGAGCATTACGGATCTAATTTTTGATTGGGCTGGACTTGAACAGGCTGGGCTAGTATTAGTTATTGCTTATATTGGTCCGGCTGTCTAGCTTAGCTCTCCACCTCTCCGCTTCAGTCTCCACTACACACGTCGGCGGACGGCGGCCGGAGCCGAGCGAGAGCAAAGAGGAGCAGCGTCGCCGGCGAACTCAGCCCTTGCCTTGAGCCACCGAAGATTCGAGGTCAGGCTACCACGGTACGCCTCCCTCCGCAGCCCTCCTCCCTACTGCGTGCCTCCCTAGCCTGCAAGCGATGGTGCCGTGTCCTCTCTGACCACCGATTCCTCCGCCGCTTTTGCAAACAACACCGGAAACCCCCGCTTCTTGGCTTTTTTGAGAAACGGCCTGGCCGACCACCTCCCGCCTTGACTCCCTTATTGGACCCACCCGATCACATTCCTGCCGCGCCTTTCACCCTGCAGCAGAAGGGAATCTCCTACGAATGCTACTTCATGAGCTGCCGCCATGGCCTTGCTGTCCTGGTCCACTGGCCCGACGGAAGGAAATAACAGCTCGATCATTGTATGGGATCCCCTTACTAGCCAGCAGCAGTGCGTGTCTTTTCCACCAGGGATCCACGACCAAGAGAATACTGTCTGGTTCTGGCACGCCGTGGTGATGTGCGCTGACACTGAAGATGGGCATGTGCACGGCAATTGCTTCTTGAGCCCATTCAAATTGGTCTTCATCTGGGTCGTCCAACAGAAGAAGGCATTCGCTTTGCCTCTACGAGTCAGAGTCTGGTGTATGGGGAGATATTGTCTCTATGGCGTTTATAGATGTGCTCTGTCAGACTGGGCCCAGCGTCCTTGTCGGGAATGCAATTTACTGGTTACTTTATAAAGGTGACGTCGTCGTTGCTTTTGATTTTGAAATGCACAACTTTGCGTTGATCGAGAAGCCACCAGACGCCCGTATTCCCAACTACCAATTTGCTCAACTCTTAAGGACAGAGGATGTTGGACTTGGCCTTGCTGTTTTGACGGAGCTGACAATCAATTCTGGGAGCGGAAATCAATCTGTGACGGAGTTGACAGATGGTTGCTTTTGCAGAAAACCATTCAACTGGAGCTCCTCCCATGCACAATGCTTACCGACTACAAAGTAGTACTGATGGTGGGGTATGATGAGGAATCAAATGTTATTGTTCTATCTACGATAATTGGCAATTTCATGCTCCAACTCGACTCAATGCAGATCAGACATATTGTTAAAAGATATCACATCTGTGACCACATCTTTTTTCCCTACACAAATTTCTATACTGCAGGTAATATCATATTATTATCTTTATTGCACAAGCGACAAACACCCAAGCAGATTCTTTTATTGAGATTCATTTCAATTGCTTTTGAATCATAATTAAATGCTGCATGCTTGTTCTAATATTGTTCATGTGACTAAGGGTGGACTAGATACATACGTTTAAATTTAGTTGTTTGTTTCATTGTTGGTCCGGTGATCATATGGTTTTGTGGTTTCTTAGTTTATTACTGGGCTATGTTAAAAGCATGAATTTTCTAACATGTTTAAACTTGCAACACCTGCACTAAAAGAGTTTTAAACTGGTGGTTACATTACTTAGAAAAGGAGTTTGGATTATACATAGGAAAGGCCAATTCCAGTACGCAGGGATGAATTATTCCTTGCAACACACCATGACTACCTCTAACAGAGCCATGTTTAGCTAGTTCATGAGCCAGGCCATTATCTTGTCCACAAATTGGTTTCAGTATATTCTTTTAGTGGCATTGTGCATGATCGATGTATATGATCGAAGTGACTCCTGTAAACATCAAGAAGAAAATATTTTTGCTGGTAGTTTGCTCTCTGCTCATTTACGATAAAAAAAACTTTATATATACGACATATAACTAGCTGCATCCAGCAGGAATATCAGAAGAAAAAAATATCTTGTTGGCTGCTTCTTCATACAACATTTTGACTTCTCGGTGCCGCATACAACTTGAATTTCGTCCTAATACTCGTTTATTCTGTTATTTTTATCTTGTCGTGCTTAACTACCTCCATCATGATTCTTGGTCCGTTTGCTTGGAACAGTGAAGCCAATTAAAGGTGAGGAGGATCTTGACCAAAGAAGAGTGAACTGAGCTGCATTTCTTTGCAGTTACAAAAACCTGTCTAGGAGACGCAAGTGCAGTAGCATGTGCTACTTCTTTTTCAGTCAGTAATAAATATATTGGGTACTAGCTTAAGGGGCTAGATGTAACACAATCTGGTGCTCTATGAATGTTTGAGAATACCTCTACATATGTTTGTGTTGTATCTTCCCAATGTTCCACTGCTCGCAAGCTGTGTTATTTGCTTTCAAGTGTCTCTTGTTCTGTTGTCCATTTGCCAATCTTCTTGTAGTTTGCAATGTGACCTTTCAAATTCATGATCAAGAGATGGAAGACACCGACACCATGCCTCTGACACTTATCATGATGATCTGAAGTTTGGGGTTCTGTTACCTTCAGTATGCTGAGGTATCTGAATTGCTGATGAATGCCTGGTTTTCTTCTTTCGTGGCCTGTATCTGAATTACTGGGTATTGTATTATGATGTTCAATGATAACTGGATATGCTACTAGTGGAGAATATGCTACTCCATTTTATGCTATCCTTACTGATTATGAGAATCCTTGTGCATTGATGTTTGAAAAACCTTCTACACATAGTTCACTGTCTGCCTGGAAGTTAAATAACTGGATTAGGCGCGCTATGATTGTTTGCAAAGACCTGTATTTGTATAGTTACTGTATGTTATTTGCTTCCTAGTGTTCTGTCCATTTCCGAATCATTTTAGAATTAGCAATGTGCCCTTAAGCCTGCAACACTCATATTGAAGCTCTAATGTTATTGTGGTTGTGTTTATCTTCAGTATGTCGATGGAGTTGATCAGTTCCTAGTTTAGTTGCATTGCTTTGGTTTGTGCCTTTTTAAGCTTACATTGTTCGTTTGCTTCAGTGAATGCGGGGTCAGATGCCTTTTATCTAAAGTTAGCAATGTTCAGCTCTAGAAAATTACTAAGTTATTAATTTGAGGATACAATGTGACGAAGGAAGACGTACATTATGCAGCTAATCTTGGAATGTTTCAGAAAATTGGCTGCCGTGCTGCCTATTAATGTAGGTGATGGAACATGGAAAGAACTTTCAGTTTCTAATTTGGCTAGGAGTGTGAAGAATGCTTGCCTCTAGCAGAGTAGACATGGTTTGCTGCACTAGGTTTATTCTTCTCACAGTTCTTGCTCTGGGTTTGATTTCAAAGAACTAGGCATGAGTACCGAATATTTTGGTTCTAAAAAATCTGGAAGAATGTGTCATCAGACCAGACAATGATTCTTCCGGATATATCCTTCAGAATTTGCTCCCGTGGAAAAGGGAAACTTGTTTCCTATCAGTCACGTAGCAACTGTATCAATCATGCCAACAATTTGTTCGACCAAACAATTACGCTTCCATATATGCACCATTTCACGGTTAATAAATCATGTTGCGATCGTGACAAAAAAAGGCCGTAGATAATTGCTGGCGGATTTTTTGTTGAGAAATTAGTCAATGTTTCCTTCCAAAATTGTTTCCCCCCGCGGGATTCTTGAAATTTCCGAAATTTTGGAACAACCTTTGCCGTTGTACGAGAGGCCCGGCTATTTAATCAAATGGACGCAACTACCCGTACATTCCAGACAGATTATTCCGCCGGCCGCCGTTCCGGCCCTAGGCAGACCTGCCGCCGGACCTCCTCTGCCTCTGTTATGCCTAGACTAGTCACTCACAGTGGATTAGAGGAAACACTCAACAACACAGGAAAATTAGGCACGAATTTGGGCTGCTGAATTATAGATGAACTGGTTCAAAATTACAGCAGTCTGCCGGCCAGGAACACTGGCGGCTATGGGGAATAAACCCTAACAGAAATTGAGAGATGGTGCTGTCCTGGAGGCGATGGCTCCACGGCACTGAGAAGCGGGTAGCAGGGATGTTGTTGGGCGGCTCCTTGACGGTGCTGAAAAATTGTGTTCCTTCAACATCTTCTACAAAGAAGCCGAGTAACGGAAGCTTCTTGTGGTGTTTGCGGAAGCGCCAGAGGAATTGGAAGTCGGATAGGATGGTGCGCCGGCCATCGCTTGCAGACTAAGGATGTGCGAGGGAGGGAGGAGGCCAGAGAAGGGAGGCGGAGGAGTATCTCCCCCAGAAAGGTCATCGTCGTCCAGCGGGTGTGCCGGCACCAGCAAGGAGGGGCGGCGGCTCATCTGAGTTAGGGCTGGAGGTTTTTTTCTTCTGCTTATAGCTAGGGGCAACAGTGTCTTGGTCGGGTCGGTAAGGGAACGGGACTGGACTGATCGGGCGTTTCCTTTCCTTTCCCGACCTAATCTTTTCGTTTCAGGTAATTCACAGACTTCAATTAAGCTGGCCGCATCAGATCAGTCTACACAATCAGGAACTGAATAATGCCACCAAGTAACATCACGCGTAGCATATGACGTGATTAATCTAAAAATATTATATTATATGCATGAGAAATAGATTGAAACTTCAGTGGATGAAATGGATACATCTTATGCACAAAGGGGAGAGCATGTTGTATGAGCACATATATGTTCCCGTAATCTCACTACATTATAAGAAGTGCGTACTATGTACTATGCATATTATTTTTTTCAAACCAAATAACTAAACTGCGAGCAGAAGCGAACTGCTATACTGTAGAAAATCTGACAATCTGGCGAATTACAGGATCGTGGACAATCTAGCGACTCGGCGTCCCAAAGAAGTTACTCACGGTTTCTCCGGAGATATCTCTACTACTTAAAAAGAATGAAGTTGTCACACCCGATACCTGGGGCAAGGTGGGCCTGGGCTTCATGGGCCGTGTCGTATTGGTGGATGCCAATAAGAGGGAGCAGCCACGCCAGGAAGAGGGTATCGAAGAACAGAATAGAACACGGGTCGTTCCCGTCCTCTCTCCGTCCCCTACCTCTCCGGTGGCCGCTCTCCACAAGCGGCAGTCTCCGACGGTGGCCGCTCTCCACAAGCGGCGGTATCCTATCCTCACGTCCCGGTGATCTCCGGCGGCAACGGGGTGTTACAGTGGTATCAGAGCCACCGATCTTCGGATCCGCGCCCCAAATTTCCACCGAAAATTCCCCACAAAAAAAAAATCCCCAAATCCCCTGCCCACCACCTGCGGCCTCGAGCACACCTCGCTGCACGAGTCGGCGATCCAGTTTGAGCCAGACGAGGAGAAGCCGGTCATGGCGAGCTTGGATGAGCTCCGAGCCGACCTGCTGCGAAGACTCGCAAAATTTATTCCGATGGAAGAGAGCAGCGCAGCAGCTACGTCGTCTCTGTCAACCACATCGCCGACCGCGCCAGTACCACAGCCAGCAACGCCTGAGGAAGCCCCAGCAGAGTTGGTGATGGAGCTCCATGCTGTCCCTGAGCTCTCCATGCCAGCGCCCGCCAGGTGTTCGACGGAATGCCAAGACAGGGTTTCCTTGCAGATGGCCAAACCTTCGTCGTCCTTGGCCGTCTCGGCGGGTCAGGTCGTCGGTGATGGTGGTCCACACGCGGACGCTGTCTTCGCTTCCGCCATGCCCACAAGCTGTTCGGCAGAAGGTCTTGCCCACTACACCGACAGTGGCCATGCCGAAATCGTGCTCCCAGCCAGTGGCAGCACACAACTTCCTGCGGCGACCTCGAACCGTTGCAGGGACGTCGGCACCGACATGTCTGCTGAGGTGCTGACCCAGGTTGGAGGTATGTCCCTGTTTCAAGAGCTCGAGCTGGGTTATGTGGATGTTTCTAATGTGAGGGCGAAAATGCTCCCCGAGGAGGTGTGGGAGGACGATATTTCCGACCAAGTGCTCACTCAGGTCGGCAGCTTATCGTTGTTTGTAGAGATTGATATGGAAATTCACCAAGAGTTAGAGGACAGCATGAACAAGGTCACATGCCTCGGTCACACAACTAGTGGAGTTAATCAGGTGTGCCTTGTGTTGACATCTGAGAAGGGAAAGCTGCAGTTATCAAGAGACAAAATCAGCCAGTGCAATTTGTGGTTTTGTATAGGCGGAAAGTCTGATGCACAGTTTTCTTGCCATCAATTTGCAGTGGAGGTTGGTCTTAGTACTAGTAAATATTTTTGTTGCCTTGAGCTGTCTGTGAAGCCAAAAGTTGAGATAAATGGAGTCGCCATCCTATGCGTAGAGTTGCATGTTTATTCTACCTGTGCTTGGTTGAGCTTCCCTTGGAAACTGGGTCTGCATACATGGTTGTGGTGTTGCTGTAGAAGGCATGACAGACAAGTGCATAATTCAATCTATGGGTGTGATTTATTTGAGCAATCTTGTACTGTCAGCTCTTGGCCGGTGGAATCCTGGACAACTGCTCTTCAGTATATACAATATGGTGCAAAGGTTGTGAACCAGAGGGCTGAAGAAATGCTTCTATATTCGTGGATCAAGTTCAATATTCGGTCAGTCCATTACTTCTGTTCAATATTCGCTCAGTCCATCATATGTACTCTCGGAAGGCCGTGGGATCCGGGCATTGTCGCAATCCGCGAGTGGCAAGTGCAAGGCGATATCAGTGCTGAAGTGGGAGCTACAGCTGCCATCTGTGACAGAATTGACCGAGCCATTGCTTGGGGACAAGCAATGTTTCTTGGGGGCGGTATTGTCACACCCGATACCTGGGGCAAGGTGGGCCTGGGCTTCATGGGCCGTGTCGTATTGGTGGATGCCAATAAGAGGGAGCAGCCACGCCAGGAAGAGGGTATCGAAGAACAGAATAGAACACGGGTCGTTCCCGTCCTCTCTCCGTCCCCTACCTCTCCGGTGGCCGCTCTCCACAAGCGGCAGTCTCCGACAGTGGCCGCTCTCCACAAGCGGCGGTATCCCGAACCTCACGCCCCGGTGATCACCGACGGCAACGGGGTGTTACAGAAGTGTTTTCCTATTCTGCCAATTTGTTTCGGTCGTCTTGGTCGCTTCGTCATCGTCCCGCGCACGCGCAACTAGGCTGCGTCAACATGGGCCAGGCTCATCACAATGCAATTCGACGCACCCCCTCGCTCCTCTCTCTCCTCTGTCAATCCCTCCTCGCTTGTCACACCTGCGACTACAAGAGAATCGCCAGTGGACAAGGAGGTCCAGACCGAGCTGGACAAGCGTGTTGACACGTTTTATTGTTGTACTCCTGTAACGTTATTCACCTGTAACTGATAGCCCTAGTCTTCAGGATCTCTAGCTGTACGTGCGGCAGTAGCTCTCGCCCACGACTCCATCTCCTCTGATATATTCTCCTGTAACCGAACCATCATCAAGGATATACAACAAACTCTACCGTTTAGCTTGGTATCAGAGCCATCGAGCTCACCTCTCCCCTCCCATGGCCGACCTAAATTCATCCTCGTCGGCGGCCATGCCCTCCTTCTCTTCTCCTCTGGATACTAACCCTCACACCCCTCTCACCCAACGCCAACCCTTCCGGCCTCGAGCTCCTCCCACCCCTGTCCATGGCGACATTCTCTTCGGCAACGAACGACCCCCCTCTCTCCCTGTCGTCACCACCACCACTGCACCCACCCTTCCCACCACCGTCGCCCAAACTCAGCTCGCCAACCCAATTCCCGCTGCTGCTCCTCTCTGCATACGCGACATCAATATCGCGACCCACATCGACTTCAAGGTCACAACCGCGGGGACAAATCTCTCCAAATGGCGGCAGATCATGATCTTCCTCCTCACGATGCACAACTGCCTCGACCACGTGACAGAGGGCGCCGCTCCGGCCGCTCCTTCCGCCGACTGGATGGCGGATGATATCCACATCTCCCTGTGGTTCATGAAGACCCTCGCTGACGATCTCCATCGACTTGTCGTTGGCTCCGACGGCCGCGCCGCCACCACCTGGTCTCGCCTGCACAACTTCTTCTTTGCTAACCGGTCATCCCGTTATGTGTACCTCAGCAAGATCTTCCGGAGCACGCCCCGCGGCGACATGAGGATCGCCACGTACGCCGACCGCCTCCAGTCCATCGCCGACGACCTTGCCGACATCGGCTATCCGGTGGCCGATCACGACCTGACCATGCAGTTCCTTGCTGGCCTTGGGCGGAAGTTTCGCAACCAGGCGGAGCTGATCCAAGGCATCCCGCCGCTCCCCTCCTTCACCGACACCTGCTCGCGCCTCCTGATCGCCGAGCACAACTATGACCACGAACAGCAGGAGGAGGCCTCCCACGCCATGGTCGTCCACGGCGGCCAAAACCGCGGCCAGGACCGCGGCGGTGACCGCGGAGGGCGCGGCAACGGCTCCTTCGACGGCGGCGGCCGGGGATCCGGCAGTGGCGGCGATCGCGGCCCATCCGGCGGTGGCGGCCGTGGCAGCTACCAACCCGGATCCATCCCCGGTGTCAGCCCCAATTATCGGGGTAAAAACCCGATTCCCGGCTTCGTGCACGCCAATCAGGGAGGTGGCCGCGGGCGCGGCGCCGGCAGCGGTACCCCATCAGGCGGCGGACCGGCCACACACCACTACGGGGGGCAGGCGCGCCCTCCCAGACTCCGTGGCTTGGGTACTTCGCGCCCATGGGGGCGCCGTTCCCCCCTGCTCGTGCGCCGTGGACGCCGCCCAACTCGTCCAGCGTGCTGGGGCCTCGGCCTGGCGTCCCGCATCAGGCCTATCCGCTGCAACTCTACGGGAGCGCCCAGACTACGCCCTATGCTGCTACACCCGCGCCGTACACGCCCGCCCCTGTTCAGCCACCGTACTCCTACGACCACGCCGCCCTTCTCCACCAAGCCATGAGCAGCACCGCCTTGTACCCTCAGCAGCCCCCGGAATGGATCATGGACTCCGGCGCCTCCTCCCACGTCACCGGTAAGACGGGTAATTTGACTACCACTCATTCTCCCTTAGATCATTATAGTTCTCAGCATATAGTTGTCGGCAACGGGTCCAAACTCCCCATTCTAGCCGTAGGGTCCGTCCAAATATCCTCATTACCCCTTTATTTGCAAAATGTGCTAGTCTCACCCGACATAGTTAAGAATCTTATCTCGGTTCGCAAATTTACTCGTGACAATTTTGTATCTATTGAATTTGATCCTCTTGGTTTTTCCGTGAAGGATCTAGCTACCAAGACAACCATTCTTCGCTCCAATAGCACTGGGGACCTCTACCCATTTCATGGATCCACTTCAACGGCGCAAATGGCTCTCACAATCACCGGCGGAGACACATGGCACCGACGCCTAGGACACCCGAGCTCGTCTACCACTCCACATTTTCCTTTAGATTTTCTTGACACATGTAATAATAAGTCCACCTCTAGCTCTCCCATTTGTGAAGCATGTCAACTTGGTCATCAAGCTCGTCTCCCCTCCCCTACATCCTCCTCTCACACCACCGCTGCATTCCAACTCATACACTGCGATTTGTGGACATCACCCGTTGTTAGCTTTTCCGGTTATAAATACTATTTGGTCATTTTAGATGATTTCTCTCATTATTCATGGACCTTTCCTTTGCGAAATAAATCAGATACTTGTGTTACTCTTGAACGCTTTTTCCACTATATTACCACTCAGTTTGAAGTTACTATTAAATGCCTGCAATGTGACAATGGTGGCGAATTCCTTACCCATTCTCTTCGAGATTATTTTGCCAAAAATGGTGTCTGTTTCCGCTTATCCTGCCCGCACACCTCTCCACAAAATGGCAAAGCCGAGCGGCTCATCCGAACCACAAATGACATCGTGCGCACCCTGCTGCTCCAAGCCACCTTACCACCACCGTTTTGGGTCGAAGCCCTCCACACCGCCACCTACCTCCTCAACATACGGCACTCACCCTCGCTACGACCACCTACGTGTCTTTGGTTGCTTGTGTTACCCAAATTTATACGCCACATCCGCTCACAAACTTTCCCCGCGTTCCGTTCGTTGCGTTTTTCTCGGCTATCCTCGAGAGCACAAGGGATATAGGTGTTTTGATTTAAACTCACGTCGTGTTATTGTGTCCAGGCACGTTATCTTCGACGAGAGCACCTTCCCATATTTTTCCGCCGAGTCCTGCCTCGAACACGCTACAAATCCCCCCACCCAGGCAATTTCTGTTCCAGCACATCCACCTCGGATCGCCCGATCCGTCCCATGCAAATCCCCCGATCCGTCCCATGCAGATCACGCCGTGGCCACTCCTCGCCCTCCACCTGTCAGCTCCTCCACCACCCCACATGCGCGCGCGCCCCACCCGAGCACACCAGAACCGACCGCCCCATGTGCCAGCCCACCCACGTCCACCACAAACACCCCAAGCCCACTCCCTGCTTGCCACGGCATCAGATCCCACACCACGCCCATCCACGAATCCACCTCGCCTGCCGCTCCCGACACCACCACACCTGGCCAGTCCGTGTCGCCCAGCCTCAACGCGCCACGTCCACCTCTCCCTCCCAAATCCATTCCGATACAGCCACCCATAAACCCACACAATATGCTCACTAGGGGAAAATCAGGATATTTTATGCCAAAACAACACTTCTCTCTCACCGCTACCCCTATTTCCCCCATTCCCGCCACATACCGTTCCGCTCTTAAGGACCCAAATTGGCACAACGCTATGCTTGATGAATTTAATGCTCTAACGCAGAATGACACGTGGTCTTTAGTTGCTCGTCCTGCAGGTGTCAACGTGGTGACGGGGAAGTGGATTTTCCGGCACAAGTTCAACCCGGATGGCTCTCTCTCGCGGTACAAAGCTCGGTGGGTGGTCCGTGGTTTCACTCAGCAGCATGGCGTGGACTATGGCGAGACTTTCAGCCCCGTGGTCAAGCCGGCCACCATTCGCCTTGTCCTCAGCATTGCCACGATGCACCCGTGGCCCATTCACCAAATGGACGTCAAGAATGCATTCCTCCATGGGCACCTTCAAGAGACGGTTTATTGTGAGCAACCTTCCGGCTTTATTGACTCCTCCCATCCCTCTCATGTTTGCCGCTTGCAAAAATCTCTTTATGGGCTCAAGCAAGCTCCACGGGCGTGGTTTCACCGTTTCACCTCTTTCATCACCACACTTGGTTTTTCGGCCTCAAAAAGTGACTCCTTGCTTTTCATTCTTTGTCGTGGCTCTTCCATTGCATATTTGTTGTTATATGTTGATGACATTATTCTCACCGCCAACACCACCACCCTCCTCCACTCCGTCATTCACTCCCTCAAAACCGAGCTCTCCATGAGTGATATTGGTGACATCCACCACTTCCTTGGCATCAACGTCCACCGCACCACCGAAGGCCTTTTCCTCTCCCAACAACAATATGCACTTGAGATTCTTGAGCGCGCCAAAATGCTGAACTGCCACTCCATTTTCACCCCCATAGACACTCAATCAAAACTTTCATCCACTCATGGGCGGCCTTGTCATGACCCGACCCTCTATAGAAGTCTCGCCGGTGCTCTCCAATACCTCACACTTACCCGTCCCGACCTCCAATACGCTGTCCAACAAGTGTGCCTCTTTATGCATGCCCCACGCGATGTTCACTTTCAGCTCATCAAACGCATCTTGCGCTATATACGTGGCACTACTCACTTTGGCTTGCAGCTCCACCGGCGGTCCTCTCTTGATCTCATCACTTATTCCGACGCTGATTGGGCGGGCTGTCCGGACACTCGGAAATCCACCTCCGGTTTCTGCGTCTTCCTCGGTGATAACCTCATTTCATGGTCTTCGCGGCGACAGCCCACGGTTTCTCGCTCTAGTGCGGAGGCTGAATACCGTGCGGTCGCAAATTGCATTGCCGAGTCTTGTTGGGCGCGCCAACTACTACAGGAGCTGCATCTTCCGCCCTCTCGTGCCACGATTGTCTATTGTGACAATGTGAGTTGTAATGCCCGGGGTTTTTCCCCAAATTAGATTTTTGCTTGTTTTTGTTTTTGCATCATCATGACATCAGCATCATCGCATCACAAGTTTTTGTCCGCAAAAAATTATTTTTATTAAACCCTATTTTATTTTTCTAAAATTGTCGGAAAAATATTTTATCGTGACAGTCGTGTCCGTTTTCGAAAATTATTTGTCAAAATTAAGTTTGCAAAATAAAATGTTTTGAGAAATTGCGAGAGAGTAGCCCAGCTAGCTAGGCCCAAAAGCCCAGCTAAGCAAACCCTAGAGCAAACCCTAATTCTGCCTCTGGCTTTTTCCTTTCCCACCCCCTGACTTTTTGCAGCCACCCTCCTCTGTTTTTGGCGTTTCGCAAATCCATCCTTCCACCCCCTATTTCTTCTCTTTTTCCCCCTACTCTCCCTTTTTCCCTCTCCCTTTTCTTCTTTTCTTCTTTTTCTTTCTCCCTTTATCCTTTCTTCCTGCCGTGGCCACACGCACCTGCTCCTCCCTGCTCCCGAGCTCCCCATCGAACCCCGACCTCCCCGCGCCTCCCTGCTCCATCTCCTCCCGCCGTCGCCCCTTGCTGCTCTCCACCCGGCGCCATCGCCGTCGCCCCGTGCCGTCTCCTCATCACCGCACCCGTGGTCGTCCTCCACCGTTGCTCCATGGCCGCCTCCCGCTACCCGGTTTCCTCCACCGTCGCCTCCCTCCGGCCGGCCCCGCCTCCAAGCTCTTCCCCGGTGCCGTCCGCCCTCTCTCTCCTCCCAGCCTCCCTCTTCTCCTCAACCTCACACTCCTCCCCTCCAGCACCCCGCACCACTCTCCTCCCTCCCGGCTCGCTCCTTGCTCCTTGCCCGCACCGCGCCCCCTGTAGCTCCTCGGTCGAGCTCCTCCTCCGGCCCAGCTGCTCTGGCGCCTCCATCCCCATATCCTCCTCCTTACTCCTCCCGGCCGCCTGCCCCGCCATCACCCCCTGCTCCTCCTCTCCCCTACGCGTCCCGTGCTCCTCCGCTTCCTCTCCCGCTCGGCCCGGTCCCGAGCTCAACTCCTACGACCGTTTCCCGCTGTCATGACCTCGTTCCGGTGCTGTGGTGTGCTACGTCTCCCTGTGGTCGGTGCCTTTGTGCCCGTTGATGTGTTCCTCGTTGCTGCCTGCTGCCGTGGATGTCTCCGACGCTCCCGTCTCCGTCCCTGCTGCTGCACATCGCCGGTCGGGCTCGTCCCCGGCGCCCGCTGTTGTGCAAGTGCTACTGAGTTGCCTCCGTGTTGTCGTGTTGCTGACCCCGTTGGCTCCCCGTTTTGTTCCCCGATGAGTTTCCCGTACCCGGTGGCTGTTTCCCGACGTCTCTCCGATGTGTCCCCGTCGGGAAGAGTTCCCCGTTTTCTGTCCCCGACGATTCCCGATGCAGTTTCCCGTTTTTCCCGACGTTTCCCGATATCTGTCCCCAACGGGAAAGTTCCCCGAATTCCTTCCCGATGCAGTTTCCCGATCCCCGTTTCCCGACGTGAAGCAGTTCCCGATTCCCGTTCCCGACGTGATCTCCGATCCCCGTCGTGAAGCACCGTGAAGCCAAATCCCCGACGCCAAGTTCTCCGATGCCGTGAACCCGAAGACGGATACGACAAGATCTTCCCCGACCGGAACCCGCCGAGAACCCCAACTCCGGACCCCGACGATCCCGAAGCCCGGAACGCCAAGGTCCGCCACGACGACGACCCGAGTACGACTACTTCCACGACGTCGACTACTTCGACTCCGGACGAACGACTACTTCGACTACTTCGACTACGATTCGAAGACGGTGGTTCCGAATCCGAAGATTCCCCCGATCCGATGTGTGACCCCGACCCTAACCCTATACCATATATATCCGTATCTTATAAAATCATGCATAATTAATTAACATCGCACCTTTATCCATTTAGTCGAATTAAATCAATTTAATTATGGGATTTGTCCGGTGCATCTATATTGTGCCACGATCTCATTTAAAATGCTTTTGCCATGTGTTAGGGAATAAAATTGGACAACATTTAATTTGTCATGCATCATGTCATCAACATGCCGCTTCTTTTGCCATAGAAGTAAAATGCATCTTTTGCCTTCCAGTGTTCGTTGCTTCTTCGGGAATAGGTCGTTGAGTTGATGTGAGCAACGACAGATCCTGCTACCTCTACCGGATTGCAGGCAAGTGATACTCCCTTGCTATCTTTGCTTGTCTTCTGTCTCTTACTCGTCCTATCCTTGTTCCCTGCTAGCCTTATATATCGATGCTTGTGTCCGATCCTATATGCATGTTTACCTTGCAGCCATGATATAGCCACACCCCCACATCCTATTAACCTGTTGTTTGTTTACCTTGTTAGCCTTGCGAGTCCTAGTGCATGCTTTAGGTGCCTTGCTTCAGTCCTGTTATCTTTTTGTCTAGTCTTGTCTTTAATATGATAGCTAGGCTCAACTAAAATGGTAATCTTTATTTTCTGTTGCGATGGGAATAATATAATAAAGATAAGGCACCGGCGGAAGGCCAATCGTGGCGTTTTGTTCTGCTAGTGTCGCCTAGGACCCGAGTTCTTTTCCGCTGATCCAAGACTGAGCGCACTAACCACATGTGGGAGTTCTATGGGCCTCCCCGCAATCTATTACCGGATCCTCAAACCTGTCCAGGATGCCACAAGTAGTTCGGGTGTTTCGTAGATTTTGCGGACCGTGCGTTAACCGCATGTGGAAGGAGGGGCAATCGTATGAGTGTTCCCTCCCGAAGCCGTTCACGCAACGGTTAGGCCCACCTCGAAGCTTCGGCCGGACTCTCAAGGTGGATCAGTCCTAGCTAGGTGGCTCCCTGGACTTGTTTGTATTGAAGGGAAGTATTGCGTCGAACGCTCCACCGGTACACCTCTAAGCGAGTGTTTCGATGCGTGTGGGTTCATTGGTGCATCCCTGCAGGGTGAAATCTTTTCGAAAAGCCGTGTCCGCGGTTATGGACGACTTGGTGAAATGCGCTGGCTAAAAAGATCATAGACAACTTGCACCTTATGATGATAATAACTTGACTAGTAAGATAGATTACTCGAATAATAATCTGAATTAAAACTTGTCCACCGTGTGAGTGCCCGGACTTCTTCCTCGTGGGTTGAGGATACGAGGGAGTCGTTTTAGGGCGGGTTTGTTTGGTGTGTAGTATAGTTGGCTCCTCATGCGCTCTCTTACCTTGTCTCTGATAGACGAAAGTTGTAGTGTGTCTCTATAAGTTGTTAGAGCTGCTTGCTGCCTCAATCGCTAACCCTCTTCCCCGGAATTCCAGCTTTGATATCTTGTGAGTATTACTTGCCAGTACTGTTTTATAGTACTGACCCCTTCGGGGCTGCTATTCCAATGCAGCCAACAGGTTTGAAGTCTGACGACGTTAGCTTGGGAATCCCTCCGGCTAGGCTTGGCCTGGGCAGGGATATGGTGCCTTCGTTTATCTTCAGGACTCTTAGTCCAATTTGTTTCTTGTCCGTAGCCGGACGCTACCCGCTTCCGTTGTTATTTTGGATCTTTGTATTGTATCTTGGTTCTTGACTCTGTGAGTCGTTGTATATATGTTCTTTTGTGGGTTCCATCGAGAACTGTTGTAATGTTATCACAATTCCACCCGCATAACGTGTGTGTTGCGACCTGCACGTTATGCCTGGTGGGCGTCCTTTAGGATCGTTATTATGCGGATTTGGCTGGAACGCTAAAATCTGCATAGTACCGATCTTGGGGCATTACAAAGTGGTATCAGAGCTCTGGTTTTTCGATACCCCTCGGTCCAGTCTGCCTGTAGGATACCCTAGCTAATGGTCGTTGTTTGTAGAGTGTCCAAACTATTTTACTAAAAATTAATTGAAAAGATCTCAATAGGACTCTTGTTTATTCCTTATCCCTCTGCTATTCCCCCTCTTACCTTTGTATGTTTTAAATCTTCTTTCTTATCTATCTTCCGAGTTATAGCATCCTCGTGGGTGGACGATATCTATCCTTTTATCCTAATAGGTTCGTTCTTGGAAGCATCTCGACGGAAGGTCATCGCCATCAACGTGAGCAAGAACCTCTTGTTAGTGGTGTCGAGAAGATCACCGTGACGCTCAAAGATTCGATAGTTTGACCTCGCTCTTCTTCCCCCCGACGGTAGCGTGGATCTCGGGGCGAGATCCCTTGTTAGTGGTGTCGGTTGTAATGCCCGGGGTTTTTCCCCAAATTAGATTTTTGCTTGTTTTTGTTTTTGCATCATCATGACATCAGCATCATCGCATCACAAGTTTTTGTCCGCAAAAAATTATTTTTATTAAACCCTATTTTATTTTTCTAAAATTGTCGGAAAAATATTTTATCGAGACAGTCGTCTCCGTTTTCGAAAATTATTTGTCAAAATTAAGTTTGCAAAATAAAATGTTTTGAGAAATTGCGAGAGAGTAGCCCAGCTAGCTAGGCCCAAAAGCCCAGCTAAGCAAACCCTAGAGCAAACCCTAATTCTGCCTCTGGCTTTTTCCTTTCCCAACCCCTGACTTTTTGCAGCCACCCTCCTCTGTTTTTGGCGTTTCGCAAATCCATCCTTCCACCCCCTATTTCTTCTCTTTTTCCCCCTACTCTCCCTTTTTCCCTCTCCCTTTTCTTCTTTTCTTCTTTTTCTTTCTCCCTTTATCCTTTTCTTCCTGCCGTGGCCACACGCACCTGCTCCTCCCTGCTCCCGAGCTCCCCATCGAACCCCGACCTCCCCGCGCCTCCCTGCTCCATCTCCTCCCGCCGTCGCCCCTTGCTGCTCTCCACCCGGCGCCATCGCCGTCGCCCCGTGCCGTCTCCTCATCACCGCACCCGTGGTCGTCCTCCACCGTTGCTCCATGGCCGCCTCCCGCTACCCGGTTTCCTCCACCGTCGCCTCCCTCCGGCCGGCCCCGCCTCCAAGCTCTTCCCCGGTGCCGTCCGCCCTCTCTCTCCTCCCAGCCTCCCTCTTCTCCTCAACCTCACACTCCTCCCCTCCAGCACCCCGCACCACTCTCCTCCCTCCCGGCTCGCTCCTTGCTCCTTGCCCGCACCGCGCCCCCTGTAGCTCCTCGGTCGAGCTCCTCCTCCGGCCCAGCTGCTCTGGCGCCTCCATCCCCATATCCTCCTCCTTACTCCTCCCGGCCGCCTGCCCCGCCATCACCCCCTGCTCCTCCTCTCCCCTACGCGTCCCGTGCTCCTCCGCTTCCTCTCCCGCTCGGCCCGGTCCCGAGCTCAACTCCTACGACCGTTTCCCGCTGTCATGACCTCGTTCCGGTGCTGTGGTGTGCTACGTCTCCCTGTGGTCGGTGCCTTTGTGCCCGTTGATGTGTTCCTCGTTGCTGCCTGCTGCCGTGGATGTCTCCGATGCTCCCGTCTCCGTCCCTGCTGCTGCACATCGCCGGTCGGGCTCGTCCCCGGCGCCCGCTGTTGTGCAAGTGCTACTGAGTTGCCTCCGTGTTGTCGTGTTGCTGACCCCGTTGGCTCCCCGTTTTGTTCCCCGATGAGTTTCCCGTACCCGGTGGCTGTTTCCCGACGTCTCTCCGATGTGTCCCCGTCGGGAAGAGTTCCCGTTTTCTGTCCCCAACGATTCCCGATGCAGTTTCCCGTTTTTCCCGACGTTTCCCGATATCTGTCCCCAACGGGAAAGTTCCCCGAATTCCTTCCCGATGTAGTTTCCCGATCCCCGTTTCCCGACGTGAAGCAGTTCCCGATTCCCGTTCCCGACGTGATCTCCGATTCCCGTCGTGAAGCACCGTGAAGCCAAATCCCCGACGCCAAGTTCTCCGATGCCGTGAACCCGAAGACGGATACGACAAGATCTTCCCCGACCGGAACCCGCCGAGAACCCCGACTCCGGACCCCGACGATCCCGAAGCCCGGAACGCCAAGGTCCGCCACGACGACGACCCGAGTACGACTACTTCCACGACGTCGACTACTTCGACTCCGGATGAACGACTACTTCGACTACTTCGACTACGATTCGAAGACGGTGGTTCCGAATCCGAAGATTCCCCCGATCCGATGTGTGACCCCGACCCTAACCCTATACCATATATATCCGTATCTTATAAAATCATGCATAATTAATTAACATCGCACCTTTATCCATTTAGTCGAATTAAATCAATTTAATTATGGGATTTGTCCGGTGCATCTATATTGTGCCACGATCTCATTTAAAATGCTTTTGCCATGTGTTAGGGAATAAAATTGGACAACATTTAATTTGTCATGCATCATGTCATCAACATGCCGCTTCTTTTGCCATAGAAGTAAAATGCATCTTTTGCCTTCCAGTGTTCGTTGCTTCTTCGGGAATAGGACGTTGAGTTGATGTGAGCAACGACAGATCCTGCTACCTCTACCGGATTGCAGGCAAGTGATACTCCCTTGCTATCTTTGCTTGTCTTCTGTCTCTTACTCGTCCTATCCTTGTTCCCTGCTAGCCTTATATATCGATGCTTGTGTCCGATCCTATATGCATGTTTACCTTGCAGCCATGATATAGCCACACCCCCACATCCTATTAACCTGTTGTTTGTTTACCTTGTTAGCCTTGCGAGTCCTAGTGCATGCTTAGGTGCCTTGCTTCAGTCCTGTTATCTTTTTGTCTAGTCTTGTCTTTAATATGATAGCTAGGCTCAACTAAAATGGTAATCTTTATTTTCTGTTGCGATGGGAATAATATAATAAAGATAAGGCACCGGCGGAAGGCCAATCGTGGCGTTTTGTTCTGCTAGTGTCGCCTAGGACCCGAGTTCTTTTCCGCTGATCCAAGACTGAGCGCACTAACCACATGTGGGAGTTCTATGGGCCTCCCCGCAATCTATTACCGGATCCTCAAACCTGTCCAGGATGCCACAAGTAGTTCGGGTGTTTCGTAGATTTTGCGGACCGTGCGTTAACCGCATGTGGAAGGAGGGGCAATCGTATGAGTGTTCCCTCCCGAAGCCGTTCACGCAACGGTTAGGCCCACCTCGAAGCTTCGGCCGGACTCTCAAGGTGGATCAGTCCTAGCTAGGTGGCTCCCTGGACTTGTTTGTATTGAAGGGAAGTATTGCGTCGAACGCTCCACCGGTACACCTCTAAGCGAGTGTTTCGATGCGTGTGGGTTCATTGGTGCATCCCTGCAGGGTGAAATCTTTTCGAAAAGCCGTGTCCGCGGTTATGGACGACTTGGTGAAATGCGCTGGCTAAAAAGATCATAGACAACTTGCACCTTATGATGATAATAACTTGACTAGTAAGATAGATTACTTGAATAATAATCTGCTTTAAAACTTGTCCACCGTGTGAGTGCCCGGACTTCTTCCTCGTGGGTTGAGGATACGAGGGAGTCGTTTTAGGGCGGGTTTGTTCGGTGTGTAGTATAGTTGGCTCCTCATGCGCTCTCTTACCTCGTCTCTGATAGACGAAAGTTGTAGTGTGTCTCTATAAGATGTTAGCGCTGCTTGCTGCCTCAATCGCTAACCCTCTTCCTCGGAATTCCAGCTTTGATATCTTGTGAGTATTACTTGCCAGTACTGTTTTATAGTACTGACCCCTTCGGGGCTGCTATTCCAATGCAGCCAACAGGTTTGAAGTCTGACGACATTAGCTTGGGAATCCCTCGGCTAGGCTTGGCCTGGGCAGGGATATGGTGCCTTCATTTATCTTCAGGACTCTTAGTCCAATTTGTTTCTTGTCCGTAGCCGGACGCTACCCGCTTCCGTTGTTATTTTGGATCTTTGTATTGTATCTTGGCTCTTGACTCTGTGAGTCGTTGTATATATGTTCTTTTGTGGGTTCCATCGAGAACTGTTGTAATGTTATCACAATTCCACCCGCATAACGTGTGTGTTGCGACCTGCACGTTATGCCTGGTGGGCGTCCTTTAGGATCGTTATTATGCGGATTTGGCTGGAACGCTAAAATCTGCATAGTACCGATCTTGGGGCGTTACATGAGTGCCATGTATATGTCCGAGAATCCCGTGCAGCACCAGCGGACAAAGCACATCGAGATTGACCTACACTTCATTCGCGACCGCGTGGCTCTCGGCGAGGCCAAAGTGCTCCATGTGCCCACCAGTTGTCAGTTTGCTGATATATTTACCAAAGGGCTGCCGACCAAGATATTCCAGGAGTTCCGTTCCAGCTTGAACGTCGTGCCTAGCGTCGTTCCAACTGCGGGGGGTGTTGACACGTTTATTGTTGTACTCCTGTAACGTTATTCACCTGTAACTGATAGCCCTAGTCTTCAGGATCTCTAGCTGTACGTGCGGCAGTAGCTCTCACCCACGACTCCATCTCCTCTGATATATTCTCCTGTAACCGAACCATCATCAAGGATATACAACAAACTCTACCGTTTAGCTAAGCGTGGCTAGTGAGCTGGCGTTGTGGTGCAGTGGCCCACTTGTAAGGGTCGTGTGGCGTGTGTCGTTAAAAGGGGACTCGTTGTATCGAACACGGCATGTTGAAAATGAAATGAAAAGTAACAGTTCTCGTCCTCTGTTTTCCTTCTCGTCCAAGTCTGTGCTTCCCTCATCTCAAATTCCCAATTCCTCTCCCGATTTGATCCTCGTGGTGATCCCCAATCATAGGGACATCACAATTTGGTATCAGCAGCCATATATTCGCTCCGCTCACGCTCCAATTTCTCGAGATCGACCGGTAAAATCCCACCGCGACAGGTGCGGCGTTGCTCCGGCGATGCTGCCCAAAATCCTTAGCGGGGTTCGGGCCGATTCAGCGGTGAGACGCAACGGCGCCGTCTAAATCTGCTCAACCGTCGGCGCAAACCAATTTGGTGCTGAACGGGATGGAGGAGCTATAGACTTCGATGCAGCAGATGCTGAAATTTTTTGGCGAGATGCGGATCGAGCTCAAGTCCGTCGCGGGCGAGATGCAAGGATTCAGGCAGCAACTCGACGATTTTGGCGAGGACATCGATGCTGTCAAGTGCCGCGTCAACGAGCCCGTCAAGGCCGCCGCCACGCCTGTTCGTGTGGAGATTCCGCTGGCCGACAAGGGTGTGCCTACGGCACGGCTGATGAACAACGGGCCGCCTCTCCTAGACTCGGCTCCTTACAACACGGCAACGGAGGGTTTCGTCACCGCGCCCCCGTCTCCAGGGCACACCACTGGGGATTTTGTGGTTCGTCCTCGTCGCCATGATTTCCCACGTTTTTCCGGTGAGACTCCTCTGCTCTGGATCGACCTCTGTCAGACATACTTCGAGATGTATCATGTACCAGAGCACCACTGGGTTAGCACAGCGACTCTCCACATCGATGGTCATGCTGCTCTTTGGTTTCAGCCCTATAAGCGCAGACATAGGTTGATAGTGTGGGATGTTTTGTGCAAGCGGTGGTAGAGGAATTTGGCCAGGAGGAATTCGAGGGACAGATGTCTAAGTTGATGCAACTCCGTCAAACCGGGACAGTGACTGAGTACAGGCTCGCGTTTGAGGAATGCATGTATCACCTGATTTCAGTGGATGACAGTCTGAGTGCCTGCTGGTTCGTATCACAGTTCGTGTTTGGCCTCAGAGACGATATCCGTTGTGCTGTTCGCCTGCAAGCACCAAGGAGTATCACCCGTGCAGCAGCCCTTGCTCGCATCCAAGAGGAGGAAACAGAACAACATCGACCTAAAGCCAGACTGCCTGCCCCAACTAAACATCCACCAGTTTCAACCCAGACTGTCACAACTCAGCATCTTGAATGGCCTAAGAAACAAGGTTCAGATGATTTTAACCGAGAGCGTCAGCTACAGGAATTTCGCCGCGCCAATAATCTCTGTTTCAAGTGTGGGGACAAATATAGCAAGGAGCATGTGTGCAAACGCTCAAGACAATTGCTCACCATTGAAGTGGGCGAGTTTCGGGAGATCATATCAAATGAAGCATGTCTTGCTATGGAGCTTTTGTCAGAAATCGTCACTGGTACTGAAAAAGCAGTGGTCGATTGTTGTCACATTTCCATGGCAGCTCTGTCAGGGTCCACGGCACCTGAAACTGTACAGCTGCGAGCTCTAGTTGGCAATCAAGTGATGCTTCTGCTAGTTGACTCCGGCAGTTCAGCTACTTTCGTCACCAAGACTTTTGCATTGCGAGCAGGGTGTACTGTCTCTCCTTCTCCTGCTGTTCCAGTGAAGTTGGCCAATGGGCAAATGCTTACATCTGATGAACAAGTCCAAGGTTTGCAGTGGTGGACGCAGGGCCATACTTTCAACACAGATATGCGCATTCTTGACCTTGGTGCATATGATGCAGTGTTGGGCATTGATTGGCTCAAGCGTTGCGGCAAGATGACTTGTGACTGGACTGAAAAAACTCTCGAGTTCAGTCACAATGGCAAGGATATTCTCTTACAGGGCATGAAAGAGAAATCACCCTCTACTGTGCATGAATTGTCCGTGGAACAACTTCAGAAATGGATTGCAGGGAACGAAGTGTGGGCAATGGCGATCATTGACCCAGTGACCTTATCAGGCTCCAGCACTGATGTTATTCTACCACCTGATCTGAAATCCTTGTTGGACCAATATGCAGACATTTTCGATGAACCCAAGTCTCTGCCGCCACAACGAGCTTTGGATCATGCAGTGACTCTCGAAGCAAATGCAAAACCAGTCAACGTGCGACCTTACCGTTATTCTCCACTCCAGAAAGACGAGATCGAAAGGCAGGTTCAAGAGATGTTGGCAGCTGGACTAATCAAACAGAGCATGAGCCCCTTTGCATCTCCAATATTGCTGGTTAAAAAGAAGGATGGAACTTGGAGGTTTTGCATTGATTATAGAAGATTAAATGAACTTACTATCAAGAACAAATTTCCTCTTCCGGTAGTGGATGAACTAATCGATGAATTAGCCGGAACCAAGTTCTTCTCCAAGCTAGACTTAAGGGCCGGCTACCATCAAATCAGGATGAGACCTGCAGATGAGGAGAAAACAGCGTTTAAGACTCATCATGGCCGCTTCCAGTTTCGTGTGATGCCTTTTGGGCTAACAAATGCCCCAGCCACATTTCAGTGCATAATGAATGATGTTTTTGCTCCATTTCTGCGAAAGTTTGTCATCGTGTTCTTGGATGACATTCTTGTTTACAGTCCATCATGGGTTGAGCATTTACAGCATATTACTCTGGTCTTAGCTAAACTCAGAGAAGCACAGTTCTATGCTAAGTTATCCAAATGCAGTTTTGGTCAGACAAGTATCCAGTATTTGGGGCACATTATTTCAGATCAGGGTGTCGCCACTGATCCAGAGAAAACAGCAGCAATGGAACAGTGGCCCTTGCCAAATACAGTAACTGAACTTAGGGGTTTTCTGGGCTTATCAGGATATTATCGCAAGTTTGTCTAGAATTACATCATCATCACCAAACCTTTGACACAACTATTGACCAAGAAGGGTTTTGAGTGGACCCCTGAAGCTACAGCTGCTTTTCATCTTCTGAAAAAGGCTATGATCAGTACCCCTATCCTCGCTCTTCCAGACTTTAAGCTTCCCTTCACTGTGGAGACAGACGCCTGTGACACGGGCGTGGGAGCAGTCCTGATGCAAAGAGGTCACCCTATTGCATATATGAGTAAGGCGCTGGGTGTGATGAACCGCAAACTGTCAGTTTATGAGAAAGAGTTTTTAGCGGTCATTATGGCTATTGATAAATGGCGTCAGTATTTACAGATTGGACCATTCACAATCTTGACAGACCATAAGAGTCTCTCCAACCTGTGCGATCAGCCACTTACCTCAGACTTACAACGCAAAGCAATGTCCAAGCTTGTTGGTCTGCAATTCACAATCAAATACAAAAAGGGAACAGACAATGGCGTCGCTGACTCGCTGTCTAGAGTAGGCCATAGTCTTGAATCGTCATCACAAGAGGATTCCCACCTTGAAGCTCAGCTAATTTCCTCTTGCAAGCCAGATTGGGTTCAGGAAATTTTGAACTCGTATGCTACAGATGCAAATGCCACTGCTATCCTTCAGGAGTTGGTTGTGCACTCTCCAAATGAAAAAGGATATACTCTGCATCAGGGATTGATTTACCACAAGGACAGAATCCTCATTGGTGAAAATCTGGCATTGCAAACAAAGATCATTTCCTCCCTGCATGACAGTGCGTTTGGGGGGCATTCGGGGATCCAAGCAACATACAAGCGCATCAAACAACTGTATTTTTGGACTGGGTTGAAATTGGCTGTTGAAGATTATGTGAAACAATGCTTGATCTGTCAGCAAGCTAAGCACCCTCATCACAGGCCTGCGGGATTGCTGCAACCCCTTCCACCCCCTTCCAAACCCTGGACTGAAATTACCATGGACTTTATCGACGGACTTCCTCTCTCGGATCATGCAAATACAATTTTGGTGGTCGTCGACAGATTAACAAAATATGCCCACTTCTTAACTCTGAAGCATCCCTACACAGCTGCCACAGTGGCTAAGCTATTCATCGATCAGGTTGTTCGTCTACATGGTGTTCCCTTGACCATCATTTCTGATCGCGATAAAGTCTTCACGAGTCATTTCTGGAAAGAATTGCTCAAGTCCTTGGGTACACAGTTGCATTACAGCACGGCATATCACCCTCAAACTGACGGTCAAAGCGAGCGTGTTAATCAGTGTCTGGAACAATATTTACGTTGTGCGGTGCAGGATAATCCACAGCAGTGGCGCAAGTGGATTCCGATGGCGGAATTCTGGTACAATTCCAGTTTCCATACTGCTCTGGGTTGTGCACCATTCAAAGCACTGTATCGAGTGGATCCAAACTTTGGAGCCATGCCCAATTTAGTGGTAACTGAACCTTCTCCACTGACGGAATCAGCACTGGAGTATCAAGCTCAGACTGAACTGCTTCGTGCTCAACTGGCTCGTGCTCAGCAAAGGATGAAAAGCTACGCTGATAAAAACAGGACAGAGCGTCAGTTTGAACTGGGCGAACAAGTTCTGTTGAAGCTCCAGCCTTATGCTCAGCAGTCGGTCGTGAATCGACCATACCCAAAGTTGTCCTACAAGTATTTCGGGCCATTTAAGATTTTGGAGAAGATTGGTGCTATCGCCTATAAACTGGAGTTGCCAGCCTCAGCGAAAGTACATCCCGTGTTTCAAGTCTCCCAACTGAAGCCTTTCACTGCCAATTATACTCCGGTTTACAGTACTCTGCCCTCCGTGCCGGATTTACTTACAACTACTCCAGTTCCTGAATCCATCCTCCAGCGTCGTTTGGTTAAAAAGGGCAATTCCGCAACTCCACAAGTTCTGATAAGGTGGGCGCATGTACCTGATGAATGCGCGACTTGGGAAGATTATTATGTACTCAAGAACCGCTATCCTGATGCTGTGATTTGGGAAGAAGAAGCTCAGCAACAGGCTTCGTCTCAAGGAGGGGCGAGTGTCACACCTGCGACTACAAGAGAATCGCCAGTGGACAAGGAGGTCCAGACCGAGCTGGACAAGCGTGGCTAGTGAGCTGGCGTTGTGGTGCAGTGGCCCACTTGTAAGGGTCGTGTGGCGTGTGTCGTTAAAAGGGGACTAGTTGTATCGAACACGGCATGTTGAAAATGAAATGAAAAGTAACAGTTCTCGTCCTCTGTTTTCCTTCTCGTCCAAGTCTGTGCTTCCCTCATCTCAAATTCCCAATTCCTCTCCCGATTTGATCCTCGTGGTGATCCCCAATCATAGGGACATCACATCGCTATCCAACCCTAGCCTGCCTCCCGCACACGAGGTCGTCACCTCGCCGGCGTGTTCCTCCCCCGGCCGTGCGAGCTCACCATCATCATCATTGCACAGCCGTCCGAGCTCGCCATCATCATCCTCGCACGGCCGTCCGAGCTCTTCATGTTCTTCCAAGCACGACCCGTCGAGGGCACCTGACTCACCGCCAGTGTCCTCCTCGCCGCTCATGGCGCGCACGCTCATATCCTTGAGGAAACCTCTCCGACCCTTCGGAATCCCGGCCCCTCCCCCTGCCGGATATATGCTGAAGAGGCGGAGGCTGGTGCCTCGCTATTCAGCTAAGCCTAGCCGCCTCCATCCGATGATGAGACACCCAATGCCTTCGCCTGGACGGCCTCCAATCCCAGCCTCTCTATATTCGGATCATCATGGCGCATCACCTTCATCAGCCGTGTGCTACAGCCTACGTGGCGCTTCTCCATCATCAGACGTGGGCTACATGGCGCATCATCACCCCCAATAGCCCTTGGTGATAACCACATCGGGGCGGAGTTCCTTCCGAGTCCACGGCCACCGAGCGGCCACATCTCCGGCGATCCATGTCTGGTGGCGGGTACAGCGTAAGAATTTACATATTCTGTGCTGCATCTTTCTGTAACTATTTACATATTCGTACAAAGGCTCATTCCCTCCTTTATCAGCTTGCCTTTTCTTGGTACATGTAACAGGGAACGAGATGAATATGATGTGGGTGATAAATTAGGAAGTCATTGAGCATTAGATGTCACATTAGATCTTGTACGGTTTAGCTTTCCGTTTTCTTGAACATGTATTAACTTGAGCCTATTTCAGGGAATCATGAGCCTGGATGGCGTGATGTGCCTCTACATGACTCTGTTGAATGCTCTGATGCCGGTGGCACATCCACACCAGGTGTGTTGATTGCTATAGACTATCTGTTTGTCTCGGTTTTTGGTTGTTGTGCATTTGCTAACTGAAAACATAAGTTTTGTTGATAGCTGCACTCATCGGTCAAGGCAATTATGTGCTCTCATCTCAAATACAACATTCAGAGTTGCTATTGCGGAATGCTGAACGCTTAAAGCAGACACAGTAAGTGTAACCATTTTGTGCCTTCTATCATGTCACAAAATAATACTATGTCCTGAACGGGGGGTGTAAACATGTGCAAATATCACAAGTATTGTGTATCTTCTCACTCACAGACGACACTCTGA
The DNA here is from genome assembly GCA_012064385.1 of Puccinellia tenuiflora. Lineage (NCBI taxonomy): Eukaryota > Viridiplantae > Streptophyta > Magnoliopsida > Poales > Poaceae > Puccinellia > Puccinellia tenuiflora. The sequence goes on from QRDG01000366.1 coordinate 2,175,951, forward strand.
TAATGGAAGATTGGATTTGTGCTCTTACAATTTTGTTTTTGTTTCCAAGCAATTATTAACACTGATATGTGTACACAGACTTGTGAAAATTCGGTTTCTGGTAGTTGTTAAAACTGCATTATAACATTGGGTGATCCATCTCATTATCCTGCACAAGTATGGATTCTGGTACACGGAAACAAGTAGTTTGGCATTGATGCTATCCAACCCATAGTCCAGTTAACTCTTGCCGTTCTTCTAATGCCTAGCTAATTTAAGCAGCAAGAGGTAAGTACTTTTCTTTTACCTTCATCCATGTCTTCCAGAGGGTTTATTTGCTGACTATAATCTGCATATACCTACGCAGTATTCAGATCAAGGGTGAGCTGAGATCAAGAGATTCGAAAGTGTCAGTTTAGATGATTTATAGTTTGGAAAAAAATAGTACAGTCTTGAAGCATTCCAAATAATTTTTTTTACTGATAAACTAATAGCATGATGTTAACGACTTGCGTCATATCATTGCTTTTGAAGAATCAAAAAATCATGCCACTTTGTTTTACACAACTAGGCTTTTGGTCCATAATGCAATAGAACTTATTTTTCATTAATCATGTTGGTCAAAATATAAAATTCTGCCATGACTTCTCCAGTCCCTTTCTATAATATGATCAGTGGAAACGAATTTGAACAGTTACCACAAGTTAAAACTACATCTTTTGAAAGGGAATCTAAAATACAGTTTTGTCACACAGAACCGTTTGAACATCAGTGTTTGCATTTCAGGTCTGCCAGTGACTATTCGTCTCCTTGACCCTCCACTTCACGAGTTCCTTCCAGAAGGGCATGTCGAGGATATTGTGCGTGAGCTATGTTCTGAAACTGGAGCAGTAGATGATGATGTCCTTGCAAGGATGGAGGAACTTCTAGAAGTAAATCCAATGCTTTGTTTTCGTGGTTGCAAGTTGGTGTTTTCGCTTGGTCAATATGTCTTCTTCTAATATTTCAAGAATGAATTATTAGTGCAACTATTAAAAATGGGACAGAGATGTTAGTGCAACTATTTTTTTGGAATGTTCAGTATATAGGAAAAATAGATCGATGATTGTTTATTGTGTCTATTAGATGCGATTGATACTAATATTTTGATTCATATGAGTATTTTCTGATGAAATTGTTTGTTGTGGCGACCACATCGCACCCTATTCCTTTGAAGTTTGTTAGCCTTCTTCACAGATTTTTTTCGGTTGTTCATAAGTGTACTGTATCACGGTTATGCCTTCTCCTTCGCAGATTTTCCATTGGACAATTTGGGGTGCAGTAAATGTGATGTATGCGTGTGGAAGGTTCAGATAACTCATGTTGTTCTCTCTCATATGTGTGAACTAGCAACTGTTAGGAATTTCAACTCTGCACAGTGGTGTAGATTAGTGTAGTTGAGTGTAGATTTTGGCAACTAACGTGATGATATCTTATGATGAATATCGAAAGTCTTTTGACTTTCTTTCGTGTCCAAGCAGGGAAAAGACTGTTGTCCGTAGCTATTGGTCTGATGAAAAGTTTTTTGCACGGTGTTGAAAAGCACAATTCTGCACTAAGTAACAAACATACGGTACTTTATTTATCATATATGCATATTTTAAAATTTGAGTTGTTCATATGGAACTATAAAAGATGGCAAGAGATATGTTGTTTTTCTTATATGCAAGAAATTGCATTATCCTTCATGTTTTCTCTATGTTTGAATGAGATTGTATCATGCTTGATTCAACTTCATTTTTTCCTGTGTTTCTTATTCTATTTGAGACTGCACATGTGCATGTTTTTTGTGGTCATCATTGCTTACGACCATCGGAGGTACATGTTGCAGCCTTGCAGGAAATGAAGGTTAATTTTGTGTAGAAAATATGGGCATCTTTAGTAAGCCCAAATTGATAATTTCCAGCCTTATTATTGCTACGCTTACACATTGGAAGTGCATGTTGATAATTTCCGTAACAACAAAATCCATGAGATATTTTAAAAATAATTGTGCTTGAGTCACCACCAGAATTATATCAACCATCTTCGTGTTTTGTTTTCCCGTGGCAACGCACGGGCATTTGTCCTAGTACACATATAACGGACTAGTAGTAATCGCCGTGGTATGGACATTAACACCCTATGGCCATTGATGTAGATGACTTGATGAAAACGGTTGCCACTTCCTTATCAAATGCGATTTTTCGAGAATGCAACTAGTTTGGAGGAGCGACGCATGAAGCTGAAGCATGCAGTATTGCCTCTCTGCTTATAATGTTACGTACTGTATCTTCCAATCGGAAGCTCAGGTGACAACCCAGTTAGGGGTGGTCTGGTGACTCGCGAGGCGACGCCGCCCGTCGGTGATCTCGCGCCGCCGGGAGGAAGGTTCTGTGCTATTTCCGCGTATTCTTCTGACGAGGAGGATGCCGTCGTCTTGCCGGAATCCAGAAGATCGGAGAAATCTTTCAGGATGAATGCAGGTCACCTTCTCCGTGTCTTCGTCGAGATCTGCGTCCGAAGAAAAGCAAGCAGGAGGAGAAGAGAAGATTGCAGCGATGGGCTGCGCAGGAGCTGGCCCTCACGCCATCGCCCGTGAGATCGCCGGTGAGTTCGCCGATGGTAAGCTTCCAAAAAACTACTCGTGTTGTCAAGTTGCCAGTTCTGCCACCGTCGATTTTCTCCCTTGAGGAGGCCTTTTGCGAGGCAGTGTGGAAGATTGTTCAGCGCAAAAAGAAGCGTGAGCCCGCTGTTCGAGACCCTCAGGGATCCAGGACACAAGGGTCTCGTTGGATCCAGGGTTTTGGCTATCGCCGACGTCGATCATCGGCTCAAGTGCCGTCGACGTCGTGCTCCTTGATTGACACGCATTTCTCGGATCGTGCGATCATTGCAGTTTCAAAATGGAAGGCTGCTGTGGGAAGTGGGCACAAGGCCCAAAGGCCCTCATCGTTATTTCATGTGGCATCCAATTACAAGGTTTTGGATGTAACATTGCCTTCAAATTTTTCAACTGGCACAAGGCCCATTATTTCCCCGATGATCCCATGTCACAAGGATAAAACATTTTTTTATTCTAATGATAAGATTAAGGGTACAAGGCCCAATTTCTTTTTGGCCACAAAGGTTCTAGGGTTGTGCCCATCTTCACAAACTACCATTTCTCGTACCTCTGCGGTGGCTCGTTTGGTGGCCGGCGGTCATGGCGGCGAGGGGCGGAAGGAATGGTAGTGGCCAGAACTTCGGTTCTGCCAATGGGGGAAATAATCAGCAGTTCAACCAGAAACAGTATCAATATGGAGAGTCTGCCCCAGGTCAGTTCTTCTCGGGGAATGGAGCTCAGCAGCAATCCGGTGGTACTTTTGTGGGAGGAGCAGGAGGTAACAATTTTAATCCCAATTTCGCTCCTAGAGGGGGTTTTGGGGGTAGTTCTGGGGATGAAAGAGTAGCACAAGGCTATCAAAACCAACCTCAATGCACTGGTTATAGCAGCAGGTTTTTCATGGGGATGGTAGTGGCAATTCCTCTAATAACCCTGGGCAAAATTTTGATAATCAGCAGCAATTCAATGGACCTGTTTTTGGGGGATATTTTGGAAATTTTGATGAAGGGTTTTATTATAATGGGAATGCGCAGAATATGAATCAGAATCAGGGTAACTTTGCTGCGAATAATAATCAGAGGTTCCGGAGGCCTTATAAGCAGCAGAATTATAATTTCAGAGGTCGGGCAACAGGTCGTTTCAATGGTCGTGGTAATGGTAGGTTGTCAACCTCGAACTCTGAATCCTGGGTTGTACAACCATCAGGTCGGCCCGTCCCATCTGCAGCTGGTGTGTCGCCTATTCAGTCGGCAATGACCAAGGGCGGGGCTGGACCCTGTGTGACTAATGATGCTCTAGGGGGTGCGGCAAAGGGCAAAAACCCTGATTCTACTTTGTGCTTCAAATGTGATACTAAAGGGCATAAGGCTACTGAGTGCATGGCTGTTTTATGTATTATTTGTGATTCTGCTAAACATGAGGACAAGGATTGTCCTCTTTTAGCTATGGCAAAACCAACTGCTGTGTTGTATGGGTTGTGTAGAGAAGGTCTGCACTTTTATGATGTCCCTCATAATCCAGATATTAAGCAAAAGAATGACAGTGGTAAGGTTGGTAGAGTGAGAATAACTGGAGGTCATATGAGTACACAACAACTCTTGATGGAGCTTGAATGGCTGTTTCAAGGGCATATTCTGCTAAACATGAGGACAAGGATTGTCCTCTTTTAGCTATGGCAAAACCAACTGCTGTGTTGTATGGGTTGTGTAGAGAAGGTCTGCACTTTTATGATGTCCCTCATAATCCAGATATTAAGCAAAAGAATGACAGTGGTAAGGTTGGTAGAGTGAGAATAACTGGAGGTCATATGCGTACACAACAGCTCTCGATGGAGCTTGAATGGCTGTTTCAAGGGCATACACAATAGGATATCACTCCGGCTGGTTCGGATGCTTTTCGTGTAGTCTTTCCTACTAAGACTGATCTAGTTAGATAGCAGAGACTGAAGCCTGTTGATGTTGAAGGAACGTCGGTTACCATGCACTTTGAGGATTGGACATCTAGAAGGCTAGACAAGTTTGGCCTGTTTGACATTTGGTTCAGAGTGTTCGGTCTCCCAGATACTCTTATCAGGGATTACTTGGGCCTTTTTGGTGTCGGCTCTCTAGTTGGCAAGACCAAGGAGGTAGACATGAGATTCACAAGAGAGCATAATGTTGCTCGGATGCGCATCGATTGCGTGAATCTGCAGTTGATTCCTCGTTACCTTGACCATTTTTATCATGGAGATGGGTTTGGCATTGAGATCCATATCGAGGCCCTTGATGGGACTGTGAGCCGGGTTTGGGGATCAAGAGGAGCAGGAAGATGATGTTAACCCAGAGAAAGACGAGGGTGCTCCAAGTGAGACCAAAGAGAAAGACAAGGATTTCGAACCGACCAAGGATGCTACCTCGGACAAGCCCGAGGAGGAGCAGCAAAAAGGCTCTTCTGGCAGTGAGGAGATGGTGGAGGCGTTAGAGCAAATTGCTCCGGTTGATTGTTTGGTGGAAGATTCTGATGGCACATCTGTAGTGAGGGATGGATCAAGGTCGGCCCCTTCGTCGTGGTGGTACCATATGGTTGAGGAAGAGGAGGCTGAGGCTGCCAAGTCGGCCCCTCCAATGAATGGCTGCACCCATTGTAGAATTGTATTGAATAATAATCGATAGCAATATTGTGCCGGTTACAAGAGGTACATATGAGGGTCTAACCGCACCGACCTAGCCCTATTACAAACCGACTAGGACTCTTAAACCTATTACAAGTTGTATTCTAACATCCCCCCGCAGTGTCAACGGTAGGCTCGACGACGTTGAGACTGAAACGAATGTCTTGGAACGGAGTAGTCGCCAGGCCTTTAGTAAAGATATCAGCGAACTGAGCAGAAGTAGGCACGTGGAGAACGCGAACTTGACCGAGAGCCACCTTCTCTCAAACAAAATGAATGTCGATCTCAATATGCTTGGTGCGACGGTGTTGAACCGGATTCCCTGACATGTAAACAACTGAAATATCAATGGTAGCTTGCTCAATAGGACGGTGCAGCTCCGACAGCAACTGGCGCAACCAAACCGTATCAGCAACCGCATGAGCCACAGCGCGGTACTCTGCTTCAGCAGACGAGCGGGAGACCGTAACCTGCCTTTTGGAAGACCAAGAAACCAAATTGTTACCAAGAAAAACACAAAATCCGGATGTGGACCGTCGAGTATCGGGGCAACCAGCCCAGTCTGCATCAAAGTAAGCTGTCAAAGAGGTGGGAGAAGATTTGTTTATATGAAGACCTAAATCTAATGTGCCTTTGAGATACCTAAGAATACGTTTGACATGGTTGAAGTGTGGAACACGAGGATCATGCATGTCTAAACAAGCTTGTTGGACAGAAAAGGAAATTTCAGGACGAGTGAGAGTGAGATACTGGAGGGCGCCGGTGAGACTACGATAAAGAGAAGGATCAGAAAAGGGATCACCGTCGGCAGAAAGTTTGGAACCTGTATCAGCAGGAGTACGAGACGGTTGACAATCAAGCATACCAGCACGAGAAAGAAGATCTAGAGTGTACTGACGTTGAGACAAGAAAAGACCAGAGGAGTCACGGATGACAGCAATACCTAAGAAGTGGTGAAGAAGACCTAAATCGGACATAGAGAATTCTTTGCGAAGAAGAGAGATAATATGATCTAAAAAGTGTTGTGAGGAGGCTGTGAGAATAATATCATCAACATAGAGAAGAAGATAAGCGGTGTCGGTATTGTGATGAAATGTGAAGAGGGAAGTGTCAGAACGGGAAGGAGTGAAACCGATTGTTTGAGCATAAGTAGAAAAACGTTGAAACCAAGCCCGTGGTGCTTGTTTAAGACCATAAAGAGATTTTTAAGAAGACAAACATGATTAGGATAGGATGAATTTTCGAAGCCAAGAGGTTGTTGACTATAGTCTGTTTCTTGAAGAGAACCATGAAGAAAAGCATTTTTGACATCGAGTTGATGAATAGGCCAAGAAGAAGATACGGCGATGCTAAGGACAATACGAATAGTGCTGGGTTTGACAACAGGAGAGAAGGTCTCATCATAGTCGATGCCGTGTTGCTGAGAGTAACCACGGCATACCCATCGAGCCTTATAACGTGCAAGACTTCCATTGGAATTAAATTTGTGGCGAAAAAACCCATTTGCCGGAGACTATATTTGTGTTTGATGGACGAGGAACTAATTGCCATGTGTTATTTTGAATGAGAGCATCATATTCATCTTTCATGGCTGCGGTCCAATTAGGATCTAGGAGAGCTGATTTGTAAGATTTTGGAATAGAGGAAGAAGATAGAGATGCGTTTAGATTTAGACGATCTTTGGCGGGTAAACGAAAAACGGACTTGCCACGTGTGCGCATGGTATGATCGTTAGTAGGCACTGGAGCGGGAATAGCATGAGGAGAAGGGATAGATGACGACGTGGTTGATGCGCCTGGCGCAGCGGAGGTAGCGGACGCGGGGTGTTGGCGGCGGAGACGGCGGAGTCAGGAAGTCTGCCGCGGCAGGGTTTTCTGCGTGTTCCGCTGCCGCGGCAGAGGTGGCAGCAGGAGAGGGCGCGGCAGGATCGGCTGCCGCGGCAGAGAATTCGACTTGATTTGATGCCGCGGCAGGAGCGACGGCAGGATTTGGCTGGTGAAGGAAGGGAAAAGTATTGCGACGAGGGGGATTAGTAGACAGCGTGGATGAGTTAGGATCTAGAGGTTGACGCTCGGAAAAAGGAAAAATATTTTCAGCAAAAGTTACATGGCGAGACACATGAACACGGCCACTATCAAGATCTAGGCAACGATATCCTTTGTGCTCGTCCGAAAAACCTAGATGGACACACGGGGTAGAACGAGGTGAAAGTTTGTTAGGAGAAGTAGAGTAGGAGTTAGGAAAACAAAGACAACCGAAGACACGAAGGTCGGAGTAGTTCGGATGAGAGAGAAATAAAGAGAAGTAGGGTGTGGTGTGAGGATTAACTTTAGATGGTCGAATATTAAGTAGATATGTGGCCGTGTGGAGGGCTTCAGCCCAGAACTTCGGAGGCATAGAAGATTGAATAAGAAGAGTGCGAGTGATGTCATTAAGAGTGCGAAGAGAACGCTCGGCCTTGCGTTTTGAGGGGAGGTATAAGGACAGGAGAAACGCAAGAGAATTCCATATTGAAGAAAGAAGTTTCGATTTTTAAAGTTGTCAAATTCACGACCATTATCGCATTGAATAAATCTTATAGGAAGGAAAAAATGGACCGAGACATAACGCTGAAAGTTGAGAAATATATTGTGAACGTCGGATTTGTTGCGTAAAGGAAGTCCAAACATAATGAGTAAATCATCAAGAATAACAAGATAATACTTAAAACCAGAGACACTTTCTATTGGTGATGTACAAAGATCACAATGAAGTAATTCGAAAGGAAAAGTACTAGAGGATTGAGAGGAGCTAAAGGGGAGACGAACATGTTTGCCTAATTGACACGACTGACACATAGAAGAATTGTGAGAATCTCTATTACAAGGTATTGAAAATTCACTAAGGAGTGTAGATAACACATTATTATTGGGATGGCCGAGGCGCTGGTGCCACAGATCAACAGAGGCCACCATAGAAGTTGGAGGGGCAGCGGCCGGAACACCATGGAGGGAATATAAATCACCGGAGCTATTGAATCGAGCGATCTAGGCCTTGGTCCGGTAATCCTTCACAGACAAACCAAAGGGGTCAAATTCGACAGAGACGTGATTATCATTGGTGAATTGGCGAACAGAAATCAGATTTTTAATTCGTGCAGGAGCTACGAGAACATCACGAAGAAGCAAAGGTTTGATTGGTGATTGGATTTGGGCTTGGCCGACACAGTAAATAGGAATAGAGGATCCATCACCGAGAGTAATAGAGGGAAAAGGCGACGGTGTGCAAGAAGACAGTAAATTACTCGATGCAGACATATGACTAGAAGCACCGGAATCGAAAATCCAATCCGTACCTGAGTTCCCTTGTGCAGCAAAGTTGTTCATGGCTTGCAGAAAAGCAGCTTGGTCCCAGCTCGGAGTCGAAGTAGAGGCCGGTGTAGACATGGGAGCTGGCGGGTGTGTCAGCGTCGGCAGTAGCACTACCAGGAAAGCATTATAGGACGGTTGCCTGTCTGTGGCGCACCCTTAATCCATGCGCCACAAAAAATAATTCTGTGGCGCATGGCTGTCGATGCGCCACAGAAATTTGAACATTCTATGGCGCATCATTAGCACATGCGCCACAGAATAGAAACTTTCTGTGGCGCACGGCACACCATGCGCCACAGAAAGGGGGAATTCTGTGGCGCACCACTCTTCATGCGCCACAGAATATGCGTGGGCCCCACCTTCAATCAGCGGGCCGTGGTCCATCTCGGCCTTTTCTGTGGCGCACCGTGGCTGGTGCGCCACAGAAATTCATCTTTCTGTGGCGCATGGATAAGGATGCGCCACAGAAAGTTGAATTTCTGTGGCGCACTAGCCACGGTGCGCCACAGAATAGCTACTTTCTGTGGCGCATCAGGGCCCGTGCGCCACAGAATGTGGACGCCCAGATCTACAAAAAGGTGGTAGACCACCTTTCCCCATGTGACCCCCTTCTTCTTCCTAGCTCCCATCTTACTAACCCGATCTCCTTCTCTCTCCCATGCCATTTTGACCATCCTATTCTCCATTATTTGTTATTAAACCTACCACAATTTGATATATAATTGGTGAGGGCTTGGGAGAGTCTCCATATATATTCTCCTCCTCTCTTTTGTCCACTATTTTCTCTCCATCACCACACACTCTCTCTCATCGATCACGGTCACGTCTCGGCAACGGATCTAGATCTACAAGGTGGGTATTGGTGTATGGATGTTTGTTGAAGGCATGAGAAACTTGTCGGCGGGCGATTTACACGTATATGCATGAAACTTGTGTGTGTGGTTTGATTGAATCTTTGCATGTTGTAGCTTGCGCCGGCGTGGTGCATGGATGTTTGCCGAAATGTTGATTCATTTCCATTTCGGTGAATTTTTGCACCACCCATATGTCCTACTTTTAGGGGAAGTCATGCCGAATTTTTTCGTCGAACATTTCCGACTTCCTGCATGAGAAGCTTGTATGTGTGTGAGCATGTTGCGATTACTTAATTCTAATTAATAACACATACTCTGTATGTATACCGCGTAGGCGACCATGGTCATCAAGATGAGCTCGGGTCGAATCGACAACTACAAGGAAGAAGCGAAGGCGGAAATGAGACGGTGCAACGGGCGCCAGATACGATGTCCGTGTCGAAGTTGCAAACTTGTGAGATGGATCGACCCTGTTTTCGGACAATTGGAGGAACACCTGCTCAGGCGCGGTTTCATGGAAGGCTTCAACCAAGCGCCGACAGCAAATGCTGCGCCTGAAGACGAGGGCGGGCAAGATGATCGTGACGACGGAGATGCCGACATACATGGTCATGATTGTGGTGGAGAAGACGTTGACACGCCGCAGAGCTCGCTAATGTCGGCCTTGATGGATTCTCATGTTCAAGAACTCCTCCTGAAGAACGCGAACACCGATAGAGAGAAAGCCAAGCTGGCGCAAATGGAGATAGACGGGAATACTCCGTTGTATCCTGGGTGTCGGCCACAGGATACGCGCTTGCAAGTAACACTTGATGCTCTGGAGATGAAGTCGGAGAACAAATGGACCGATGCGAGCTTCAACAAGAACATGCAATTCTTCCACGAGCGTCTTCCCGAGGGGAACACATTGCCAACTAGTATCGAGGAGGCCAAGAAAGTCGTTTGCCCTCTTGACCTACCGCACGTTAAATACCACGCCTGCGTCAATGATTGCGCAATTTATCGGGGCGAGTACGAGGACCGAACCACATGTCCGGTGTGCGGCCAAGGACGATACAAGAGCCGTGGGAAGAAAGTTCCTCAAAAAGTGGTATGGTATTTTTATATCACTCCCCGTCTGCAGCGGTACTTCGTGGACCCTAAGGAAGCAAAGCTCATGCAATGGCACGCGGAAAGGGAGAAGCCCGAAGAAGATCCGGAGAAGGGCAGGATCCTTACACACCCTTCAGACGCTAGCCAGTGGCAAGAGTTGGACGCCGTCGCCAATTTCGGAGGCGATGCAAGGAACGTCAGGCTCGGTATGAGCACCGATGGACTCAATCCGTTCGGTAACCAGAGTAGCACGCATAGCACCTGGCCCGTGTTTGTATGGCCTTACAACCTTCCCCCGTGGTTGTGCACGAAGCAAAGGTATATACACATGAGTATTCTCATTCAGGGGCCGAAACAAGCAGGTGTCCACATACATACGTATCTCGCGCTGTTGAAAGAGGAGTTAGCCACGTTGTGGGCGACGCCAGTCCGTACGTGGGATGCCTACACTGGAGATTATTTCCCCATGAGAGCCGCGTTGCTCACGACGGTGCAGGACTATCCTGGTTGCGCATATGTATCTGGCCAGGTAGGCCACGGATTCTGCGCATGTGTCAGGTGCATGGATAGGACCCCGCATCTCCAGCTACCAAGGAATCCCGGGTCTTCGAAAACTGTGTACCCAGGGGCTCGAAGGTGGCTTCGCATGGATCACCCGTGGAGAAAACGCGGTGACCTGTTCAATGGTAAGGAGGAGCTCGATGGAGCCCCGTGCCCTAGGAGCGGCACAGAAATCGACGAGCTGTTGAGAAATTGGGAGGAGTGCCCCGCGCCGGGAAAGAAACGACCGAAGGTAGATCCGCTGCTGGGTGTATGGAAAGCGAGGTCTGTTTTCCACGACTTGCCGTACTGGAAGGTCCTCAAGACGCCACATAGCCTCGATATGATGCACATTACGAAGAATGTCACCGAGAGTCTGCTTGGCACTCTTTCCAACATGCCGGAAAAGACCAAGGATGGGACGAAAGCAAGATACGATCTGAAATGCCTTGGTGTCAGGAAAGATCTTCAGGCCCCCGATAGTGATGACGACGATGGTGATGATGATCAGACTGAAGGGACTCAAGGTCACCGCAAAAGGCTAAAGAGGAACACGGTGGTGCTTCCCGCTACATGCTTCACTATGAGTCTGGAGGAGCTCGAGCAGTTTTACAGGTGTCTTGTAGGAGTCAAATTTCCTCATGGTTACGCGGGGAAGATAAGCAGATATATGGACGCAACGAAGAAGAGGTTTACCGGGATGAAGTCTCACGATTGTCACGTGCTGATGACGCAGATACTTCCCGTTGCGATTCGAGGGATAATGGACGAGCATGTCCGTGATACGCTGCTTGCTCTTTGCAACTTTTTTGACGTCATCAACAGGAAGACGATCGGCGTGAGGCAGCTCGACCGGCTACAGGAAGAGATCGTGCTGATACTATGCGAGCTCGAGATTTACTTTCCGCCCTCATTCTTCGATATCTGCGTGCATCTCCTTCTGCATGTCGTTGATGACATCAGGCAGCTCGGGCCAACGTTCATGCACTATATGATGCCATTCGAAAGGATGAATGGTGTCATGAAAGGATACGTCCGCAACAGGTCCCATCCAGACGCAAGCATAGCCAAGGGCTTTCTAACCTACGAGTGCATCTCCTTCTGCCAGAATTATCTAAGCACCGAGAACCAGGATGTTGGTCTGCCCACGAGGAAACACTTCGGCAGGCTCAATGGATATGGTCACCGAGAGGGCAGCAGCACAACCTTTGTCAGCATGCAGGGTCAAAAGGACGACTTTGACAGGGCTCACCGGGTCGCGCTACAACACTTACAGTTGATCGAAACTTGGGTGGAACAGCACAAATGCTTACTCGAGCAACATTACATCAAACTGGGCCGACCGAGGAAGAAGGGAGACGTAACCAGAGCGCACAACTCTACCTTCACGCGTTGGTTCAAGCAAAAGCAACTGGAGCTAGCAAAGAAGAAAGCACCATCTACGGAAGATGAAAGACTCATATTCTCCTTATCACTGGGTCCATCGCACAACGTAAAGACCTATCAGGCGTACGACATCAACGGCTACAGATTCTACACCGAGGAAAAGGACAACAAGTCAGAATATCAAAACTCAGGAGTAACTATGCTATCCTATGGCGATGAGGAGGCTACTGTTAAGGAAAGATACTTCGGAAGGATTGAGGACATATGGGAGCTCAACTACTGTGGAGAGTTGGTGCCAATGTTCCGTGTAAGATGGGCCAAGGACGTCGTCAAAGAAGGCCGGTATTTCACCACCATGGTAATACCCGATGCCAAATCGAAGAACGCCTCCGTGAAAAATGAGCCATGGGTACTCGCTAGCCAAGTCGAGCAATGCTTTTTCATTACCGACCCGTCAAAGCCTAGCCGTGTTGTCGTGAGGAGGGGCAAGAGGAGCATCATCGGAATGGAAGGAGGCGCCACCGAGCAAGACTTGGACAACGAGCCAAAGATCGAGGAGGAATTCGACAAGTTCTTCGACATGCCTACTACTAGTACACAAAGAAGGAAGACCTCCCTACCTACCAAAGGTTGTCCGTTCACGCGAAGAAATCTCAAGGTCACCGGCCTAAAGTTTTCAACCGCGAAGAAGGGAAAGAAGAGAATCTAGCTCGCGGAACCAAGACGAAGAAGACACTTTTTTGGTGTATTTAATTTGTTTGTCTATATATGTATGTTCATGATATAATGCATGAGAGGGCAAGATGCAACTTAAGCCAAATTAAGCGGAACCGGGGTCCCGACAGTTAATGTTTATGTCCAAGTTCTTTTATCTACCCCGCAATATTAAATGTTGATTAGGAAGGCATAAGCATGTCATGGGTGAGCTACACAAAATTAAATGGAATAGGGCAACATATAAATTAATACCCACATATTCCATATATAATTGTTTAGGTGCTTTATACAAAAACCCACTAAACCACAAACTACATGATGCAAACATGAACATGGATGACAAATTAATATTCATTGCATTTTTCTGATAAAAATAGACATATACTTTGTATTAATTGGATTTGTAAAGCAAAAGGAAAAAAATAAGCAAAAGGAAAAAAAATGTGGGATTTATGCTCCAGGAGTATTTTGAACTCTGGTCTCCAGAAAGGAAGAGAAGGAGCAAAGCCACTGGGCTGTATGTGTGCATGTGTTATCATACAGCAGTAAAACCTTTTATTTTAAGACCCATGTATTTCTGTGGCGCACCAGCTGGTGGATGCGCCACAGAATCCTAACTTTCTGTGGCGCATCTATCCGCGGGTGCGCCACAGAAATCTCGGGCCTCACCTTACATGTGGGGCCGCCCCCTGTTAGGCCAGATAATTCTGTGGCGCACCTCCTAAAGGATGCGCCACAGAATTCCCTATTTCTGTGGCGCACGCCCGCTCACATGCGCCACAGAATTCTTCGCGGCCACTTACATGTGGGGCCGCCCGCGCTGCCCCATTCTTCCCAAAATTCCCAATCGTCCCAACTTCCGCGCGCGCGACCGCGACCCTGCACCTCTCGCCGGCGATCACGCTTCCACCCCTCGCCGTCGACGCCGCCACAGCTCCCCGACACCGGCCGCCCCTGCGCCCTTCGACGCCCTGCTCCCCTGCACCCTCGGACCGGCGGAGCGCGGAGGACCTCGACGCCGCGCGCGCCCAACCGGCCTGCCACAGCACCCCGACGTCGCCGCCCCTCCCCGAGGTTAGCTGCCCTTCCCCTTTCTCTCCCGAGCCCTCCCCTCCCCCCCCCCCCCCCTCCCCTCCCCTGCCCTCCCCTCCCCTCCCCTGCCCTCCCCTCCCCTCCCCTGCCCTCCCGTCCCAGCATGCACACTAGGTGCTTGTGTTAATGCATCCCCCATGACAGCCCAAGGTCCAGAGCATACAGCCCTCCCCTCCCCTCCCCTGCCCTCTCCACTCCCCTGCCCCCTCCCTCCCCTTCTCTGCCGCCGGTGTTCCTGCACGCAAGGTGCTCGACATAATGGCCGAGCATGCTTCCTGCTTTATCTATGCAATTATTGATTGCAAGCATGATTCATTTCCAGTTCAATTGTGGAATGTCAATGGCCAGCCCTTTGAACTAGCTTGGCTTGCTTCTTGGAATAACTGCAGCTAGCTCTAATTGATAGCTCTAATTGGTTTTCTTTTTTCTTTTTATTCTAACTCGAAAAAGAAGAAGAATAAAAAATTGCAATGAATTTAAAACGAGAGCTGTTGATGCAAATGTTGGTTAGATTTATGCTTGATGCAATTCTTGATACAATTGTGTTTTAGAAATGCTTGATGCAATGCTTGATGCCATGGCTTGATGCAATTGGTTGATGCAATGCTTGATGCAATGCTTGATGCCATGGCTTGATGCAATTGCTTGTGTTTATGCTTGATGCAATGCTTGATGCAATGCTTGATGCAATGCTTGATACAATTGGTTGATGCAATGCTTGATGCAATGTACATTAAAAAAATGCTAAGTCTGAAAACAGTTTAGATTAGCCCCCTTTGCATGCAAATTGTGGGAAATATGCTCTACCAAAATTTGTAAATTTCATATCATTAGAAAGAGCTAAACCTATAGATTAATAGGCATCAATTGTTTGTCCAAATTAAAAACTATAACAGACTAAATCATGTAAGCCAAAATGCTATGTTTTATCTGTTTTCTGAAAAACCTGAAAAACTGCTAAGTCTGAAAACAGTTTAGATTAGCCCCCTTTGCATGCAAATTGTGGGAAATATGCTCTACCAAAATTTGTAAATTTCATATCATTAGAAAGAGCTAAACCTATAGATTAATAGGCATCAATTGTTTGTCCAAATTAAAAACTATAACAGACTAAATCATGTAAGCCAAAATGCTATGTTTTATCTGTTTTCTGAAAAACCTGAAAAACTGCTAAGTCTGAAAACAGTTTAGATTAGCCCCCTTTGCATGCAAATTGTGGGAAATATGCTCTACCAAAATTTGTAAATTTCATATCATTAGAAAGAGCTAAACCTATAGATTAATAGGCATCAATTGTTTGTCCAAATTAAAAACTATAACAGACTAAATCATGTAAGCCAAAATGCTATGTTTTATCTGTTTTCTGAAAAACCTGAAAAACTGCTAAGTCTGAAAACAGTTTAGATTAGCCCCCTTTGCATGCAAATTGTGGGAAATATGCTCCACCAAAATTTGTAAATTTCATATCATTAGAAAGAGCTAAACCTATAGATTCATAAGCATCAATTGTTTGTCCAAATTAAACACTATAGGAGACAAAATCATGTAGGCAAAGTTGCTATGTTTTATCTGTTTTCTGAAAAACCTGAAAAACTGCTAAGTCTGAAAACAGTTTAGATTAGCCCCCTTTGCATGCAAATTGTGGGAAATATGCTCCACCAAAATTTACAAATTTCATATCATTAGAAAGAGCTAAACCTATAGATTCACAAGCATTATTTGTTTGTCCAAATTAAACACTATAGGAGACTAAATCATGTAGGCAAAGTTGCTATGTTTTATCTGTTTTAAACTCTTAATAACATTTAACCTAAATTCTGTTTTATCATGTAGGCAGCCCGCCGCCACCGCCGCCACCGGAGGAGCTCATCGACAAGTGGTGAGAAATGTGTTGATGAATATATGTGTGTCCACGACCATCGTGTCGTTGTTGTTTGTGCTCCGACCATCGTGTCGTCGAGATGTTGATACTATTTCATAGATGCTTGTGCAGGTACCCCGTGAGGCCCTTGAGATTGCCGGAACGTCGATTAACTTCCGTTCCGGCAAATTCGGGTACTCCATATGTCCCTTTTTTAGCAAAGGTCATGCCGAAATTTTTCGTGAATTTTGGCATGACTTTGCTAAAAAAAGGGACATATGGGGTATTGCGACTAAGGCATGGGCCGGGGTATCTTAGTACTAAATTAAGTGATGTTTTTCTTATATTTTGTTGTACTAACTTTTGCCTCTTTTTAATGAAGTGCAAACATGTCGGCCGACGCGCCCGGCCCTTCTAAGCACATGAGCGTCGAATTAGAAGAAGCACGAGAAAAGAACAAGGCGTTCTGGGACGTGTGGCCGGATATGGGGGATGCGGAGGCCGCCGAACTGGCTCGTGACGGCGATGGTGACTTCCAATTAGAAGAGATGGAGATGATGGATGCGGAGGACACCGACGGAGATGGGGACGCAACCACCACCACCGATGGCGGCGACCACACGGATGTCGGGGGTGACGACCACACGGATGCCGGTGGTGGTAACACGACCGCTAAGAAGCTTAAGAAGCAGAGGAAGGAGCGGACACCGCAAGCGGTCGGCACCGTCACCGACACGTTCACTAAGGTCTCCAAAAGTGGCCAACCCCAGGAGCCATGGGGCGTCGCAAAAGGGTACGGAATGCAACTAGGGTGCATCCTCCGGGAAACCGTGTCGATCAACACGTATGACCTCAGGAGCGCGGAGAATGAGGCTTTGCGCACACAACTCCTCAAGAGGCTCCACGAACGATACATTTTCCCGGACGATGGAAACAAAAGGGTGGACAGCTTCGCCATCACGAAGATGAACAATTGTTTGACCAGCTGGAGAAGCCGGGTGAAGGCGAAGATTGAAAAGGGTCTTAGCTGGGAAGAGATCAGTGCCAAAGAGCCGTACATCGACATAGAAGAGTTCGAGGCATTGAAGTTGTCCTTGGCATCTCCGGAGGCTGAAAAATGGACCGAGTGGGGGAAGCAAATGCGGGCAATGAACTTAGGCAACCACCATTTGGGAAGCGGCGGTTACATAGGAAAAAAGCCTGTTTGGGACAAGGAGGATGCCGAGGTTGCGAGACTTGGGAAAGAGAACCCTTGGCATAAAATCACGGACGAGCAAGTTAGGAACTTTGTTCGGTCCCGCTACTATCTGAAGAGTCCTCTCCATCTCGCGAAGCCAGTCGTCCGCGTCGAGAGGCTCGATCGGAGAGGCGAAGATCCTGGGGTTGAGGTTGAGGAAGTCCTTGAGTGAGACGCGGCCGTTGCCCTCGTTGCGGTTGTTGTTGTTTTGCATCATCTGGTTTGCCTGCGTCTGCGCCAACTGCGCCACCACTTGCGTCAGCTGCGTCAACATCTCCGAGAAAGGCGGCGGAGGAGGCGGAGGTGGGTTGCTGTTACCCCTCGTCATCCTGAGGATAACGACAACATTTGTAAGCACCAGATAAAGATGACAGATTGGAAGGATTAGATAGCAACAGATAAACAAGGATAGACATTAGATGCACCGTAAAAGATTCAACACCGGAGTAAGGAAACAAAGATGAAGTGACCGAAGCAACATTTCTTGACCAATTCACGACTGCAACCTGAAGGTACTACGGAAAACCCTGAACACGTGAAAACCTATTTTTGAAAACTTAGGAAAGGAGAGAAAAATTCGTTTCACTTCCTTACCAGAAAAAGAGGGAGGGTGGGTGGGGAAAGAAGAAAAGAGAACAGAGTTCCTACTCTCACGTATAGTTTTTCCTGAATAGCTACAAAAATAATTTCTAGACTCAACTACGACCAGTAGAAAGAGGCTCCTAAAGGCGGTCCATGCTCTGATACCAATTTGTAAGCCCCACTTAGCGAAAACCACGTTTCACAAGCGGAACCACAATTTGGAAATCATTACAAGAACAAGTACGACACAAAAGGATAAATAAACATAGTTTCAAATACTTTTATTACATCACAGGGGATCATACGTCCCGAATACAGCGGAAGCATAACACTCGTCTGAGTACAGACTACATCAAAGGCCAGAGGCCGGAAAATAAAAGAGGTGAACCCGCCCACGGTGTCTCAGGCTGCCGCCTAGGATCTCGATCTACTCGTCGTAGTCAGCATCGAACTCTACGAAGTAGCCTCCATCTGGATCGTCGAACTCTGTTGTCGCTCCTGCATCGGTGAAAAATACGGGCACCGGACACCCGATGGTATGAGTACGGGGGTACTCAGCAAGTCTTACGCACAAGGGTAAACGAAAGAACGGTGCACATGCAATTTGGTAGAAGGATGGCTGTATGGTGGACTTGCAGCAGCAGCACCTAACATCTACAGAAGACACGCTACAACTTGCGTCTAATTAGAATAAGGGAAGAGAGCGCTTGCGCTACTGGGCTAAACTACTCACCAATCAATACCCGTCCTGAGACAACTCCATCGTATCATATCCCACGAGGAAGAAGTCCGGACACTCACACGTTGTTCAAGTTTTAGCAAGTTTATTATTCGAGTATGGCTATTTACTAGTCAAATTAGCTATTTAAGATATACGGTGATGTCTATGATCTTTTTAGCCAGCACATTACCCAAGTCGTCCATAACCGCGGACTCGGCTTTTCGAAAAGATTTAACCCTGCAGGGGTGCCCAAATGTAACCATACACGTTCGATCAACCACACGCCACAGAGGCAAAAGGTATCTCAACACGACCTTCCCCTTCACTACTACATTGGATAGAGAGCCACCTATCTGAGACTGATCCACGTGGGGAGCCCGGCCGAAACTCCTTTGCGGGCCCAAACGTTGCGTGACGGCTTCGGGAGGATAACACTCATACGATTGCTCCTCCTTCCACATGCGATTAACGCCCAGTTCCGCAAACCTATATGCGCCCCCATAGTTGTAACCTCTCATCTTCACATGCATTGTGCATATGCTCCAAATGGTAAACACCCGAACTACTTTGTGGCTCCCTAACCAATATAGCAGATCCGGTACTGAGTTGCGGGGGGTTCCATAAGTCTTCCCACGTGTGGGTAGGGCGCTCATTCTTGGATAAGCGGAAAAGAACGGTTTTTCCTAGGCGACACTAGCAGAACAAATCACCATAGCTGGCCTTCCGCCGGTGCCTTATCTTTAATATAATAAAGTGATTCCCACATAGCAAGTCTTCAATTATTAAGATATACCAGCTAAGCATGTGATAGACCACAATCAACTCCTAAGCATGCTAGTAGATAGTAACTGGAAACAAGCATAGGATATAGGCAGGCATATCAGGAATAACTGGACTTCTATCAGGCTATGCAATTCTAATAGGATCGTAAGACACAACAGAACGGAAGTCCTAAAGCATGCAAGACAAGAATAGGCATCACATGACAAAGTTGGGGAGGGGCTGCTTGCCTGTTGGCTCAGTAGCCTGGTACTGGGCTAGATCCTCGGAGGTGTCGGGGTACTCAGCAACGTCGTCGTCTACGGTAACCCCAAAACATAACAAAGGCATAATCAATACAAATGCATTCAATCAAGCATGATGACATGACAAATTTAATTATGCAGCAATTTAAGTGCTAAACATTTTATTAGGCAATTTAAATTAGGGTTTAGCAATTTTAATATTTAATTAAGGCATTTAGAAATTTTAATTAGTTCAATTAATGAATTTTCCATTTAGCCCGAAAATTAAATTGCTCATTAAATGCATGAAAAATTAGATTTAGACAGATTACATTTTTAGCTTTAATTTGATATAACATTCATAATTTTTGGACAAGTAGATCAAAAGTTATGAATTTTGCAAGTTTAATTAATTAGCAAAAGATTTATCTAAGTTAGCCATTTAAATTAATTCCGAAAATTAAACAAAAATTATATTTGAACAGATTACATTTTTCTGGTTCCAAGACATATTTTTATTGCAATTTTTGAATTCGAAAAGGCCAAAAATTAACTGATTTAAAAACAGGAAAGAAACTATTAGCAGGGGCCCATTTGTAAAAGATTTTCGAAAACTGGGTTTTTCTGGAAAGTTTCAGATCTGGATCTGAGATCTAGATCTGGGTCTTTTGTCACCGGGTGGAAACTACACACTGAGGATGACAGGTGGGACCCGGGGCCCACTTGTCAGGTCGGAAGAAAAATAAAAGAAAAGGGTTGGCCTAATTGGCCAAGGTGGGGATCGAACCCGGGATCTACTCGGTGAGAAACCTGGGCGCTAGCCACTGGGATGTGCTCGTGTTTGTGATAGACTACTACTCCAACAGTACAAGTGCATATTGGCAAGGTTAACTGAAACTTAACTGAACAAGTTCAGACATTCAGAGAAAGGTCATCGACGGCGAGGAAAGCCGCGACGTTGCTGGCTTGTGCGTGCGGGGGAGGTGTCAGTTGGGGTGCTGCACGGTCGTGTGGGTGCAGGGTAGTGAGCAAAACATGCAGTGGAGGTAGAGATGCTCGTGTGCGTGCACGAGGCCAAGTAGCAGGTGCAGCACGAGCACGAGCTCGTGCTTGCGTCCATGGCGACGGCCTCGGATAAAACGGGCGACGGTCGCGCGACGGCGACCATCCAGAGCAGGAGGGGGACAGAGGAGAAGATTGCCCGGCGGCGGAGGCTCACCCAGGCGTCGGGGAAGACAGATCGGCGAAGGGGACGACGTCGGTGGCGTGCAGGTGTCGGAGTAGTCGCCGGCCCGAGGATGATAACGCCGGGGAAGAAGACGTTGCGCTGCCCTTGGGTCTACCTCGTCTGGATCCGCGCGTGATGACGACGACGTGGACGACCTCCTCCGCGGCTACCCCATGGCGACGGTGCTCTTCTCCGGCTGGTGGCGTGGAGGTGCTTCGGGTGTAGAGGAAAAGGAGCAGAGACGGAGGGGAAGAAAGAGAAGTGGCGGCGGCGGTAGGGAAAGGAGGAGAGGGCTAGGGTTTGGAACGGGGTGCGGCCGGCTGGTTGCTTTATAGCCAGAGGAGCGGGGGTGCGTGGCATGGGAGGCGCGGACGCGAGCGACGGCAGGCGCGCGAGGGTGGCGTGCTCTCGTACGGAGAAGAAGCCAAGGATGATGCTGGGCTGGTGGGCTGCTCTGGCTGGGCCAAGAAGGAGAGGAAGAGAGGGAAGAGAGCTGGGCTTCGGTCCAGCTCCTGTTTTTTTTGTTTTGGTTATTTTTCTTCTTTTTGACAGAATTTGAGAAGAGAAGAAAAGAGATAAAAACAAAAGTAAAATTTAGGGTTTTGATTTTTCCCAACATAAAATGTTGGTTAAATTGTAAAACCAAAATAACATTTTAATTTGCTTTGTCCAAAAATAGTTTTTTGGTTGTTAAATTATTTGTTTTTGCAATTTAGAAAATAGTATTGCATGTGATAACATATGAAAGCAACTCATTTTTATTTGTTTTCTTTTATTTTTGCAAAACCACAAATGCAACCACTAAGATGATGTTATGATGATGCAATAATTGAAAGCAAACATGGAAGTTAGAGGGATTACTTTTGGGATGTCACAATTCGCCCCCCCTCGAAGGAATCGCGCCCCGAGATTCCTAAGGAGTGAAAAGGTCGGGATACTCGGATCGAAGGTGATCTTCGCGTTCCCATGTTGCCTCTTTGTCGGAGTGGTGAGACCATTGCACCTTGAGAAACTTGACGGACTTGTTGCGGGTGCGACGTTCAGCCTCGTCAAGGATACAAACAGGATGCTCATGATAGGTGAGGTCTTCTTGAAGATCGATCGTCTCGTGATCAACTGCACGGCCTGGATCTTTGAAGCACTTCTTGAGTTGGGACACGTGAAAGACATCGTGCACCTTGGAGAGCTTTTCCGGAAGTTCCAACCGGTAGGCCAATTCTCCACGTCTGGAAAGAACTGGAAAAGGACCAATGTATCTCGGGGCCAACTTGCCTTTGATACCAAAGCGGTGAGTGCCTCTCAGGGAGTGACACGAAGGTAAGCGAGATCACCAGGAGCATAGACCATATCTCTGTGCTTGCTGTCATAGTAGCTTTTCTGCCGTGTCTGAGCAATTTTCAAGTTCTCTCGAATGATGCGAACTTTTTCTTCTGCCTCTTGTATGATGTCAGGACCAAAGAGTTGACGTTCTCCAGTTTCAGACCAGTTGAGAGGAGTGCGGCACTTGCGGCCATAGAGAACTTCAAAGGGGGCCATGCCCAAACTTGCTTGGTAGCTGTTGTTGTAGGAGAACTCAGCATACGGGAGGCAATCTTCCCATTTCATGCCGAAGGAGATAACACAGGCTCTGAGCATATCCTCAAGGATTTGATTGACTCTTTCCACTTGACCACTAGTCTGAGGGTGATAAGCTGTGCTGAACAGGAGTTTTGTGCCCATTGCTTCCTGAAAGCTTTTCCAGAACCTTGAGGTGAAAAGACTTCCACGATCAGAACTGATTTCCAACGGAACACCGTGAAGAGGAACGATCTTTGTGGCGTAAAGCTCTGCCAACTGGACTGCTGAGATCGATTCCTTGACCAGGAAGAAGTGAGCGACCTTGGAGAGACGGTCGATGACAACGAAGATTGCATCATTGCCTTTCTTGGACTTAGGAAAGCCTGTGATGAAGTCCATTTCAATCTTGTCCCATTTCCACTCAGGAATTTTCAACGGTTGCAACAATCCTGGTGGTCTTTGGTGTTCTGCCTTGACTCTACGACAGACATCACATTCTAAGACATAGCGAGCAATTTGACGTTTCATTCTGGTCCACCAATAGACATGCCTGAGATCTTGATACATTTTGGTGCTTCCCGGATGGATAGAGAGAGGAGTGTCATGAGCTTCTTTGAGGATTAGCTCTCTTAAGGTTTCGAGTTTGGGAACCACAATGCGTCCTTCAAACCGCACTGTTCCATTGTTGTCAAGAGAGAAGCACTTATACTTTTGCCGTGCCAAGGAGAACATTCTCCTTTATTTTCTTGACAGAAGGATCACGGAGCTGAGCTTCTCGGATTTTATCCTCGAGAGTGGGAGTGACTGAGAGACTTGCAAGGTAACCTTGAGGAACCATTTCCAGGTTAAGCTTGCGGAATTCCTCATGGAGTTCAGGTTGGCTCTCCTTGATCATGAGGTTGTTGCAATAAGATTTGCGACTGAGGGCATCGGCCATGACATTAGCCTTGCCTGGGGTGTAGTTGAGGGTGAGGTCGAAGTCTTTGATGGTCTCGATCCATCTTCTTTGCCTGAGGTTCAGATCTGGCTGAGTGAAGAGGTACTTGAGGCTTTGGTGGTCGGTGTAGATTTCACAAGTATTGCCCATGAGATAGTGACGCCATGTTTTGAGGGCATGCACGACGGCAGCAAGTTCAAGATCGTGAGTAGGATAGTTGAGCTCGTGAGGGCGCAACTGGCGAGAAGTGTAAGCGACGACTTGACGGTTTTGCATGAGGACTCCACCTAGTCCTTGGAGAGAGGCGTCACAGAAGACTTGGAAAGGCTTGGAGGTGTCAGGTGCTACTAGGACAGGAGTAGTGGTGAGCTTTTTCTTTATGAGCTGGAAGCTTTCTTCACATGCGGGACTCCAGATGAATTTCTTGTCTTTCTTGAGGAGTTCGGTGAGAGGCTTTGTGATTTTGGAGAAGTTTTCGATATAGCGGCGACAGTAGCCGGCCATACCTAGGAGGCTTCTGAGTTGCTTGACTGTTTTAGGAGTAGGCCAGTCGAGAATTGCTTGGACTCTTTCTGGGTTGACAGCGGTGCCTTCTCCAGAGATGACATGCCCAAGATAGGTGACTTCAGGAAGCCAGAACTCGCACTTGGAGAACTTGGCATAGAGACGTTGTTCTCGGAGTTTTGTGAGGACGAGGCGAAGATGTTCCGCATGCTCTTCATCGGACTTGGAGTAGATGAGGATATCGTCGAGATAGACCACCACGAACTTGTCGAGGTACTCCATGAAGACAGAGTTCATGAGACGAGAGAAGGTTGCTGGAGCATTTGTGAGACCGAAGGACATCACGGTGTACTCGTAGAGACCGTAGCGAGTGGTGAAGGCTGTTTTAGGGATATCTTCTTTCCTGATTTTTATTTGGTGATAGCCCATTCTTAGGTCCATTTTAGAGAAGACCTTTGCACCGGCAAGTTGATCGAAGAGATCATTTATTCGAGGAAGAGGATATTTGTTCTTGATTGTGCGGAGGTTGACAGGACGATAGTCGACGACAAGACGACTTGTTTTGTCCTTCTTTTTCACCAAGATAGTGGGGCATCCCCACGGAGACGAACTTGGTTGGATATAGCCTTTGCTTTCCAGGTCCTCGAGCTGTTTCTTGAGCTCGATCAGTTCAGGGGGACCCATTTTGTAAGGCCTTTTGGAGATAGGAGCGGTGCCTGGTTCAAGCTCGATGACGAATTCAACAGCTCTGTCGGGTGGCATACCCGGGAGCTCCTCCGGAAAAACATCAGGAAAGTCGCAAACGACTGGAACATTTTGGATTGCTTGGAGAGGATCGACGTTTAGAGCAAAGAGCTGGACAGAAGGTGGAGAGTTTGGAGAATAGACTATCTGGCCAGAGGGGTGAGAAAGAGTGACCGTCTTCGTGGCACAATCGATCTGGGCTTTATTGTCTTTCAGCCAATCCATGCCTAGAATGACGTCGATGTCTGAGTTTCCAAGAACTATGAGGGAAGCAAGGAACAAGTGACCTCCGATTTGGATCTCGTTGCCATGACTGATTTTGGATGTTCTCATTGGCTGCTGCGGGTGAAAGAACTTTAGCTTGTACCCAAAGGACTCGAGAGATAACCCCTTTTCATGAGCAAACTTAAAAGATACGAAAGAATGGGAAGCACCAGTATCGAAAAGGACTTTTGCATCAACTGAGTTTACTGAGAGTGTACCGAGGACAACTTCTGGAGCTTGCTGAGCTGCATCTGCGTTGAGGTGGTTGACCCTGGCTGCACGTCCCTGAGGCCTAGTGTTGGTGTTGAGAGGCCTCTGGGGAGCAGGTGCACGCACCATCGCCTGAGTCGGAGCAGGGCGAGGCTGCGGTGGTGGAGGAAGCAGGTTCTGCGGGCACTGAGGTGAGATGTGGCCCTCCTGGCCACACTTGTAGCAGGTCGGAGGAGGACGAGAACCCGTCGGCCTTGGCGGTGCCGCGATGGTCCTGGGAGCAGGGGTGGGTGGGCGTGGAGCAGACCCTGGAGTACCCGGAACGTAGGTGCCACGTGCGAGGGCACTGTTGGGCACCCACACTCTGCGCTTCTGAGGTGGTCCGACGTTCTTGCCTGAGGAAGAGCCACCATCACGAGCGTGCTTGCGAGACTCCTCAAACACAGCACGTCCATGCTCGGCCTTGAGCGCAGTGTCGACAAGCTCCTCGAAGTTCTGCGTCTTGATGAGGTTGAGCGCGTACTTCAGTGCCGGGTTGAAGCCCTTGCGGAAGCGAGCTTGCTTCTTGGCATCAGTGGACACCTCGTCTCCAGCGTAGCGGGAAAGGTTGTTGAAGACCCGACTGTAGCTGAGGACGTCCATGTGGCCCTGCGTGAGCGAGCAGAACTCCTCGCGCTTGCGCTCCATGAGTCCGTCGGGGACGTGGTGACGAAGGAAGCTGGCCTTGAACTCCGGCCAGGTGGTAGTCGTGCCGGGAGCTCTCATCGCCTGGCGGTTCTCCCACCACGAGGCCGACTCGCCGCGTAGGAGGAAGGTGGCGAAGGGCACGTAGTCGTCAGGAGCCACCCGTGCCGTGAGAAGGGTCCTCTCCATCTCGCGAAGCCAGTCGTCCGCGTCGAGAGGCTCGATCGGAGAGGCGAAGATCCTGGGGTTGAGGTTGAGGAAGTCCTTGAGTGAGACGCGGCCGTTGCCCTCGTTGCGGTTGTTGTTGTTTTGCATCATCTGGTTTGCCTGCGTCTGCGCCAACTGCGCCACCACTTGCGTCAGCTGCGTCAACATCTCCGAGAAAGGCGGCGGAGGAGGCGGAGGTGGGTTGCTGTTACCCCTCGTCATCCTGAGGATAACGACAACATTTGTAAGCACCAGATAAAGATGACAGATTTTTCGGAAGGATTAGATAGCAACAGATAACATGGATAGACATTAGATGCACCGTAAAAGATTCAACACCGGAGTAAGGAAACAAAGATGAAGTGACCGAAGCAACATTTCTTGACCAATTCACGACTGCAACCTGAAGGTACTACGGAAAACCCCGAACACGTGAACCCTAATTTTGAAAAATTAGGAAAGGAGAGAAAAATTCGTTTCACTTCCTTACCAGAAAAAGAGGGAGGGTGGGTGGGGAAAGAAATAAAGAGAACAGAGTTCCTACTCTCGCGTTTAATTTTTCCTGAATAGCTACTAAAATAATTTCTAGACTCAACTGCGACCAGTAGAAAAAGGCTCCTAAAGGCGGTCCATGCTCTGATACCAATTTGTAAGCCCCACTTAGCGAAAACCACGTTTCACAAGCGGAACCACAATTTGGAAATCATTACAAGAACAAGTACGACACAAAAGGATAAATAAACATAGTTTCAAATACTTTTATTACATCACAGGGGATCATACGTCCCGAATACAGCGGAAGCATAACACTCGTCTGAGTACAGACTACATCAAAGGCCAGAGGCCGGAAAATAAAAGAGGTGAACCCGCCCACGGTGTCTCAGGCTGCCGCCTAGGATCTCGATCTACTCGTCGTAGTCAGCGTCGAACTCTACGAAGTAGCCTCCATCTGGATCGTCGAACTCTGTTGTCGCTCCTGCATCGGTGAAAAATACGGGCACCGGACACCCGATGGTATGAGTACGGGGGTACTCAGCAAGTCTTACGCACAAGGGTAAACGAAAGAACGGTGCACATGCAATTTGGTAGAAGGATGGCTGTATGGTGGACTTGCAGCAGCAGCACCTAACATCTACAGAAGACACGCTACAACTTGCGTCTAATTAGAATAAGGGAAGAGAGCGCTTGCGCTACTGGGCTAAACTACTCACCAAACAATACCCGTCCTGAGACAACTCCATCGTATCATATCCCACGAGGAAGAAGTCCGGACACTCACACGTTGTTCAAGTTTTAGCAAGTTTATTATTCGAGTATGGCTATTTACTAGTCAAATTAGCTATTTAAGATATACGGTGATGTCTATGATCTTTTTAGCCAGCACATTACCCAAGTCGTCCATAACCGCGGACTCGGCTTTTCGAAAAGATTTAACCCTGCAGGGGTGCCCAAATGTAACCATACACGTTCGATCAACCACACGCCACAGAGGCAAAAGGTATCTCAACACGACCTTCCCCTTCACTACTACATTGGATAGAGAGCCACCTATCTGAGACTGATCCACGTGGGGAGCCCGGCCGAAACTCCTTTGCGGGCCCAAACGTTGCGAGGACGGCTTCGGGAGGATAACACTCATACGATTGCTCCTCCTTCCACATGCGATAAACGCCACGTACCGCAAACCTATA
Organism: Puccinellia tenuiflora; assembly: GCA_012064385.1. Classification (NCBI taxonomy): domain Eukaryota; kingdom Viridiplantae; phylum Streptophyta; class Magnoliopsida; order Poales; family Poaceae; genus Puccinellia; species Puccinellia tenuiflora. Next base: position 2,203,665 of record QRDG01000366.1, read on the forward strand.
TGCGCCCCCCATAGTTGTAACCTCTCATCTTCAACATGCATTGTGCATATGCTCCAAATGGTAAACACCCGAACTACTTTGTGGCTCCCTAACCAATATAGCAGATCCGGTACTGAGTTGCGGGGGGTTCCATAAGTCTTCCCACGTGTGGGTAGGGCGCTCATTCTTGGATAAGCGGAAAAGAACGGTTTTTCCTAGGCGACACTAGCAGAACAAATCACCATAGCTGGCCTTCCGCCGGTGCCTTATCTTTAATATAATAAAGTGATTCCCACATAGCAAGTCTTCAATTATTAAAATATACCAGCTAAGCATGTGATAGACCACAATCAACTCCTAAGCATGCTAGTAGATAGTAACTGGAAAACAAGCATAGGATATAGGCAGGCATATCAGGAATAACTGGACTTCTATCAGGCTATGCAAATCTAATAGGAATCGTAAGACACCACAGAACGAAAGTCCTAAAGCATGCAAGACAGGAATAGGCATCACATGAGAAAGTTGGGGAGGGGCTGCTTGCCTGTTGGCTCAGTAGCCTGGTACTGGGCAAGATCCTCGGAGGTGTCGGGGTACTCAGCAACGTCGTCGTCTACGGTAACCCCAAAACATAACAAAGGCATAATCAATACAAATGCATTCAATCAAGCATGATGACATGACAAATTTAATTATGCAGCAATTTAAGTGCTAAACATTTTATTAGGCAATTTAAATTAGGGTTTAGCAATTTTAATATTTAATTAAGGCATTTAGAAATTTTAATTAGTTCAATTAATGAATTTTCCATTTAGCCCGAAAATTAAATTGCTCATTAAATGCATGAAAAATTAGATTTAGACAGATTACATTTTTAGCTTTAATTTGATATAACATTCATAATTTTTGGACAAGTAGATCAAAAGTTATGAATTTTGCAAGTTTAGTTAATTAGCAAAAGATTTATCTAAGTTAGCCATTTAAATTAATTCCGAAAATTAAACAAAAATTATATTTGAACAGATTACATTTTTCTGGTTCCAAGACATATTTTTATTGCAATTTTTGAATTCGAAAAGGCCAAAAATTAAATGATTTAAAAACAGGACAGAAACTATTAGCAGGGGCCTATTTGTAAAAGATTTTCGAAAACTGGGTTTTTCTGGAAAGTTTCCCAGATCTGGATCTGAGATCTAGATCTGGGTCTTTTGTCACCGGGTGGAAACTACACACTGAGGATGACAGGTGGGACCCGGGGCCCACTTGTCAGGTCGGAAGAAAAATAAAAGAAAAGGGTTGGCCTAATTGGCCAAGGTGGGGATCGAACCCGGGATCTACTCGGTGAGAAACCTGGGCGCTAGCCACTGGGATGTGCTCGTGTTTGTGATAGACTACTACTCCAACAGTACAAGTGCATATTGGCAAGGTTAACTGAAACTTAACTGAACAAGTTCAGACATTCAGAGAAAGGTCATCGACGGCGAGGAAAGCCGCGACGTTGCTGGCTTGTGCGTGCGGGGGAGGTGTCAGTTGGGGTGCTGCACGGTCGTGTGGGTGCAGGGTAGTGAGCAAAACATGCAGTGGAGGTAGAGATGCTCGTGTGCGTGCACGAGGCCAAGTAGCAGGTGCAGCACGAGCACGAGCTCGTGCTTGCGTCCATGGCGACGGCCTCGGATAAAACGGGCGACGGTCGCGCGACGGCGACCATCCAGAGCAGGAGGGGGACAGAGGAGAAGATTGCCCGGCGGCGGAGGCTCACCCAGGCGTCGGGGAAGACAGATCGGCGAAGGGGACGACGTCGGTGGCGTGCAGGTGTCGGAGTAGTCGCCGGCCCGAGGATGATAACGCCGGGGAAGAAGACGTTGCGCTGCCCTTGGGTCTACCTCGTCTGGATCCCGCGCGTGATGACGACGACGTGGACGACCTCCTCCGCGGCTACCCCATGGCGACGGTGCTCTTCTCCGGCTGGTGGCGTGGAGGTGCTTCGGGTGTAGAGGAAAAGGAGCAGAGACGGAGGGGAAGAAGAGAAGTGGCGGCGGCGGTAGGGAAAGGAGGAGAGGGCTAGGGTTTGGAACGGGGTGCGGCCGGCTGGTTGCTTTATAGCCAGAGGAGCGGGGGTGCGTGGCATGGGAGGCGCGGACGCGAGCGACGGCAGGCGCGCGAGGGTGGCGTGCTCTCGTACGGAGAAGAAGCCAAGGATGATGCTGGGCTGGTGGGCTGCTCCGGCTGGGCCAAGAAGGAGAGGAAGAGAGGGAAGAGAGCTGGGCTTCGGTCCAGCTCCTGTTTTTTTTTGTTTTGGTTATTTTTCTTCTTTTTGACAGAATTTGAGAAGAGAAGAAAAGAGATAAAAACAAAAGTAAAATTTAGGGTTTTGATTTTTCCCAACATAAAATGTTGGTTAAATTGTAAAACCAAAATAACATTTTAATTTGCTTTGTCCAAAAATAGTTTTTTGGTTGTTAAATTATTTGTTTTTGCAATTTAGAAAATAGTATTGCATGTGATAACATATGAAAGCAACTCATTTTTATTTGTTTTCTTTATTTTTGCAAAACCACAATGCAACCACTAAGATGATGTTATGATGATGCAATAATTGAAAGCAAACATGGAAGTTAGAGGGGATTACTTTTGGGATGTCACAATTCGCCCCCCCTCGAAGGAATCGCGCCCCGAGATTCCTAAGGAGTGAAAAGGTCGGGATACTCGGATCGAAGGTGATCTTCGCGTTCCCATGTTGCCTCTTTGTCGGAGTGGTGAGACCATTGCACCTTGAGAAACTTGACAGACTTGTTGCGGGTGCGACGTTCAGCCTCGTCAAGGATACAAACAGGATGCTCATGATAGGTGAGGTCTTCTTGAAGATCGATCGTCTCGTGATCAACTGCACGGCCTGGATCTTTGAAGCACTTCTTGAGTTGGGACACGTGAAAGACATCGTGCACCTTGGAGAGCTTTTCCGGAAGTTCTAACCGGTAGGCCAATTCTCCACGTCTGGAAAGAACTGGAAAAGGACCAATGTATCTCGGGGCCAACTTGCCTTTGATACCAAAGCGGTGAGTGCCTCTCAAGGGAGTGACACGAAGGTAAGCGAGATCACCAGGAGCATAGACCATATCTCTGTGCTTGCTGTCATAGTAGCTTTTCTGCCGTGTCTGAGCAATTTTCAAGTTCTCTCGAATGATGCGAACTTTTTCTTCTGCCTCTTGTATGATGTCAGGACCAAAGAGTTGACGTTCTCCAGTTTCAGACCAGTTGAGAGGAGTGCGGCACTTGCGGCCATAGAGAACTTCAAAGGGGGCCATGCCCAAACTTGCTTGGTAGCTGTTGTTGTAGGAGAACTCAGCATACGGGAGGCAATCTTCCCATTTCATGCCGAAGGAGATAACACAGGCTCTGAGCATATCCTCAAGGATTTGATTGACTCTTTCCACTTGACCACTAGTCTGAGGGTGATAAGCTGTGCTGAACAGGAGTTTTGTGCCCATTGCTTCCTGAAAGCTTTTCCAGAACCTTGAGGTGAAAAGACTTCCACGATCAGAACTGATTTCCAACGGAACACCGTGAAGAGGAACGATCTTTGTGGCGTAAAGCTCTGCCAACTGAACTGCTGAGATCGATTCCTTGACCGGGAAGAAGTGAGCGACCTTGGAGAGACGGTCGATGACAACGAAGATTGCATCATTGCCTTTCTTGGACTTAGGAAAACCTGTGATGAAGTCCATTTTAATTTTGTCCCATTTCCACTCAGGAATTTTCAACGGTTGCAACAATCCTGGTGGTCTTTGGTGTTCTGCCTTGACTCTACGACAGACATCACATTCTGAGACATAGCGAGCAATTTGACGCTTCATTCTGGTCCACCAATAGACTTGCCTGAGATCTTGATACATTTTGGTGCTTCCCGGATGGATAGAGAGAGGAGTGTCATGAGCTTCTTTGAGGATTAGCTCTCTTAAGGTTTCGAGTTTGGGAACCACAATGCGTCCTTCAAACCGCACTGTTCCATTGTTGTCAAGAGAGAAGCACTTATATTTTGCCGTGCCAAGGAGAACATTCTCCTTTATTTTCTTGACAGAAGGATCACGGAGCTGAGCTTCTCGGATTTTATCCTCGAGAGTGGGAGTGACTGAGAGACTTGCAAGGTAACCTTGAGGAACCATTTCCAGGTTAAGCTTGCGGAATTCCTCATGGAGTTCAGGTTGGCTCTCCTTGATCATGAGGTTGTTGCAATAAGATTTGCGACTGAGGGCATCGGCCATGACATTAGCCTTGCCTGGGGTGTAGTTGAGGGTGAGGTCGAAGTCTTTGATGGTCTCGATCCATCTTCTTTGCCTGAGGTTCAGATCTGGCTGAGTGAAGAGGTACTTGAGGCTTTGGTGGTCGGTGTAGATTTCACAAGTATTGCCCATGAGATAGTGACGCCATGTTTTGAGGGCATGCACGACGGCAGCAAGTTCAAGATCGTGAGTAGGATAGTTGAGCTCGTGAGGGCGCAACTGGCGAGAAGTGTAAGCGACGACTTGACGGTTTTGCATGAGGACTCCACCTAGTCCTTGGAGAGAGGCGTCACAGAAGACTTGGAAAGGCTTGGAGGTGTCAGGTGCTACTAGGACAGGAGTAGTGGTGAGCTTTTTCTTTATGAGCTGGAAGCTTTCTTCACATGCGGGACTCCAGATGAATTTCTTGTCTTTCTTGAGGAGTTCGGTGAGAGGCTTTGTGATTTTGGAGAAGTTTTCGATATAGCGGCGACAGTAGCCGGCCATACCTAGGAGGCTTCTGAGTTGCTTGACTGTTTTAGGAGTAGGCCAGTCGAGAATTGCTTGGACTCTTTCTGGGTTGACAGCGGTGCCTTCTCCAGAGATGACATGCCCAAGATAGGTGACTTCAGGAAGCCAGAACTCACACTTGGAGAACTTGGCATAGAGACGTTGTTCTCGGAGTTTTGTGAGGACGAGGCGAAGATGTTCCGCATGCTCTTCATCGGACTTGGAGTAGATGAGGATATCATCGAGATAGACCACCACGAACTTGTCGAGGTACTCCATGAAGACAGAGTTCATGAGACGAGAAAAGGTTGCTGGAGCATTTGTGAGACCGAAGGACATCACGGTGTACTCGTAGAGACCGTAGCGAGTGGTGAAGGCTGTTTTAGGGATATCTTCTTTCCTGATTTTTATTTGGTGATAGCCCATTCTTAGGTCCATTTTAGAGAAGACCTTTGCACCGGCAAGTTGATCGAAGAGATCATTTATTCGAGGAAGAGGATATTTGTTCTTGATTGTGCGGAGGTTGACAGGACGATAGTCGACGACAAGACGACTTGTTTTGTCCTTCTTTTTCACCAAGATAGTGGGGCATCCCCACGGAGACGAACTTGGTTGGATATAGCCTTTGCTTTCCAGGTCCTCGAGCTGTTTCTTGAGCTCGATCAGTTCAGGGGGACCCATTTTGTAAGGCCTTTTGGAGATAGGAGCGGTGCCTGGTTCAAGCTCGATGACGAATTCAACAGCTCTGTCGGGTGGCATACCCGGGAGCTCCTCCGGAAAAACATCAGGAAAGTCGCAAACGACTGGAACATTTTGGATTGCTTGGAGAGGATCGACGTTTAGAGCAAAGAGCTGGACAGAAGGTGGAGAGTTTGGCGAATAGACTATCTGGCCTGAGGGGTGAGAAAGAGTGACCGTCTTCGTGGCACAATCGATTTTGGCTTTATTGTGCTTCAACCAATCCATGCCTAGAATGACGTCGATGTCCGAGTTTCCAAGAAGTATGAGGGAAGCAAGAAACAAGTGACCTCCGATTTGGATTTCGTTGTCATGACTTATTTTGGAAGCTGCCATTTGGGCTCCGGGGGAATGTACCTTTAGATTTGTTCCCAAGGGGTCGAGAGATAACCCACTTTCACGAGCAAACTTGAACGATACGAAAGAATGGGAAGCACCAGTATCGAAAAGGACTTTTGCATCAACTGAGTTTACAGGGAGTGTACCGAGGACAACTTCTGGAGCTTCCTGAGCTGCATCAGCGTTGAGGTGATTGACCCTTGCTTGACGTCCGTGAGGCCTAGTGTTGGTGTTGAGAGGCCTCTGCGGGGTAGGAGCACGCACCATCGCCTGAGTCGGAGCAGGGCGAGGCTGCGGTGGTGGAGGCAGAAGGTTCTGCGGGCACTGAGGTGAGATGTGGCCCTCCTGGCCACACTTGTAGCAGGTCGGAGGAGGACGAGAACCCGTCGGCCTTGGCGGTGCCGCGATGGTCCTGGGAGCAGGGGTGGGTGGGCGTGGAGCAGACCCTGGAGTACCCGGAACGTAGGTGCCACGTGCGAGGGACACTGTTGGGCACCCACACTCTGCGCTTCTGAGGTGGTCCGACGTTCTTGCCTGAGGAAGAGCCACCATCACGAGCGTGCTTGCGAGACTCCTCAAACACAGCACGTCCATGCTCGGCCTTGAGCGCAGTGTCGACAAGCTCCTCGAAGTTCTGCGTCTTGATGAGGTTGAGCGCGTACTTCAGTGCCGGGTTGAAGCCCTTGCGGAAGCGAGCTTGCTTCTTGGCATCAGTGGACACCTCGTCTCCAGCGTAGCGGGAAAGGTTGTTGAAGACCCGACTGTAGCTGAGGACGTCCATGTGGCCCTGCGTGAGCGAGCAGAACTCCTCGCGCTTGCGCTCCATGAGTCCGTCGGGGACGTGGTGACGAAGGAAGCTGGCCTTGAACTCCGGCCAGGTGGTAGTCGTGCCGGGAGCTCTCATCGCCTGGCGGTTCTCCCACCACGAGGCCGACTCGCCGCGTAGAAGGAAAGTGGCGAAGGGCACGTAGTCGTCAGGAGCCACCCGTGCCGTGAGAAGAGTCCTCTCCATCTCGCGAAGCCAGTCGTCCGCGTCGAGAGGCTCGATCGGAGAGGCGAAGATCCTGGGGTTGAGGTTGAGGAAGTCCTTGAGTGAGACGCGGCCGTTGCCCTCGTTGTGGTTGTTGTTGTTTTGCATCATCTGGTTTGCTTGCGTCTGCGCCAACTGCGCCACCACTTGCGTCAGCTGCGTCAACATCTCCGAGAAAGGCGGCGGAGGAGGCGGAGGTGGGTTGCTGTTACCCCTCGTCATCCTGAGGATAACGACAACATTTGTAAGCACCAGATAAAGATGACAGATTGGAAGGATTAGATAGCAACAGATAACAAGGATAGACATTAGATGCACCGTAAAAGATTCAACATCGGAGTAAGGAAACAAAGATGAAGTGACCGAAGCAACATTTCTTGACCAATTCACGACTGCAACCTGAAGGTACTACGGAAAACCCCGAACACGTGAAAACCTATTTTGAAAACTTAGGAAAGGAGAGAAAAATTCGTTTCACTTCCTTACCAGAAAAAGAGGGAGGGTGGGTGGGGAAAGAAGAAAAGAGAACAGAGTTCCTACTCTCACGTATAGTTTTTCCTGAATAGCTACAAAATAATTTCTAGACTCAACTATGACCAGTAGAAAGAGGCTCCTAAAGGCGGTCCATGCTCTGATACCAATTTGTAAGCCCCACTTAGCGAAAACCACGTTTCACAAGCGGAACCACAATTTGGAAATCATTACAAGAACAAGTACGACACAAAAGGATAAATAAACATAGTTTCAAATACTTTTATTACAACATAGGGGATCATACGTCCCGAATACAGCGGAAGCATAACACTCGTCTGAGTACAGACTACATCAAAGGCCAGAGGCCGGAAAATAAAAGAGGTGAACCCGCCCACGGTGTCTCAGGCTGCCGCCTAGGATCTCGATCTACTCGTCGTAGTCAGCATCGAACTCTACGAAGTAGCCTCCATCTGGATCGTCGAACTCTGTTGTCGCTCCTGCATCGGTGAAAAATACGGGCACCGGACACCCGATGGTATGAGTACGGGGGTACTCAGCAAGTCTTACGCACAAGGGTAAACGAAAGAACGGTGCACATGCAATTTGGTAGAAGGATGGCTGTATGGTGGACTTGCAGCAGCAGCACCTAACATCTACAGAAGACACGCTTCAACTTGCGTCTAATTAGAATAAGGGAAGAGAGCGCTTGCGCTACTGGGCTAAACTACTCACCAATCAATACCCGTCCTGAGACAACTCCATCGTATCATATCCCACGAGGAAGAAGTCCGGACACTCACACGTTGTTCAAGTTTTAGCAAGTTTATTATTCGAGTATGGCTATTTACTAGTCAAATTAGCTATTTAAGATATACGGTGATGTCTATGATCTTTTTAGCCAGCACATTACCCAAGTCGTCCATAACCGCGGACTCGGCTTTTCGAAAAGATTTAACCCTGCAGGGGTGCCCAAATGTAACCATACACGTTCGATCAACCACACGCCACAGAGGCAAAAGGTATCTCAACACGACCTTCCCCTTCACTACTACATTGGATAGAGAGCCACCTATCTGAGACTGATCCACGTGGGGAGCCCGGCCGAAACTCCTTTGCGGGCCCAAACGTTGCGAGGACGGCTTCGGGAGGATAACACTCATACGATTGCTCCTCCTTCCACACTCGATAAACGAACGTACCGCAAACCTATATGCGCCCCCCATAGTTGTAACCTCTCATCTTCAACATGCATTGTGCATATGCTCCAAATGGTAAACACCCGAACTACTTTGTGGCTCCCTAACCAATATAGCAGATCCGGTACTGAGTTGCGGGGGGTTCCATAAGTCTTCCCACGTGTGGGTAGGGCGCTCATTCTTGGATAAGCGGAAAAGAACGGTTTTTCCTAGGCGACACTAGCAGAACAAATCACCATAGCTGGCCTTCCGCCGGTGCCTTATCTTTAATATAATAAAGTGATTCCCACATAGCAAGTCTTCAATTATTAACATATACTAGCTAAACATGTGATAGACCACAATCAACTCCTAAGCATGCTAGTAGATAGTAACTGGAAACAAGCAAGGATATAGGCAGGCATATCAGGAATAGCTGGACTTCTATCAGGCTATGCAATTCTAATAGGGATCGTAAGACACAACAGAACGGAAGTCCTAAAGCATGCAAGACAGGAATAGGCATCACATGAGAAAGTTGGGGAGGGGCTGCTTGCCTGTTGGCTCAGTAGCCTGGTACTGGGCTAGATCCTCGGAGGTGTCGGGGTACTCAGCAACGTCGTCGTCTACGGTAACCCCAAAACATAACAAAGGCATAATCAATACAAATGCATTCAATCAAGCATGATGACATGACAAATTTAATTATGCAGCAATTTAAGTGCTAAACATTTTATTAGGCAATTTAAATTAGGGTTTAGCAATTTTAATATTTAATTAAGGCATTTAGAAATTTTAATTAGTTCAATTAATGAATTTTCCATTTAGCCCGAAAATTAAATTGCTCATTAAATGCATGAAAAATTAGATTTAGACAGATTACATTTTTAGCTTTAATTTGATATAACATTCATAATTTTTGGACAAGTAGATCAAAAGTTATGAATTTTGCAAGTTTAATTAATTAGCAAAAGATTTATCTAAGTTAGACATTTAAATTAATTCCGAAAATTAAACAAAAATTATATTTGAACAGATTACATTTTTCTGGTTCCAAGACATATTTTTATTGCAATTTTTGAATTAGAAAAGGCCAAAAATTAACTGATTTAAAAACATGACAGAAACTATTAGCAAGGGCCTATTTGTAAAAGATTTTCGAAAACTGGGTTTTTCTGGAAAGTTTCAGATCTGGATCTGAGATCTAGATCTGGGTCTTTTGTCACCGGGTGGAAACTACACACTGAGGATGACAGGTGGGACCCGGGGCCCACTTGTCAGGTCGGAAGAAAAATAAAAGAAAAGGGTTGGCCTAATTGGCCAAGGTGGGGATCGAACCCGGGATCTACTCGGTGAGAAACCTGGGCGCTAGCCACTGGGATGTGCTCGTGTTTGTGATAGGCTACTACTCCAACAGTACAAGTGCATATTGGCAAGGTTAACTGAAACTTAACTGAACAAGTTCAGACATTCAGAGAAAGGTCATCGACGGCGAGGAAAGCCGCGACGTTGCTGGCTTGTGCGTGCGGGGGAGGTGTCAGTTGGGGTGCTGCACGGTCGTGTGGGTGCAGGGTAGTGAGCAAAACATGCAGTGGAGGTAGAGATGCTCGTGTGCGTGCACGAGGCCAAGTAGCAGGTGCAGCACGAGCACGAGCTCGTGCTTGCGTCCATGGCGACGGCCTCGGATAAAACGGGCGACGGTCGCGCGACGGCGACCATCCAGAGCAGGAGGGGGACAGAGGAGAAGATTGCCCGGCGGCGGAGGCTCACCCAGGCGTCGGGGAAGACAGATCGGCGAAGGGGACGACGTCGGTGGCGTGCAGGTGTCGGAGTAGTCGCCGGCCCGAGGATGATAACGCCGGGGAAGAAGACGTTGCGCTGCCCTTGGGTCTACCTCGTCTGGATCCGGCGCGTGATGACGACGACGTGGACGACCTCCTCCGCGGCTACCCCATGGCGACGGTGCTCTTCTCCGGCTGGTGGCGTGGAGGTGCTTCGGGTGTAGAGGAAAAGGAGCAGAGACGGAGGGGAAAAAGAGAAGTGGCGGCGGCGGTAGGGAAAGGAGGAGAGGGCTAGGGTTTGGAACGGGGTGCGGCCGGCTGGTTGCTTTATAGCCAGAGGAGCGGGGGTGCGTGGCATGGGAGGCGCGGACGCGAGCGACGGCAGGCGCGCGAGGGTGGCGTGCTCTCGTACGGAGAAGAAGCCAAGGATGATGCTGGGCTGGTGGGCTGCTCTGGCTGGGCCAAGAAGGAGAGGAAGAGAGGGAAGAGAGCTGGGCTTCGGTCCAGCTCCTGTTTTTTTTGTTTTGGTTATTTTTCTTCTTTTTGACAGAATTTGAGAAGAGAAGAAAAGAGATAAAAACAAAAGTAAAATTTAGGGTTTTGATTTTTCCCAACATAAAATGTTGGTTAAATTGTAAAACCAAAATAACATTTTAATTTGCTTTGTCCAAAAATAGTTTTTTGGTTGTTAAATTATTTGTTTTTGCAATTTAGAAAATAGTATTGCATGTGATAACATATGAAAGCAACTCATTTTTATTTGTTTTCTTTTATTTTTGCAAAACCACAAATGCAACCACTAAGATGATGTTATGATGATGCAATAATTGAAAGCAAACATGGAAGTTAGAGGGGATTACTTTTGGGATGTCACAACAAGCTAGTGGCCGAGAAGCTGGAGGAGAGGCTCCGGACTTTCTTACCCCCTGGATTGTATGAGGGATTAGCTGCTTGGCAAGCGAGAGGTCAACAGGGGCCGATACACTTGCCCAGCTTCGACGGCAGCACCTCCAGCAATAACGTGTCGCCGGTCCTGCTGCCCCCTGTCGTGTCGCCGGTCCTGGTGACCCCACCGGTGCCCCCCCGGCAGGAGAATAATGACAATGCGCAAGAGCGCCCGGACAATGATAGGCCGGCCGCCGGCACCGGCGCCCTTGTCTCGACATTAGCCGAGCTCAACGCCATCGACAAGGTAACTAATTAGTTAGTCCGCGACATCTTTTATGACTACATATGCCTTTGATGACTGCCATATCTCATGCATGCATGGTGCCCAACATGTGTTGACTCACAGGACACGCCTTGCATACTCCTGCATAGGGTGGGGGCCGGCGGAGAGTTGAAGGAAGTCGCGTTGGCCAAGATAGTACAACCTCTGACCCGCGATATACACAACACTCGAATGAGTGAGGCCGTGATGAAAGTCAATGTCACGGAGGTACTGCCTGAGTTCCGTGACATCGACCCCCCCACGCAACCTCCGGGAGCTGAGAAACACATGAAGCTTGGCGAATGCGGAAAGTGGATGATGGAATGGCCGAAGACCCAGATTCGTCTTGGGGATGTTATTCATGGGGTCGGTCGCACCGGCGGCGCCACCTCGAGGCCTCGGCTCCCGCTCGTTCGGCCCCCGTCGAGGCGGCCGCAAAAAACTATTGCGGAGGAACCGGCACCACAAGTAGCCGTCGCCACCACCCAGAAGGAACCGTCGGTCGCCGCCCCCACCGGCCGGAAGCTACCGCCGGTCGCCGCCACCACCGGCCGGAAGCTACCGCCGGTCGCAGCCACCACCGGCAGGAAGCTACCACCGGTCGTCGCCGCCACCAACCGCCACAAACAGTTGTTGGGAACATCTTCACCGGTTAGTTCTGACTTTCCGAATTCCCCGACTTTCCGACTTTCCCGACTAACGGATGTGCTATCGTTTATGTTTAGGACAAAGCCGTTGCACCTGAACTTGGTGGCAACGAGGATGAGGATAATGATGTCAACCTCGATGACTACATCAACACTGGCGCCTGCAGGGATGATATGTACATGCCTCATGTGGATGAAGAACCCTTCCGCGACCACCGCGGTCAAGCTGCTCGTCCCACTTCATGCACACAACGCCTGGCCTTCACGCCTCCGGATGCCGGCGATCATCAAGCTCCCCCGGGTAACGTTTTCAGCCCTAACACTCTGATGGAAACTGTTAAAGCGGGGTTCACTGCACCCCCACAATCTCCAGAGAAGAACAAGATCAAGAAGCATAGGAAGAGAAAAGGAACCTCCACCTGTGCGAGCCAGCCAGCTCCTAAGATCCGGGGTCTTGAAGACACGATTCCACCCCGTGCGGATGGCTTCCCCCGAGTTCATGTAGCTGGTGAACCTATCTTGTCTGGGGACTTGCTCCGCCTCGCAGAAGGACCCATGGTTGCTTTGCAGCAAAGTATCTTGTATCTGGAGGAGCAGCTTCTTAAAGAAAAGCATCCGAGTTACCCGGCGTTCGCGGTCCACGTGCCAAAGGAGCTGGTGGACTTCGTCCAGGAAGACCCTGCGGATGTGTTCTTCATCGCGTACGAGGACGTCTTCAAACTCTTTCACACTCAACGGCTGGACTATAACATGGTCCGTCTATATGCGCTCGATATGGCGATGAAGATCAGGAGAGATGCGACCCCATACGTCGCGATAGTGGATCCTTACTACATGCGCGACAGCCATCTGGAGGAAGGGTCAAAGACAAGGGAAACGGCCAAGGAGTACCTCGTAAGGGTCATGCTGGCCAACAAGAGGAAGACCACCCTTCTTCTGCCTTTCTTTTTCGAGTAAGTACACATCCGCTCGCCACCGTCGTATCTTATGCCTTCTTGTACATTTCTTCCATCGCTGATCCTTTGTCCAACATTCCGTTTCAATTGTGTTGAGCAGGGACAAGTACTGCGCACTCATCTCCGTAGCCCCGAGGTGGTCCATTGCCACTTATTTGGACTCGGGGAATAAATCCACGCCGAGACGATACACCAGAATAAAGGGTGTTCTGGATGACGCTCTCGAGGCCTATCCCCAAAAGGGCGGCCCATTCCATAAGAAGTCGGAATTTTTCACGGATGAAAACACACACAAGTTTCAGCATGGGAGCGGATTCCATTGCATCAAGCAACTGGATGGCAGCGTGAAGGAGGCCTACTACGCCCTCCATCACCTTAAAGGAATTGTCCGGGATTGCGAGAAAACGAAGTTTCCATCGGGTCTCAAAGAATACACCAAATCAGAGGATGCTCTCACCGATGCTGATTACAGAGCAGACTTCCATCGCATCCAGCTGCAGTTGACAACGATCATCCTCGAAGATGTCCTTCACAGATCAGGGGCCTACCACCACCACAGAGGTATTATATATAGAAGTGCATGTGTAGGGTTATCTATTATATATATGCTATGCTATGAAACCCAAATAGGATAGCCATATGATTGTCTTGCCTCTCTACTTAGATGAATAAATTATACTCTATTTTATATCACTAACCTATATATATATCCCAATTTATCTTCAGTGTTGTCTCAGAGGAATATCGAAGAACGACTAGAGGCACAGTATGACACCAGAGAGTGGAGGACGAAACAAGGCTTTTCTACCGTTGCCGGAGCCGCGAAAGTAGAGGACTCCATGATTATGCATGCTCCCGGATCATAGTTAGGCGGCGAACACTTGATTTGTAATGTGTATATAGTGTGAAATGTTGAACTTTTGGTTGTATATACATGACTAGCTAATTGTGTTTACATTCGGCACTTTTGTGACTATGTGTATATATATATGTATCTCGATCGGGCCACTAATTAAGTAATATATATGTGTGATGACATATTGATTAATATCATTGTCTGTTTATATACCTGTCAAATATACCTGTATTTTCTGTATAAACCTGTATAAATACTGTATATACGTGTATTTATACAGCAAAATAAAAAAATACAGTTTTTCTGGTTAACACTTCTGTGGCGCACCTTTTTTGTTTTTTGTGGCGCACCACTTTCTGTGGCGCACCAAGGGCAGTGCGCCACAGAAAGCCTCTCCATAGGGTCCTGGCGACCTATTTCTGTGGCGCATAGACAAGGGGTGCGCCACAGAAAGTTGATATTTCTGTGGCGCATATTCCTGGTGCGCCACAGAAAATATTTTTGTGGCGAGAATTCTGTGGCGCACCAGGCTAGCCCACAGATGCGCCACAGAATTGCAAAACCATGCGCCACAGATAGCCTATTCTGTGGTAGTGTAGGGCCGGCATCGGCATAAAGAGGGAGCCACCATCATTGTACTGCGGCATGGAGGGGGCCGATGTAGCGCCATATGATGCATAAGGAGGGGCGTTGTAGATCGATGGCGCGTAGGCGGGGGCAGCGTGGTACGCGGCCGTCGGCTGTCATGGCGCGAGGATGGGAGCGCCGGTGTGAGGACGGGTACCGGGGTGCCAGCCACCAGTGTTGGCAGGCGGGGCACCATAGGGCGTCGGGGCGGACCAGGGCATAGGCCACGCCTGGACTAGCCCGGTCAACAGATCAGGAGAGGGGCGCCATCCGGGCGGCGGCGGTGGTGCAGTCGGTGGAGCCGGAGACGAGGGCGGAGGAGGAGTGGGAGCCGTGCAGAATTGCGGCGGCTTAGGGTTTTTGCCGCTGTAGTTGGGACTTGGACGCCAGCCCGATGGTTGAGGAGGAGCCATTGGTGGAGGTGGCGGTGGCGGTGGTGGCGCAGGCGGGCGAGGAGCAGCAGTGAAGACCTGAGGACGGGAGTCCTTTGTAGTTTGGGAACGATCGGCCCATTGGAGCATCGAGCGAACCTCAGCAAAGGAGGGACGCGGACGCATCATAGGGATGAAGGAGGCCTGTTTCTCGAACCGCTCGCTGAGGCCGACGAGGAGGACATTGATGAGCTGGCGATCATCGATCGGATCACCAAGTTCACGGAGTTCATCCGCGATCGCCTTGAGGCGTTGGCAGTAGACGCCGACGGGTGCATCACCTTGCACCGTAATCCGAAGCTCGGTGTGGAGATTGTTCGCGCGGGCGTCGACGTTGTCCTGGAAGAGCTGATGGAGAGCTGCCCATAGATTGGCAGCAGAGGCACCATCACGGTGCATGAGATTGAAGATTTCTGTGGAGACTCGCATGTAGATCCATTGCATAATGGCGAGATCATCCTTGACCCATTGCGGATCATGAAGTTGAGGGCGAGCGTCGTCGGCGACGTGAGAGCGGAGGTTGCATCGCCCAAGGTGGACGTCGAAGAGATGACGCCAATGGTAGTAGTTGTGAGCAGCGAGGTCTAGGGTTACGGGATGTAGGGGCTAATATCGGCGATGGTGTCGGTGAAGGAGATTGAAGGGGCTATTGGTGGAGGTAGAGCTAAAGTAGAGGTAGAGGGCTGCGGCCGCGGCGACCTTGGCGGCGACGATGGCGGCGCGCCGCTCGAAGTAGCCGGGCGACGGCGGCGGCGGCGGCGTGGGAGGCGCAGCCATGGTCTAGGAAAGAACTAATCTGATACCATGTAGAATTGTATTGAGTAATAATCGATAGCAATATTGTGCCGGTTACAAGAGGTATATATGAGGGTCTAACCGCACCGACCTAGCCCTATTACAAACCGACTAGGACTCTTAAACCTATTACAAGTTGTATTCTAACACCCATGTCGATAGTGATCTTCTTGGTTGGTCTGTTTGCGGAGCACAGGCTACTCCTTTTTCTCTGTCAGGGCAGGTAAAAGAGAATGTGGTACCTGTTGTGCTGCCCGGGGGTGTGACCCAGTATTCTGCGTTTTCTCTGCCACGGGAGCCCGAGGTTGTGACACAGGTTTTTTCTCAGTCATGGCAGCCCGAGGGTGAGACACAATCCGATGGTTCTCTGTCACAACAGAGCGCTCGGGTCATAGGGCTGTCTTGTGGCGAGTCAGGTCCTATTGCTTCTGTGTTCAATACTGGTTTCGTTCCAAGACAAGACTCGGTTCAGCATTTCGAGAATGAGGTGGTAACCAGTGATGATATGTCATCTCACCTGCCGGCTGTTTCTAGTTGCTTGGGTAACGATTTGTCTCTGAATATTTGTTCTTATAATAATTCTGCTCATTCAAACTCTCATTTTTGTTCTCCTATTGTTTCAGTTTCACCCAACTCTCCACAAGGGGAGGGACGGGCTGAATTTGTTTGCAGCCACATCGCCTCTTTTGAAAACACCAGATGATACTGTAACCTCAAGAGGTACTGGAGTGTTTTTGGGTGGGAGATATTCACAGAAGGTGGAGATCGCCTATGGGGTAATCTCTAAAGAGGCGGTGTTTGGGTTGCGTACAAGCGAACGCATCAGAGCCCAGCCCAATGCCGATGTGACTCAGTTACAGCGTGCACAGCAGAATGCAGTAATGCACAGGCCACGGATGAGGTTTTATATTCAGGTAATAAGATTCCCACAAAGTTTACTATTGCTTCTATTCCTAATGATGTAGTTGCAAGAGCGTCTAAACTAGGAATTTCTTTAGGAGCGTCGTCTTCTGATGTTAATGATTCTATAAGAAAGATAAAGGTGATTGATCTTAATAGGACTCTAATAATGCTACAAAATAAAAGGGACGATCACAACATAGCTGGTCAATCAAAATCTAGTGTGGTTTTAGATGAAGCACTTGGGCTTTCTACTGATTTAGTCGAAAAGGAACAAAATGAGTCGGAGGATCACAAGGAACCTCCCTTGAGACTTATTAAACCGACCAGAGTTTATAAGAGAAGGGTGCCTGAGGTAGTTACGGTGCGCCGGTGTAGTGCACACCTTAAGAATAAAAGAAATAATTAAGTTTTGTTACAATGAAAGGGGGGTTTTGGAATAGTGATGGGTTTAGGGATACGGCAAAACTTTCTTTTGTTCATGGAACAATCAGAGATCTAAGACTTGACTTTTTTGCTATCATTGAAACTGGGCGAGATAATTTTTCTACACCTTTTCTTTCTCACCTTGTGGGCCTACCTCCACAAGGGAGGTCTGGCGGTATTCTTGTAGGCCTATACAACGAAACTTTGCAGGTTCTTAAGGTCGTCAAAGGTAGTCATTGTGTAAAATTTCACATTAGATCAAAAATTGATGGTTTTCAGTGGGCTCTGATTCCCGTTTATGGGGCCGCTCAAGATGAGCACAAACCGGAATTCTTAGCTGAGCTAGTTAGAATGTGTGAGATAGAAACTTTACCAATGCTCATAGGAGGTGATTTCAATATTGTGCATAGGCAGGAGGATAAAAATAAGCCTAATTTCAACGCTCATTGGCCTTTTGTTTTTAATGCAATTATTGAGAGTCTTCATCCTTGGGAGATTGAGCTTTCAGGGAGACAAAATATTTGGGCAAATCGCAGAGATTCTCCCACTTATAAGAAACTAGATAGAATTTTGGCGAGTATCGAGTGGGAGCAGAAATTTCCGTTGGTCTCGGTTAGAGCTCTCCCTAGGGCGGGGTCTGATCATACCCCTCTTATTCTCAAGTCTGGTGAACAAGCTCACCTTGGAAATAAAACCTCGTTCTCTTTTGAGCTCTCCTGGTTGAGGCGACATGATTTTGCAGATATCATCGCTAGGGAATGGAATGCCGTTCATCAGGGAAATAGCCCGATGGAGAGATGGCAAGATAAAATTTGTCATCTTAGAAGATACCTTAGAGGGTGGGCTAAAAATCTGAATAGTGATTACAGAAAGGAAAAAGAGAGACTGTTGTTGTTGATCGACTCCCTTGATAGGAAAGCGGAGACCACTCCTCTGTCTATGATGGAGCGTGCATGTCTAAAATCTTCTATGGATTGCTTAGCTCGTATAAGACGCGATGAAGAATCCAAATGGGCACAAAGGGAAAAAGTTAAGTTCATTCAGGAAGGTGGGAACAATACTAAATTCTTTCACCTCATTGCTAATGGAAAACATAGAAAGAAAAAAATAATCCAATTAGAACAAGATGAGTGTACGATTATAGGTCAAGAAAATTTAAAAGTCTTTATTTCTGAATATTACAAGGGTTTGTTCGGGGCTCCTAATCTGAATCATTTTTCTATGAGGGAATCAGACAAGGCTGATATACCTCAATTATCGGATGCTGAAAATATTATCCTTACTGCCAACTTCACTGAAAAGGAAGTGTATGAGGCAATCATGCAAATGGAAAAGAATAAGGCACCGGGTCCGGATGGATTCCTAGCTGAATTTTATCAATCTTTTTGGGAGGTGATCAAGCCTAACCTTATGGCTATGTTCGCTGCTTTCCAAGAGGGGCAGCTTCCTCTCTTTCATCTGAATTTTGGAACAATCATTTTGCTTCCAAAGAAAGAAAATGCAATCCAAATTCAACAATATAGACCTATTTGTCTCCTCGATGTTAGCTTTAATTTTTTTTTACAAAAGTAGGTACTAATTGTGTCACCGAGGTCGCACACAAGGTTGTTAGACCGACACAAACGGTGTTTATGCCAGGGAGACATATTTTGGAAGGGGTGGTCGTTCTTCATGAAACAATTCATGAACTTCATAGGAACAAAATGAATGGTGTTTTACTGAAGCTCGATTTCAAAAAAGCATATGATAAGGTTAACTGGGATTTTTTGCAACAATCTTTGTGAATGAAAGTTTTTGATCCAAAGTGGTGTAAGTGGATTCAGGAATTTGTAAGTAAAGGGAGTGTAGGTATAAAGGTTAATGAGGATATTGGACACTATTTCCAAACTAAAAAAGGATTACGGCAGGGAGATCCGTTATCGCCCATCTTGTTTAATATTGTAGCTCATATGCTTGCGATCATTATCAATAGGGCCAAGGAGGATGGTCAGGTCGATGGCCTCATTCCTCATCTAGTTGAGGGAGGGGTGTCCATATTACAGTATGCCGATGATACGATCATTTTTATGGACCATGATCTGGATAAGGCGTTAAATATCAAACTCATTTTATGTATGTTTGAGTAGTTATCGGGGCTAAAAAATTAATTTTAATAAAAGTGAGTTATTTTGCTTTTAATAAGCAAAGGTAGTCGAGGAGGAGTATATGCTCCTTTTTGGGTGTGATTTGGGCGAGTTCCCCTTTAAATATTTAGGTATCCCAATACATTTTAGGAAACTTAAAAATGGAGAATGGAAACCAATCGAAGATAGATTTGACAAGAATCTTAGCTCCTGGATTGGGAAGATGTTGTCCTACGGGGATAGGTTTATCCTGATTAATTCAATTCTTACTAGTTTGCCTATGTTCATGCTCTCCTTTTTTGAGATTCCGGTTGGGGTTAGGAAGCATTTGGACTTTTTTTGTTCATGTTTTTTTTTTTTGGCAAAGTGATGGTCACAAAAGGAAATATAGGCTTACAAAATGGAGCATGATGTGTCGCCCTAAGGATCAAGGGGGGATAGGCATCGAAGTTCTTGAGACCAAAACAAGTGCTTACTTAGTAAATGGTTATATAAATTTTTGAATGAAGAAGGGGTGTGGCAAGAATTACTCAGAAACAAATACTTGCAATCCAAAACACTGTCACAAGTGACGGCTAAACCTCTTGACTCTCCATTTTGGAAAGGGTCAATGAAAGTTAAGGAAGATTTTTTTAATAGAGGCCTTTTCGTTTTGGGGGATGGTACATCTACTAGATTTTGGGAGGATGTTTGGCTTGGAAACACTCCTTTGGCTCAACAATATGCACCATTATATAATATTGCCAATAGAAAACAAGTTTCTGTTGCCAATGTTTTGGTGCCAAATCAGTTAAATATGTCATTTCATAGGACTTTCACACCTGACAAGTGGGTGATGTTGTTACAATTGGTAGAACGACTCATGGATATTCAGCTTACAAGTGATAAGGATAAGTTCATTTGGGACCTAACTCCTTCCGGATTGTTTACGGTTAGATCATTGTCTCTTGATTTGTTAGATGATCACACTAAGTATTTGCGCAAGTATATTTGGAAAATGACGGTTCCTCTAAAAATCAAGATTTTTATGTGGTTCCGACATCGTAAAGTTATACTCACTAAAGATAATCTTGCTAGAAGAAATTGGGAAGGAAACCAGTCTTGTGTTTTCTGTGATAAAACTGAAACCATTCAGCATCTATTTTTCAATTGCCCTTTGGCCAAAACAATATGGCGTATTGCTTTTATGACTTTTAGTATTTTACCACCAGCAAATGTTACTAACCTTTTTGGGAATTGGTTAAGCGGTATTGCCAAAAAGTATATTATTCAGATTCGTGTTGGTGTGTGTGCCATTGTTTGGGCAATATGGAATGTTCGGAATAATGTTGTGTTTAACAAGCAGAAACCTACATCTTTCTTGCAGGTTATCCCTTTGGCAATCCACTGGATTCATACGTGGTCTTATCTCCAACCAGAGGAGCAGCCCGAGGGTGACAACCCAGTTATGGTGTATCTGGCTAGCGAGGAACAAATTCAATTCATGTGAACCTGACAAACAAAGTTCATTAAGATTAGTAGTCATTGGGCATTCTCAGGTTGCACGCCGGGTGGGGATTCTGTGCAAGAGAATTAGAGATAAGGAGTCTTAGAAGACTAACTCACAAGCACTACCATTTGACCACGATGCTTTCTGGGGATTCTGTATTAGGACATTTTCCAATTCCTATGAGATAAGGAGGTACAACAAGCTGGAGTCATGAGTCATCACGTTTTGGGTTCGTATGGATTACCGATTCCGAGTAAGTAGGTAATCCATCAACTAATGCCTTTCGTGGTGGCCAAAATCACGATCGACGCTTCAAACCCTGCAGCTCACAGACACAGATCGACGGCGAAGAAGATGTGGAGGAGCAAATCGCCCTCCGTGCTCTCCCGCGCTCCTGCAACTCTGCAGGAATCGCTGGCCACATCCGCCGCCGCTTCCGGGGTCCACCGTCCCCCATTGTAGTCCGCCGTACCGCCACGCCGCCGCCTCACAGCACCGCCTGGACACTGTTCGATGGCGATTGTTCTCTATTTTCTCCGATTCCAGCCACACCATCAAACGATCACCGCCACTGATTAGCTCTCGCCGATTGCTTGCACCCTGGCACCACGACCCGATGAAAGTCGCCGCAGCGACGGCCCTCTTTGCCGCCGGCGCGTCCGTCGCCGCCCACCTCAGGTACAGCGAGACAGTGCCCTTCACGGACCGCACTCACCTGGTAGTGCTGTCCCATCTTGAAGCGTGCGAGCCCAACGAGGGCGAGTTCGCCCAGGTCAAGAAGGAGCGCGCGTCCGATATCCTCGGCCCGGGTCATCCCCACACCGTACGAGTCCGCCACATCGCCCGCGAGATCATCAGTTCATCACCGCCGCCCACACCGGCCTTGCCATTAAGCAGAAGCACATGGGTGGCAGTAGAGTGAACCGGGATTGGATGGAGGGGCTCGAGTGGGAGCTGATCGTCATCAGAGACCGCAAGATCGGGGTAGGTGCCGCTGCTGGTGAGATCCAAATATACACTGGACTGCTTGACAATTTCCAGAGCGATGCTGAGATCGCCGCCATTATTGCCCACGAGGTATGTACCTAGACACCAATGGAAAGGTGTACATGTGCACCGGTGCACATACATACCCATTCACTTTAGGTTTTTAAATATAGTAAAAATCTGAGTCGCAAAAAAAATACTAAAAATCTAAGAAAATTATGAGTGTAATATAAGAGTATACTATCACTAGTGGAAAAACAGCCAAAGGATGTTACCCTTAGTACCGGTTTGGTTACAAACCGGTACTAAAGCTAGCACTAGTACCGGCTCCAGAGCGCAGTGCGCCGGGAATCTGTAGTACCGGTTTGTGCTAGACCTTTAGTACCGGTTCGTGCTACGAACCGGTACTAAAGGGTTTCGCGCCAAAAATGCTGCGGCTGCGGGGCCGGCGCTGCACCTTTAGTACCGGTTTGCATAGCAAACCGGTACTAGAGGGTGTGCAGCCTATTTCATCAACCCGACCCGCTCATTTTTTCATCTCCAACACATTTCCAACATAAATCTCTCCTCTCACACTCCAAACAAATCTCCATTTTTCTCCACCATTTTGTTAAGATTGGCGGCAACCATCTATCCAAGGGTTAGCAACATGATCCTTTCTTCCGGCGTTCCTAATTTAGCTCATTTCGTATAGTTTAACTCTTTTCACTTTTTTAGTGCTAGCAAGGTGTTTGATGAAATGTCTAAGTTAGTGATTTCATTCGTTTTATATGCAATTTGATCTCAAATTAAAGTATGCTTTGTTGGTTTTAGTATCTTCCCCGTCCTCACCGCCGTCGATCGCCAGCGCCGTCCCTAGCCGGCACCACCTCGGTGAGCCTACTTGTTTTTATGTTTTATACAAAAACTTAGTTTTATGTGATAGATGCATAGTTTTACTTTATAATTTTCTTACTTGTATGATTGTTTTTTTATGTATAGTGCCATGGTTTTGATATCCGTCCCCGTCGGCCCTCGTCCGGTCTATGATTCGGATGTGGTATACTTTTATAACTATTTGTTTCATTTTGTCATGTGACAATTATGCCGACCAACTTGACATAGATATTTTATCTAGGAGGTAGTTGAACCAGAAATTACAACCGACCCTCTTGTCGAGATGCTCAATTTATTTGAGAAAGAAAATAATGATTTGAAAGAAAAATTGAAAAGAAGTGAAGATCTTCGTCTGCAATGCCTAGAAGAGAAGATGAAATTGGACTTGAAGTTTGCCGACGTCGTCGATGATCACCAGATCAAGATGGATGCAATGCGCTTGAAGATTAAAAAGATTAGAAAATATGCCATTAATCAAGAGGCTTGGTATCATTATGCTGTTGGTTCAGTAGTTACCTTAGTTGCGATTTTCATCGCATTTTTTGTTGGTTTTAATTTTTTTAGATAGTTGTATGTTAGTTTGAGTGTATGTTTTATGAGAACTATGTATTACATTTGGTCAGTACTCTAATTTGCTTTTAATGTGATGAACTTGAATATTAATTAATTTTGTCACTCATCTATTTATGAAGTAGTGTAATTAACGGTTATTGATATACTTATATAATGCAGATGAACCGACAATGGATGTACGGTGACCGACGTTGTCCCGAGTTTATTAATGGCATGCATAATTTTCTCCACGTGGCTGAGGCAAGCAAGCGGTCGAATGGTTTCATGTGTTGTCCATGTAGTTCCTGTAAGAATATGAAGGATTACTCTACCTCAAGAACCATTCACGCCCACCTGTTACAGAACGGTTTCATGCCCGGCTATAATTGTTGGACAAAGCACGGAGAAATAGGGGTTATAATGGAAGACAACGAAGAAGAAGAGGATAACGACAACTATCCTATGTTCACTGAACACGATGATATGACAATGGGGGGAGACGAAGACGCAGAAGAGCTCATTTTTGATGACCCCGATGACGATTTAGGTCGGGCCATTCATGATGCGAAGATTAACTGCGGAAGTGAAAACGAGAAGTTGAAGTTGGAGAGAATGTTAGAGGATCACAACAAATTGTTGTACCCAAATTGCGAAGATGGTCAGAAAAAGCTGGGTACCACATTAGAATTGCTGCAATGGAAGGCAGAGAATGGTATTTCTGACAAGGGTTTTGAAAAGTTGCTGAAAATAATAAAGAAGATGCTTCCAGGGGAGAATGTATTGCCCTCTAGTACGTACGAAGCAAAGAAGGTTGTCTGCCCTCTAGGATTAGAGGTGCAGAAAATACATGCATGCATCAATGACTGCATCCTCTACCGCGGTGAGAAGTACGAGAATTTGAATGCATGCCCGGTATGCGGTGCATTGCGGTATAAGATCAGGCGAGATGACCCTGGTGATGTTGAGGGCGAGCCGCGCCCCAGGAAGAAGGTTCCTGTCAAGGTGATGTGGTATGCTCCTATAATACCACGGTTGAAACGTTTGTTTCAAAACAAAGAGCATGCCAAGTTGTTGCGATGGCACAAAGAAGACCGTAAGAAAGACGTGATGCTGAGACACCCCGCTGACGGGTCGCAGTGGAGAAAAATCGACAAAGAGTTCAAGACATTTGCAGATGACGCGAGGAACTTAAGATTTGGTCTAAGTACAGATGGCTTTAATCCTTTTGGAGAGCAGAGCTCCAGTCATAGCACCTGGCCAGTGACTCTATGTATCTATAACCTTCCTCCTTGGTTGTGCATGAAGCGGAAGTTCATTATGATGCCAGTGCTCATCCAAGGCCCGAGGCAACCCGGCAACGACATTGATGTGTACCTGAGGCCATTAGTTGAAGAACTTTTACAGTTGTGGGATGAAGAAGGTGTACCTGTGTGGGATGAGCATGAACAAAAGGAATTTAACCTACGAGGGTTGTTGTTCGTAACCATCAATGATTGGCCTGCTCTTAGTAACATTTCAGGACAATCAAACAAGGGATACAATGCATGCACACACTGTTTAGGTGAGACTGACAGTATATATTTGGGAAACAAGAATGTGTACTTGGGGCATCGTCGATTTCTTCCAAAACAACATGTCGTAAGAATGGGAGGAGGCAAGCATTTCAGAGGTGAGGCAGATAGCCGGACGAAGCCTACCCGCCCTACTGGCGATGTTATATATGATATGGTGAAGGATTTAAAAGTGATCTTTGGAAAGGGTCCTGGCGGACAATCTGTTCCGAATAACAGTGCCGGACACGTACCCATGTGGAAGAAGATGTCTATATTTTGGGAGCTACCCTATTGGAAAATCCTAGAGGTTCACTCTTCAATCGACGTGATGCACGTGACGAAAAATCTTTGCGTGAACCTGCTAAACTGCTTGGGCGTGTACGGAAAGACAAAAGATACACCGGATGCACGGCAGGACCAGCAACGTATGCACGAACGAGACAACCTAAATCCAGAGAAGTATCAAGGTATTGCCAGCTACGCTCTTACAAAAGAAGAGAAGGAGATCTTCTTTGAAGTCCTGAGCAGCATCAAGGTCCCGTCTGGCTTCTCGTCGAATATAAAGGGAATAATAAACATGACAGAGAAAAAGTTTCAAAACCTAAAGTCTCATGACTGCCACGTCATTATGACACAATTACTTCCGATTGCATTGAGGGGGCTTCTGCCAGAAAATGTTCGAGTACCCATTGTGAAGCTATGTGCATTCCTCAATGCAATTTCTCAGAAGGTGATCAATCCACTAACTCTATCAAATTTACAGAAGGATGTGGTGCAATGTCTTGTCAGCTTCGAGTTGGTGTTTCCACCATCCTTCTTCAATATTATGACGCACCTCATAGTTCACCTAGTCGAAGAGATTCACGTTCTCGGTCCTGTATTTCTACACAACATGTTCCCCTTTGAGAGATTCATGGGAGTCTTAAAGAAATACGTTCATAACCGTGCTAGGCCAGAAGGAAGCATCTCCAAGGGCTATGGAACAGAGGAGGTCATTGAGTTTTGTGTTGACTTTATTCCTGACCTTAAGCCGATCGGTGTTCCTGAATCACGCTATGAGGGGAGACTGCGTGGAAA
Organism: Puccinellia tenuiflora; assembly: GCA_012064385.1. Classification (NCBI taxonomy): domain Eukaryota; kingdom Viridiplantae; phylum Streptophyta; class Magnoliopsida; order Poales; family Poaceae; genus Puccinellia; species Puccinellia tenuiflora. The sequence continues at coordinate 2,229,455 of QRDG01000366.1, forward strand.
AGGCACGCTAGGAAAGAGAGCAAAAATAAATATGGACGGACATTCTTTCACTAAAGCACACTACACAGTCCTACATAATTCCATCATGGTGGCTCCGTATATATTGGAACACAAGGATATTTTACGCTCAAAATATCCGGAGCAAGGTGAAGATTGGATTGATGGAGAACACCAGACGACTTTCGGCGGTTGGTTGCAAACACATCTCATTAATGACACCACTATTGAAGAACAACTATACTTGTTGGCCAAGCAACCATCTTTTTGTATATCGACTTTTCAAGGGTACGAGATAAATGGGAATACATTTTACACGATCGCCCAAGATCAAAAGAGCACCAACCAAAACAGTGGTGTCCGCTTTGATGCAGCAGACGACAATGGGAAGAAGGTCACATATTATGGGTACATAGAGGAGATATGGGAACTTGACTATGGACCTACTTTCAAGATCCCTTTGTTCCGGTGCAAATGGTTCAACCTGAAAGACGGGGTGCAGGTAGACCCACAGTACGGAATGACTACAGTGGATCTCAAGAATCTAGCATATGAGACCGAACCATTCGTGCTTGCCAGTGAAGTGGCCCAGGTTTTCTATGTGAAGGACATGTCTACCAAACCGAAAAAAAGAAAAGAAAGGCAAGAGGACACATCATATGATGAGCCAAAGCGCCACATAGTTCTTTCAGGAAAAAGAAACATCGTGGGAGTGGAGGACAAGACAGACATGTCAGAAGATTATAATAAGTTTGATTATATTGCACCCTTCAAGGTGAAAACTGACCCAAGCATCGTGTTAAATAACGAAGATTGTCCATGGTTGCGTCGCAATCAGAAGAAAGGGAAACACACGAAGAAAACTCAGAAGACTAGATAGGGATGTGTTGGTGATGTGTAATAATAAACTTGGCATAGTTTGTTTGAATGGGTCCATATTCCACACAAACAGGCATCTTGGAAGCACGGACAATGTATTAAACCTTTTATCAAATGCACACGGTTTCCCCGTCATACAGCCCAACGGTGGCTCGTGAGTGCCTGCATATCAAATGCACCGTTGGGCTGTATGACGGGAATCCGAATGATTTGCATATAGGGTCATGTGGCTGGTCCAACACTGATTTTGCCCATCCGGAAGCTTGCGCATCCGTCTCGCGTCGTCGTGAGCAGCGAATCGACCTTCGATCCAAACAGCCCCAAGACTTCTCTGATGATCTAACGACCGTCCCAAAAAGTGTTGGGAATGTTGTAGATCATCAGAGAGCCTTGGAGCTGCTTGGATCCGACCGAGGGGCATGGCTACCACTTCCACCACCACCACCACTCGTTGTGTGCCGTTTCGCTGCAGGGACGTCGCTATTTATAGGCGTGTGCTTCTGATCCAACGGCTCACAAGCGCTCTAAAGAAACACACCCCTGATCCAACGGCTCACAAGCGCTTGAAAGAAACACACGATCCGTGTGCTTCTTTAGTCCCGGTTGGTAACACGAACCGGTACTAAAGGCCCTGATCCAACAGCTCACAAGCGCTCGAAGGAAACACACGATCCGTGTGCTTCTGATCCAACGGCTCACAAGCGCTCTAAAGAAACACACCCCTGATCCAACGGCTCACAAGCGCTTGAAAGAAACACACGATCCGTGTGCTTCTTTAGTCCCGGTTGGTAACACAAACCGGTACTAAAGGCCCTGATCACTCTATATATAGGCTTGGCCTCCATTGCCATATCACATCTAAACTCATATCTGCAACCTCATCACTCTTCCATTGTAACAAAATTTTGACTTAGGCGTTTTTGACTTAGGTGTTCTCGGCGACGATGTCCATGTTGGACCAGAGGGGCGATGTGCGGGACTGGGCTCCACCGGGCTGGCACTGGGAGGTGCTACCTTCCGGGACGCGCAGCTTGGTGAGGAATCCGGGTGACATCGTCGACCCGGATCTTCTGTGGTGGCAGTCGCGTGGGCCACGCTCGGTGCAGAGGGAGCCGGCCTCCGAGGAGGTGGTACGTCGCCGTATCAGGGAGGAGGATGAGCACGTCCGTCGCTACATGTATCTATTGGATAGGCAGTATGACAGTAGGTGGTCGTTTCTTCAGAGGGTTCCTTCTCACGTGAGCTATGACCCTGTGAGGGTTCCTTCTCTTTGGATGCGCAGCGCCGGAGGCTCAGCACCCCGTGGCTCAGGAACTTGGAATATGTCCTAGGCAGTACGACAGTTCTGTTGAAAACTTGTTCACAACAAAGAGCTATCTCCTCCTAACATTCTAGGGTTTCTGTCGAAATAACGGGTGTTATGGCCAAATACATGGCATAGTTTGTTTGAATGGGTCCATATTCCACACAAACATGCATCTTGGAAGCACGGACAATGTTGACGAAGGAAGTTTTTTTTATTGAATAAAAAAACCATTTTCCATTTTCCGAGTGTCAGAAATGGTTTTTTTTGTGAAGGACCTACCAGAAATATGTTGCAAAACTTGGGTGATTCATTTTTTTAATATGCTAGAACATGTTATATGCACAAATAATCAATTTGTTTTCTAAGAAAAGAATTCCATCCACCTCTTTTAAAAATCACAAATTTCTGCCGATTCTGCTGGAAACGGGACAAATTTCTAGACTTAATTATAGTTTCTAGAAATATTTCATTCCATTTTGAAATTTAAAAATTTGAAAATGTTACAAAACATCACAAAATTATTATGGGTTGATATTTTTTAATTTTACAAAATTTTAGAAACTAGTTTCATGTCATTTGGACTTTTCTTTCAAAAGTTATAGTTGTTTTAATAAATTAGGAAAAGAAAAAGAGAGAAAACCCTTTGGTACCGGTTGGTGAGGAAAACCGGTACCAAAGGTCCAGCGGTTCGCGCGCAATTTTTGGTGGACCTTTGGTACCGGTTGGTGCCCCCAACCGGTACCAATGGACCTTTGGTACCGGTTTGTGCACCAACCGGTACCAAAGGTCAAAATAACGCTCCAAACAACGCGGGACTTGGCCATTCTTGGCCAAACCCAGCAGACCAACCGACGCGCCTCCGGGCTCCCTGTTCACCGACGAGGAGACGCCGTCAGGCTGCCGCCGTGCCGCCGCCGCCGCCTCCACCACGCGCCACCGCCTCCTCCACCACGCGCCCCTGCGCCGCCGCCGCCGCCGCCTCCGCCTCCTCCACCACGCGCCCCTGCGCCGCCTCCACCACGCCGCCTCCGCCTCCGGCCGCCACCACACGCGCCTCCGCCTCCGCCTCCGGCCGCCTCCACGCGCCCGCGCCTCCGCCTCCGGCCGCCACCACACGCGCCTCCGCCTCCGCCTCCGGCCGCCTCCACGCGCCCGCGCCTCCGCCTCCTCCACCACACCGCCGCCGCCTCCACCACGCGCCTCCGGCCGCCTCCGGCCGCCACCACAACACGCCTCCGCCTCTGCCTCCGGCCGCCTCCACGCCGCCTCCGCCTCCGGCCGCCTCCGGCCGCCTCCACGCCGCCTCGGTAGAGGTACTAGTTTTTTTTTGTTTTTTTTTCTTAGTGATTATTAATATTAGTAAATAGAAATACTAAGAATTAGTATTAGAATTTAAGTAAATAGAAATACTAGTTTCTATTTTTACTTACAAATGTCTCAATATTGTTATACATAAATTTAAGTAAATAGAAATACTAGAAAATTAGTATTAGAATTATTAGATACTTAGAATTATTAGAATTTTAGTACTTAGAATGATTAGAATTTTTAGTACTTAGAATTATTAGAATTTTTAAGTACTTAGATATTAGTTTTTTTAGTACTTAGAATGATTAGAATTTTTAGTACTTAGAATTATTAGAATTTTTAAGTACTTAGATATTAGTTTTTTTAAGTACTTAGATGTTAGTTTTTTTAGTACTTAGAATTATTAGAATTTTTAAGTACTTAGATATTAGTTTTTTTAGTACTTAGAATTTTTAAGTACTTAGATATTAGTTTTTTTAGTACTTAGAATTATTAGAATTTTTAGAATAGAATATTAGTATTAGAATATTAGTATTAGAATTATTAGTATTAAAATATTAGTGTTAGAATTTTGTAGCGAATTGCTATTTAAAATTTTCTATTTCAAATTTGCCAAGTGAATTTGCTATTTAAAATTTTGTAGTGACATTGAGCTATGGATCCGGACTCCCCCCCCTTCATCCGAAATGAGGAGGAAGAAGATTTGGTGCAACAAGTGATATATAATAATGCCCGACCATATGAGGATGACGATGGCGAAGACTTAACCACACAATTTCTGAACGACTCCGGTGAAGGACTTGAGTCTGAAGAAAGAAGGGCCGACGAAGTGCCCTTAACAAACTCCGGCAAGGTGTATATTATGGCAATGCTATATTAGTAGATGCATTGATTTATTTGTATTGCACTTATTAACGAACCTTTTTTATTTTAGCCTTCTGGATCATCGAGCAAATCTGCTAAAAAGCAAGGTCCTCGAGGCCCGACGAAACCTCTATCGGGCGAGGCTAAATTATCCCTCACCGCATTTAAGGCTAGTGGCGAACCGGTGGAACCAGCAGAGAACGTCAAAAAATTTATAAGTCAAGCTGGAGTTCTTGTTAGGGACATTGTACCGATCACCATTCCAGATTGGCATAAGCCGAAGAAGGCGGGGGTTGGCGATGAAGCTAGTTATGTCAGCGACACTACAAAAGAGGTACTTTGGGGGAGTCTGCTGCCATACTTCAACCTACCGGTAGGCTTCACGGAAGGCCAGACGAAGAAGCTCAAGGAATGGACTTTTAAGAAGATGGCCGTACAATTCCAGACCTGGAAGAAAAAATTATGGGACAACTATGGACCTGAAGGTCCAGAATTCACTGGAAGATTTGAGAAGCTAAAAGCCCTCTGGCCCGCATTTAAGGCGTATAGGAGCTCGTCAGAGTATAAGGCCCGATCAGCCATAAATGTTGAAAATGCTAAGAAGAAGCAATATTTTCATAAATTGGGGTCAGGTGGCTACAAGAGTGCCATTCCTAAGTGGAAAGCATATGAAGCTGAACTGCTGAAAAACGGGGTCATGCCACAGACATACGACTGGCCCGAGCGGTCCAAGTTCTGGTTGTACGCGCATGGGGCAGGGTTGGACCCAAAGACAGGGCGAATCGTTGCAAAGGGTAAATGGAAGACGAAAATTGAAAAAATCGCCAAGGAGCTTGAAGATGCAGTAGATAAGGTTAGAAAGGGAGTGTACATTCCCGATAGAGAGAATGACGAGTTGACACTAGCTCTGGGGAATCCAGAACACGTTGGACGAGTACGAACCCTCCCAGGTCTCACCATGAAGGATGCGTGGCCGGAGTGCGCAGACAGTTATAGAAGCCGTTCGAGAACGAAGAAGAAGTGCGCTGACCGATTATCGACATTGGAACTTAGGGTGCAGCAGCTGGAGCAGAATCTAACAGACTCAACTAGTCGGCAGAGGGCACCTGATCAGCAGCTTCTTATAGAAGATCCTCAAGCCGATGCCGCCCCATCTCAGCCGAAAAGCAGCGTGGGTTCCTCGCATCTTGAAGGATGTGGAGCAAGCTACCCCGTGGATTATGTCACGGAGAGGACAGAGTGCGAGCTACATGTGCCAATAAGGAACATGTCCGTTAAGGTGGCGGTCGGCTGTGCTTACCCACAACAAGATGGAGCAACGCACCATCATCAGCCCATTCCAGCTGACTGTGCTCTTGTCGGGGTGGATGACATTGTGCCTACTTATGAAACAATGGATCTTGATCATCCTGGAGGTGACGAGGAGAAGACACTGGGCGATGTCAAGCGCGGTTTCGCCCTCTGGAAAAAACAATACATCGTCTTTTCAGGCCCCGTGCCAAGGCCACCGACTCCTCGTGGTAGAAGTCCACATGTGCAACAAAGTCCACATGAGCCGCAAGGGCCATCGACTACTCCTGCTGGCAGTCCACATGAGCAGGAAGGGCCATCGACTCCTCGTGGTAGCAGTCCACATGAGCAGCAAGGGCCATCGACTCCTCGTGGTAGCAGTCCACATGAGCAACAAAGTCCACACCTACCGGAGGGGGGGCCCAGCGCGAGTCCACCACCTCGGTTACCTCCGCGTAAGAGAGCGCCCGTTAAGCGGAACGGTTCGCCGCCTAGGAAGATGCCTAGATTGGAGAGAACACAGCCGCCTCTTGAGAAGTTACCTTGGGAAAGATCTAAAGAGGAAAACGACGCCATCACACGTTCCGAGATGGATGCCCATTTTGCTAAGAAAGTGCCAGAGATACCTTTTGTGAAGACGCTAGATCCGGTGAAAGTCGTGCGTACCGTGGAGAATCTATATGACCCTGAACCGGTGGTATCAGACTATACGCGTTCTATTGAAAGGTCATATGACGAGATGGTCAGGGTGAAAAAGGGAACCGGTGGTCCAAGTGGAAAAGGGAACAAGTGGTCGAGTCAAAGAAAAGTAAACAAGTTCCCCAGCTCGGAGAACAACCCGTTCAATCGGTCCCCCCTCTCAAGGTGTTTGACGATAAGGCCGTTCAAAGTCGTCAACAACAAACAACTGATACCGATTATCGCGCCATTTTTGAAGTACCATCTGAATTTGTTCAAGGGAATAACTTGGTCGAGAATCTCTCCACCCTACCAACAAGAATGCGCCAACTGCATAGCTGGTACTTGAGGAGTGCAAAGGACGGGTTCGATTCTATCATGGTGAGAGTTAAGGAGGAGCACTACTTCCAAGATACGCTGTGTCCGTTGACTTCAAGGAACTTTTTCAGTTATACAATCTCCGGGCCCTCGACAAATCGTTGCTCAGTTGCTATTGTCTGTAAGTGATTTATTTATTTAATTTGAGAAGTCTTTAGCTCAGTTCGTTCATTTTCTGCAATTGTCCTCAATTTAATCTTTTGTGCGCTATATTATACAGATTGAAGATGCTCGAATGCAAAAGGAATGATATCAACGACATTGGGTTCATTGACCCGGAGACAATGCATCAAGTAACCATAACGGATCCCCTGCATAACAAGGATACACCGGCGACTTTGCTAAGGTTTTTGAAGCGACAACGTGACAAAAAACAAATACTTTGGCCTTACTTGTTCGAGTGAGTGTTACTGTCTTCTTTATCGTCATTATTTAAATACTTTGGCTAGATGTTAAAATTTTAAGTAATGAGTTATATCTATGACACTGCATATTTAAACGTGCGCAGCTTTCACTTTATTCTTCTCAATATTAAAATACACGATGGAGAAGTTCTAGTATATGACTCACTAACCATGAAGGCTATAACATACAAGCACTGTTTTGATATGCTCACAAGGTAATTTTAATTATTTCTTATCGGCTTCATCGTTAATTTGATGATGTCAACAAATTAATAACTCTTTTATTGATTTTCTTTGTCGGGCAGCGTATGGCAAACGTTCATCGCGGAAGATCCGGAAGGTGGATGGAAACCGAAGCTGATATGGCGTCCGAGAGTAAGTAATACTACCTAGCTACGTCCAGACACATTTATCATACTTGATTATTGTTTGATTGAATTATATTCTTATACAGAAATGCCCGCAACAGCCACAGGGGACTCATCTGTGTGGTTACTATGTTTGTGAGAACATTCACAAGATTGTCAACGAGAGAGCGAATAGTATATTCAATAGAGAGGTACGTAAATAATATTCACAAATTTATTTTGTTACCATCAGTTCTGCTGAGTTTCAGTCATAATTGTTTTATTATGATTTGATACATACATATACACATGACACATGTATTCATTTCGATCTCATTCTTTTGCAGTTGGCAAGAAAGCGGGAGAAGCTTACCCCACAGCTCCGCTTCCAAGCAATTGGCGAGGAATTGGCGGGATTTTTCATTCGGGATGTCCTACCTCCTGGGGAAGAGTACCATTTGGTTTAGTATGCCTCAATGTAATAGTGAGCTAGGAACATGTAATATATAGTATGACTCGGAGAGTCGTACTACTTAATTTGCGATCTTATGTAATTAATTACATGTGTTATATATATGCACCAAGTTGATATGCATCAAATTGATCTTCATGTAGATATCTTATATATACCAAACGCATTTCTCGCGCATCGAAGCGATACTGGTACAACGAACGGTCCAAATACAGACCCTAAACCCTGGATTCTATGCGTTTCTGGCACGGCAGAGAAATGCATAATTCTCTGCCGCGGCAGGGAATGCAGGTTTAGGGTCCCAACCCTTTGGTACCGGTTCCTGTTACGAACCGGTACCAAAAGTCTCCAGCCCTGAGGCTCCCGGCCAGCCCACGTGGAGGCCCCTGTAGTACCGGTTCCAGAGGAAACCGGTACTAAAGGTTGGGGCCTTTAGTACCGATTAATTAGTACCGGTTGCCCAACCGGTACTATAGTACCTCTGGAACCGGTACTAGAGCCTGTTTTTCCACTAGTGGAGATTGATTGCCCTGCATAAAATCAATCCAATTTTATGATCCAAATCCATCGTTCAAAGATATTAGACGCGAGCTAGCGATTAGAACCATGCAAAGATATCAGACGCGAGCTAGCGATTAGAACCATGCCGGCAAGGCGGCGACCACGGCAGACGGAAGCAAAGTCGACGACGTCATGGGCGAGAAGAGCAAGATGATCGGCCAGCTCCGACGACGACCGCTTCGAGATCAAGCCATCAAGCTAAGGTGCCGACTCTGTTGCATCCAGCACATGGTCGAGGACGATAGCGTCAAAAACGTCGTCTTGCTTCCCAATTTCAAATCGCCCATCTTCACCAAGAGGTCATGGACTACAGCAGCACCGGATCAGGTTCATGCCACATTGTACGACATCATCCTCGCCACCAACTATGTGGAACTATTCGTTCGGCCTCGGCGCGGGTACATCTCGCTGCTGAAGAGGGAGAAGAAGTCTCGCGATCCGTTGGCCATTTCCTGCATCAGCGACGACATGGTCCGTTGTGCGTCCTGGCCGCCTCATGGCAGAGGACGATGAGCACGACAAGCAGCTCGAACTGTATAGGAGGATGGCAGGCGCGCCCTTACGGGTCTCTGTGCCGCCCTCGTAATTGTGGTGCCAGGAAACCAGTCCATGTGACATCCGCTTTACTGCTGCATTCCAAAGGAGGACAAATAGTAGCAGCACCGACTTTCCCTTGGGTTGAGCCGCTGCACGATGGTTGTCGTCCTATTTTAAGAAACTATAGTGGATTCAATTAACCCGGGTAGCTTGTCCTCCCTTTCTAAAGAAACTACAATTATGAGTCATTGATGATGTGCGATTTATGCACTTCATAATAATTCTTGCACATGCTTTCTCAGAAACCTTGGAGAGAGTCTAGGCTATATGTAGCCCGATTTTCAAAGAAATCAAAATCTTCATTCTTTTGACTTTAAAGTAATCTTTAAAATTTATACAAGTAGATATAAATTGCTACCACGTACGTGTGTAAATAGTTTGGAAGAATTATTTCTTATTTATGGTCGTAAGAAGACAAATGCAAAGTCCAAAAAACAAAAAAATAATGTCCACATAGAGCCGCATTTTTTTATGTTTAGGTAGCCCAAAATACAACCTATTTTCAAGAAAAAAATTAATGTTCGTCATTAAAGTAACTCCTTGTTTTAAAACTTCAAAATTAATATCAAATTTTGAAGTTTGGAGCTATATCTATATCTATACCTATATATATATATATAATAATAATAATAATCTATACCTAATCTATACCTAATAATAAAAGCAATCAAGTTTCCGCGGTTTGGTTTGGTCCGTCCTTTTTTTACCGTTTTACCCTCCCACTAAGTCCCCATAATACTGCTCTTTTGCCACGCAACGGTTCGTACCAAAAAAAACTAAAAATACTTGCGTCTTCTCCTCCCACCCGGCCCTTCGATCCCCAATCCGGTCAAACGGGGTCGGATCCAGGCGGGAAGACAGGAGTGGACTCCGAAACAAACACGATTTCGTGCAGAACAGAACCACGCCCTGAGGACCTCGATCGATCCAAACAAGAGGACATTGTTAGGGACTCGATTCGATTGCTAAGATATAAGCTGCCGATAGATGCTCGCGACATCGCGCCAAGGAAGCCAGATCGAATAGCCTGACGACCTGGCCGAGCCTCCCAACGACCAACGAGGTCCACGATAACCAGATCGAGCACTCCGGCGAGCGGATCAAGCACCTGACGGCCAGATCAACCTCTCTGCAGACCGATCCCCATGACCGGCTGTTGCTTCGTGTCAGGGGCTCTCCGACAGATCCCGATGACCACCGGACGTTGCTTCGAGACAGGGGCGAGCTCCCTCAGGCACGATCTTGCGAAGCAAAATCTATAGGTTGGATTGATGGAGCTCATAGCTAAGACCGAAGAGGGATGAATCTGAGCTACCACCGTTTTTTACCGACCGCTCGTTTTCAGATAAAAATGATGCACCACCGTCGCCGTGGCCATCTGGAACGGTTCCCTGCAACACCGCTGCTGCCATCTACAGCGCGGCCGCACCCGGATACCCACTCCAGTGTTGCCGCACTCGGCTACCTACTGTAGCGTCGTCAGCCCGGCTTCTCCCATCGCCGCCCAGATCTATTGCCTTTGGACGGGCTTCGTCAACGTCGCCCCAGAAAAGCGCGGCGTATCTCAGCAGGAGCACCTCTCCTCTAATGGCCTCTGGATCTCCTTTGTGCGTGCCTGGAGCTATTCTGCTCACGATGGCAGTGTAGGAGAAGGCCAACCTCGTGTTACACATCATGCTATACCTCACAGATGGACGTCTCGAGTGGGGTCAAGGAGGAAGTACGTTTTCTTGGGCTTCATCTGCTCGATAAATCCCTCAAGGAAAATCAAATGTGGATTAATTAGTGTTGTCTCCTCTGATGCAACTTAAATTGCAAACGACTTCTCGTGGAGTTGATCAACGCGAACTTAACAGGGGCATGAAGCAGCCGACACCAAAAACATGGAGCTGACCATGTACTTCATGGTGATTCTGCATGTGAAGGGGACATGCGACTACACTTATTCGAGAGGGTAAATGCAGCTTACAGTAGTGCCAACTCTTGCACCAATCTATGCTCAGGAGATGCTACTTATTGTTGCGCTGTTAGGAGGATGCACTCATGTAACAGCCTCTTACTAAATATTCTCCGTTATTTACTTGCCGATGATTATTATAGCACACCATGTTTTCAGATGCTGAATAATTGTCATGTTGCAGCTTTGCAGGTTTTTTTCTACGGCATCGCATGGTCATACATATATATAATCTATGTGAATGTTCAATAGTGCAACCGTGTCGTCTGAGAACGGAGTTGCTGGATGGGAGCTTGGTGGAGTTTCTACTTCATTCTTAGATGGTTTCATGTTGATATAGTGAACTTCCGCCATGGCAGGCCAATAATGTGGAGAATTTGGTTGGTTTCTTGACTAAGAATATATTTTTGAAAGTATATATTGTTTCTTCTCTTGCTGACACCTAAGTTGACACGAAAAGTAGGGAATTTTGCTGATGCTTATACTTTTTTCTTGCTTATTTGATCAACAGGTCAATTAATTTTTCCTTGTGCAAAGACTAATTTATTCTCTCCCGATCTGTTTTTAATTTTTAATTTCGTCCTCTTATCTAAACAGTGAAATTGATCAAACATTTTGATCTTTTAACATTGTCAGATTATATGAGTACATTTGAATGAAATAAATATAAAATGAATGTATGAAAAAGGGTGAAAACATGAACGTTTGTTTCTCAACAAATCATACACGCACATGGTCAGAGGAGAGATAGTATGCATGGTCAAATCTTCTTCAATCTTGGGAATAATCCATGTGTTGCTCATCCAATTTCATTCCGTGGAATAATCCATGTCTTATATGATGGGGAAAATTTTCCTTAGTAGGGAGATTGGGAGAATGAGAAGAACTGGGTGTTGTAAAACATACATGCCTGCATTAGTTCTGTCGACACAATTCTCCTTTTCAATCATGTTCGTTATAAGCTTTTTTCTCCCGTTGCAACGCACGGGCATGTGTGCTAGTAATAAAAACGTTAAGTCTTTCACGGTTTGGTTTGGTACGTTATTAGACTTACCCTTCAATTTATACATAATTACCCACATATGCCACCGACAAGTTAAAAAAAAGTTCTGTGTCGTTTGGTTTCATCCGTCCCGTGTGGTTTGGTTTCGTCAGCGTCCGTGTCACATCAGTTTTAACGTGCGTGTCAAAGTGGGCTAGGAAAAACCGAAACGGGGCTTTTCGTTTTACACCTGAACTCTGATCGAACACTGCTTCGAGACGAACGGTGATTGACCACGACGCCGTATATATAAATCTGGAGTCCCTTGATCCAAACTCCAGCTCGTCATTGCCACGCCTGAAGATTGGAACTCTCCATCGGCACTGCTTGATCTCACGCCTGCAACAGCGATGTTGTGATATACCGTAATCACTTCTCCTGATGTGTGCTGGTTAGATTGATTTCGTTAGCTACCGATCAGGCTTGCCCTGTCACCGGCATCGAGAGGACGCTTCGTCAGGTTCCGGTAAGGCGCTTCAAGCAAGGTTTACGAGACGCTTGTGTGCGTCGACCAAGAGAGAGGCAGTCATCATGCAAGTCTCTCTTTGGGGTTGGCCAAGAGGCCCAAGGCCAAGGGCTGTACTCTTCTTGCTAGGGAAGTCGATCATCATTCATCAGCTTTGCTTGTCTATTCATGGAGGAGGATGAAGAAGGGCCGTACTCTTCTTTGCTTGTCTATTCATTAGCTGTGCTCATGGTCCACTCTTCTTGCCAACATGAGCACCGGCGGGAAGCCATTGGCGGTGCTAGCTTTCGGCATCGACCACAAGGTGATCTCCACCATCGCACTACCGACGGCCGTGCACGTCCCATCATGGCTGATGGAGATACGGATCCGTCTTTGTGTCTGCATGCGGGACAGCGGCAAGCAAAACGTCCTGGTCTGGTCCCTCATGCCTGCCGGCTCCAGTCATCAGTGGGATCAGCTGTGTGCGTCCTCGCCGACCAGTGAAGCTATGCTTCTATGTGAAGCAGAGCTTTGCACGGCCCTTGGGACTGCGGCGTCGTTTTTTTATTCAACGGCTCAATCTCCTGCATGTACAATCTCTGAGAAGTTTATGAAGATATTTCACGAAGCATTCGTATCTTTGCAAGGAATCCAGACATCTATAAATTGTTGGCCAAGTGCCTAAGTGGTGGTACCACGAGAAGTAACCGGTGTTGAAATCTTGATGCAGTACAAATGTTAGTTTCAGAGATCACACTTTCAGCTTTAGCGGTAGCATGGATTCCGATTTGTGCAGGTAAATTTCATAACTTTGCTAGGATCAAATAGATTTTTACATTCCCAACTACAATAAAAAAATAGTGTCTTCTGGACATATTATAAATTAGACTATTGCTACAAGTAGTCCCTCATGCACCATTGTTAAGATATTTACCTTTTTCTAACGGGTGCAAGGTTTCTGCCTCATTATACCCCTGGAATAATACAAAATTAGTACGTTGCTACAATGTGCACCATTGTACATTCTTCTTATGTTTTTCCGTTGTTGTTATTTTCGTCTAATGCACTACGAGCACTACCGCGGGCCATTATATAAGAAGGAGAAACAAAATACAATAGGAGAATAAAAAAAATACTTAGAGTACTTATGAAGAATGCTTATATTTGAAGGTCTGATGTCCTCATGGCCCGGTGAGACATTTGAACAAAATAATATTTGAATTCTTCCCATGTAAGCTATTTACAAGTTTTAACAAATAATATTTTGATTAAATAAGTAGAATCTTATTTTTTGAGATATTATCATGTGTCTATTTCTTTTTTCTTTTTCTATGATTGTGAATTATGTTTACAAATGGAGTAAGAAAACAATTGAATACGCTCCGCAATGCAGAATCTTTATCCCGTTACAAGGCACGGGCAAGTTTGCTAGTAATAATAAAAGCATTAATGTTCCACGGTTTGGTTTGGTACATCACTGGAATTGACCTTCAAGATTGTAAAAATTACCCACCACTGCCACCCATAAGTCAGAAAAACGATTGGTAAGGGTCGGACCCGTTTGTTACCTGTAAAGAACGTGGAGTATTCTCGAGTCCTGATCGGGCCCAAGTCGGCTTCTTCTTGCCTCTAAATATGGGAGAGATTGATTGCCCTGCATAAAATCAATCCAATCTTATGATCCAAATCCATCGTTCAAAGATATTAGACGCGAGCTAGCGATTAGAACCATGCAAAGATATCAGACGCGAGCTAGCGATTAGAACCATGCCGGCAAGGCGGCGACCACGGCAGACGGAAGCAAAGTCGACGACGTCATGGGCGAGAAGAGCAAGATGATCGGCCAGCTCCGACGACGACCGCTTCGAGATCAAGCCATCAAGCTAAGGTGCCGACTCTGTTGCATCCAGCACATGGTCGAGGACGATAGCATCAAAAACGTCGTCTTGCTTCCCAATTTCAAATCGCCCATCTTCACCAAGAGGTCATGGACTCACTACGGGAGAGCACGACTTTGCCGTGTGCTAAATATCGGGCACACGGTAATGTCTATCTTTGCCGTGTGCCACACACGGTAAAGAATAACACACGGCTTCGTAACAAAAAAAACACACGGCAAAGAAAGGCACACGGTAAAGACGGTAAAAAACACACGGTAAAGAACGACACATGGCAAAGAAAATGGACGCGTGTCCACAAAACGGAAGCGCCGACGGAGCAGTCACGGCCGGTCTTTACCGTGTGTTTGCACACGGCAAAGATTTATTCTTTGCCGTGTGTTTGCACACGGTAAAGAAGATTTATCGTTTGCCAAAATAAAAAAAAAAGAAAATTGGTCACACGGCAAAGAATAAATCTTCTTTGCCGTGTGTTTGCACACGACAAAGACCAATTTTGATTATTTATTTATTTTAGTTTATCTTTCTATAATAAAGATATAATCAGTTCCCGTGGCATAGTTTGTGATAATCTTTCCATATTTGGCACATAGTTGTATATTGGTATGCTAAACAATGTTACCGAACAAAGTTTTTTCAAATTATTTATATAAATATCATTTTTCATTTTCTAGGTGTCAAAAATGACTTTTTTGTGTGAAGCAAGTACAGAAAATATGATACAAAATGGCACCCATCCAATTATCACACAAATTAGTACATAGTTTATGGATAATTCCCAAATATTAAGATTTTTCTCACTTTCTATCTAATTTCGCACATTTAAATGTCTTTATGTCGATTTTCCGAAATTATTCAAATTTGTACTACAAGTGTGTGATAGTTTGCTCTGAATTTTTTACAAAAATCATTTTAATGTACACAAGTAGTGATTATTTCACAGAAACATCGATAGTTTTGAAAAAATCTACCTCTTTCAACGAATAGCCATGCTCGCCATTTGGAACTTTTTTTGAAAAAAACTCAAAAAAAAATGAAAAAAATACTCAAAAAAATAAATCCTTTGGCATGGAGACCTCTTATGTGTACTAGTTGCTAGGAAAAATGATAAACTTGATTTTTGACAAAATTTTCATAAAAATCCTTCACACAAAGGTCTATCATCTATAAACATGTATAGGTTTCAAGTCAAACCACCAAGACATGACCATTCCCGTGGCATAGTTTGTGATAATCTTTCCATATTTGGCACATAGGTGTATATTGGTATGCTAAACAATGTTACCGAACAAAGTTTTTTCAAATTATTTATATAAATATCATTTTTCATTTTCTAGGCGTCAAAAATGACTTTTTTTGTGAAGCAAGCACAGAAAATATGATGCAAAATGGCACCCATCCAATTATCACACAAAGTAGTACATAGTTTGTGGATAATTTCCAAATATTAGGATTTTTCTCGCTTTCTATCTAATTTCGCACATTTAGATGTCTTTATGCCGATTTTCTGAAAGTAATTCAAATTTGTACTACAAGTGTGTGATAGTTTGCTCTGAAATTTTTACAAAAATCATTTTAATGTACACAAGTAGTGATTATTTCACAGAAACATCGATAGTTTTGAAAAAATCTACCTCTTTCAACGAATAGCCATGCTCGCCATTTGGAACTTTTTTTGAAAAAACTCAAAGAAAATGAAAAAAAATACTCAAAAAAATAAATCCTTTGGCATGGAGACCTCTTATGTGTACTAGTTGCTAGGGAAAATGATAAACTTGATTTTTTACAAACTTTACATAAAAATCCTTCACACAAAGGTCTATCAAAGAAAATAAGAAAAGAAAGAGAAAAAAAAAATCTTTGCCGTGTGCCGGCACACGGCAAAGAAACCATGCGTGCTGATTGGCCAGAAGAGGTTTCACGCGGATCACGACTATGAGCCGTTGGATTTAGGAAGATCCAACGGCTCGAACCGCCCCTCTCGTGGATCGGTGACGTGGCTCAAACCGCCCCTGTCTTTTTCCATTTCTTTTTCTTTTCCTTCTCTTTTATTTCCTTATCTGCTCCCAACCCCATCCTCCCGACGTCAACCACCCACTGACCCACCCTCCCATCCTCCCGATCCAATCTTCCTCAGATTCCTCAGATCGAGAAATCCTTTGCGGCGATGGTTCCCGACGGCGGCGGCTCCTGGCGCGGGTGCTGGCGGGCTCCCGACGGCGGCGGCTACTAGCGCGGGTGCTGGCGGGCTCCCGACGGCGGCGGCTACTGGCGCGGCTCCAGGCGCGGGCTCCAGACGGCGGCGGCTACTGGCGCGGGTGCTGGCGGGCTCCCGACGGCGGCGGCTACTAGCGCGGCTCCAGGCGCGGGCTCCAGACGGCGGCGGCTTCAGGCGCGGGCTCTAGACGGCGGTGGCTCCAGGCGCGGTCTCCAGGCGGCGGCGGCTGGCTTCCAACGGCAACTGCGGCTCTAGGCGCGACGAGCTGCAGGCGCGAAGGAGCACCAGGCGCGATGAGCACCCGTCCCCGCCACCGGCTTGTCGACCTCCGGCTTCGACGGCCTTGCCTCTGTGTCTCCCGCGTCGGCGTCCCTGGCGGCGACCACGCCGTCACAAGAGGCTCTCCCCACCTCCCTCATCGCCGACCCGAAGGGCCTGCTGCCTCGGCCCGACACCAGCTCCTCGGCGGCAACCCACGGCGGCGAGGGTGCGACGCCGGCCCGTCGCAGGGAGGTTTTTTTTTAATAATGTCATATCTCTTTGCCGTGTGCAACGAGTAGCCGATGGGACCTACCTGTCTGGAACCTGCCGTCAACGTCCGTTGTCGGCAGCAGTCCTGGTGGGACCCACCTTTTAACGTTGTCGTGTGTCACGATATTTGGCACACGGCAACAAATTCTTTCCCGTGCAATATTTCGCCGTGTGCTCATTACCGTGTGCGGCACATGGCAAAGACTTTGCCGTGTGTTTTTCAGTCTTTGCCGTGTGTCTCTGGCACACGACAATGATCAGCTCTCCCGTAGTGACTACAGCAGCACCGGATCAGGTTCATGCTACATTGTACGACATCATCCTCGCCACCAACTATGTGGAACTATTCGTTCGGCCTCGGCGCGGGTACATCTCGCTGCTGAAGAGGGAGAAGAAGTCTCGTGATCCGTTGGCCATTTCCTGCATCAGCGACGACATGGTCCGTTGTGCGTCCTGTCCGCCTCATGGCAGAGGACGATGAGCACGACAAGCAGCTCGAAATGTATAGGAGGATGGCAGGCGCACGCTTACGGGTCTCTGTGCCGTCCGGTCGCGTCCCGTCCAGTCTAGGTGAGGCGAAGTCGTCCTCTCTGCATGCTCGCCACCGGCTTCGCTGTAGCTCAACACGTACCCACCTGTTAAGGCGCGTAGCAGCAGCAGGAGCTTCCTCCACGACGCCATGGCGTGATTGCGTAGGACAGGCATGCAACTACTCTACTTTGGAGCTCCAGTGCATGGCAGCTGATTGTGTATGTGTCCATGCTGTGCTACCCTATCGAAGGTTGTTGGCTTGTTGCATGGTCACTTGGTCAGGACAGTTTATTTGACGATGGGTCGGTCTGAATATTTAGACTTAGGTTTGGTGAGTTGACACACTTAATGGTAATCACAACAATGGGTTTCTTCCCATGGCGGCAGACCATCCCTTCAACAATGCGATACCGATGCCCTTCTCAAGCACAACCTGGAGCTTAGTGTGGTGTTGCAGGTAATCCACGAGAGGACAGATCAATGCTTTTTGTGCTGACTAGATCAAATAAAAATAGACATAGTAGATCAAGTTATATATAACACATTTGAATTGTTACTGATAATTTTATTTATGTGTCTTTTATCCATAATATGATTACTATTATTTTGGTGAGTGGATTCTTCCGCTTTGCTTCCGCCCAGCCTCCTGGCGAGGTCTCGCTTCGCTCCTTCAAAACTTAGCTGTCCTTTATATTAATTTGGATCACCACAAAATAACAATATCCATTCAGTAGGTAGAAAAAATAAAAAATATAGATCAGTGAGATATATAGTGTGAGAATGACAGAATCAATCGTAAGGTTTCTAAATTTGTGAGTACCAAAATGAAATATAAGATGTGCGAGTACTAGAAATTACGTCATATTGTTTTCTAAATTTGTGAGCATATATTGAATTTTATTAGAACCGTCGCAATGCACGGGCATTTTTGCTAGTATATGTCTATTTTCATAGATTCTCTCCATATCTACATGCGACGATTCCACACTTAGTTGGAAGTCCTTCACCTATTGGGGACGTCCCTCACCTAGCCAGACCTGATAGGCAAACAACACTTCATAGTGGTTCCATACACAAACTTTCCCTATATTTCCCTATATCACGTCTGGGCAAAAAGACCTCTACCACGGAACATATCCCTCCATCATGAGATCCTCCTTGTCCATGACAAGGAGGGACCAAGCAACAACGACTTTTACCCTAGAGTTGCCTACAAAACATTCATCATCGCTAGTTTGGCAATGTTTGACAGGAAAGTTGATGTGACCGACTGCACCTATACAACCAGATTTCGAGTAGGCTTGTATGGAAACTGTCAGTGTTCCTTGTAATTCCACTGAAACAACATTCCTTGATAGACGAATGGAACCATATGATCCCGAAGGCATTTCTCCGCCGTGACAATCAAGCAAAACAAATTCACCAGGTGCGGCGGCAGATGAGCAAAAAACTCGGCCTCCATGATTAAACTGCTGCAGCCCCCCTTCAACGTGAACAGCCACGATAGTGGCCTGGATTGCTTTAGCAAGCTTGTCCAGGCATAACTTGGCTGTACAACAGCCGCTGCCTATCTCAGGGGTGTCATCGTATACCGAGTGGTGACCATATTTACAACTCAACACTGCTGTATCTTGGAACCGTGGTCCATACTTTATTTTTAGTTCAACTTCAAACATAACAGATTCCGGATGTCCAGCCACAATTACCCGAGAGGGGCCTGTCAAGTGTAAAAATGGATCCTGCAAGCATCATCGTCCACATTAATTGAAACGCACTACGAATCAATTTGTAGGAAGAAGAAGGAAAGATGAATAACACGTACATCTTGAGTGACTTTTTGGCAGTTAGCCCTGGAGCGGCAAAAGAGAAGGTTGCGGTTGCGGTCCACGGTGTCTCGGGCAGCAACCACCCCGTAGACATAGATCGGCCACTTTAGGTTGGGATTCAGCTCGGTAATTTCGATGGAGTAGATCTGCAAGGCGGGGCCGGTCCTAGCAGAGGGAGGAAAGATACCGGGCGTGCAGCTCATGAAGTGCATAGGACTCAACGTGGCTGCAAGTAGTAGCACCAAATAAATAAAGTCGATGGGTGCTACAAACTTAACTCAATAACTATACAGGAAGAATGAAATTAAGCTCATTGATTCGAAATGCATGCATGCCTAGTAGTAAGAAATTACTGTACTTACTTGTATCATGGAAGAAACCATAGTTTGGCGACCCACTGCCCCATGTAGATTGCCAGCCGGCACGGTGCATATCGTAAGAAGATATGCCACCATCGTTCTTCTTCTTACTAGTACGATAACTGATCACATCTGATCCCATTATATGTCGGGAGATGCTCACAAGTGCGCGGGACATGATAAGCAGCTTTTCGACCTTGTTGGAGGAGACGGGAATACCGAATTCCGTCATGATGGAGAGCAGAGAGTGGATCCGGTAGCGCAGCAGCAGCAGCTCGTGCAAGATGAAATCGAGGGCCTCCTTATGGTCACGAACGAGGTAGGGCAAACTGACGACATTGATTCCCCTCTTTGAGTCGACGGAAGAGCCGGGCTTGTGCCGGATCAACTCGCCGTTGGATTGTATCTCTAGAAGATAATCCCTCTTTCCGGTGATGGTTGCCAGGTCCCGGGACTTGACCTCCGTCCTCAAGAGCAGGATCTCTATCCTCAGGATCTCACGGTGGACAAAGAGAGCGTCCACCAGACCCATCCCCTACGGTGGGCTGATCTGCGTCTTGGAACCCTCCTCCTGGATCTTCCTCCCGGACACGTACGTACGAGCCCCTGCTGATCTGCTTCCGTTCAATGCTGTGCTGCGCGATTTGATCGGCGTCGTGTAGATTATAGATTGATGGGTGGGACATAGCTGCCGTGAGCTTTGCATATGCTTCGACTTCAAGTTTGGTTCCAAATCCAGTCCGTGCGGTGTTAGGATCGTGTGCCGTGTGCGTAATCATCTCCTTAATGCATCGATTTAACACAATCCTCAGGTCCAAGGCAGCTTAAGCGACAAAGAACGTGTAGCTTCTATCTCAATGGAACGGAGATGCCAATCGCCTGCCACTCAAGTCGCCCGTGTATGGAATGGAGGTAGACACATTTAGTCCTTGATTACAAACGAATCGTGAATGGATTCGATCCATGCTAATCTGAGTTTTGGCCACGAATTACCACGATTTGATTGATAACAGAAACTAGTCCCTGTGATACATGGATCTGTGATTGTGCTGCCAAGAAAAGAGTCCATGTGACACCCACTTTACTGTTACATTACAAAGGAGGGCAAAAAGTTGTGGCGCCGACTTCCTTTGAGTTGTGCCTTCTCGGAACCTCAAAAAGAGTCTGGCCTGGACGATTTTCGAAAAATTCAATCGTCATTCTTTGGACTTCAAAATTAAATTTAAAATTAATACAAGTAGATATAAATGCACATATTTTTATTTATGGTCTACACAAAAAAATGTGAAGACAAAAAAATAAGTCCACATAGGGCCACATTTTTATGTGATGCTTAGGTATTTTCAAAAAAAAAAATTACACGTTGTTGGAATTTTCATGTATTTGTAAAAACTCGATGTTTTAAAACTTCGAGATATCAATTTTCATTTTTTTTAACCTACAAGCAAGTTTGTCGAGCACCCTCGGTAAGTGGTCTTACGGGTAACAAATACCGAATATTTGTGTTTTTTTTATTTAGACGAGTATCCTTGGCAGATGCTCATGCTAAGACATTTAAATTCAAAATTTTGTATTAAAATTTTGTATAACCGGGTGGGATTTCTCTGTAACCACGATACCTGCAAATACAAATTCGGTAACCCAAACGGGAGAATTTATCATTTGCCACGTTTTTCTTTTGCTCTTTATAATTTGCCACACATTACATTGGGTTCTATTATTTACCAAACATTAGTTTAGTTCCTTTCTAATTTGCCTCCTTTTACATATATATTGATTTTTTTAACTTTGAAATACGCTGCGAATACAGTATATGTACAAGCATGCACACAAAATTCTTGGATCGTTGCAACTTTTCGATCCCTTTTCACAATAGTTCCGAGCTTGGTCCATCCGTGGTGGCCGGTCGCTGTCGCCGCTGGGAGGAAGGTCCGCGATCGCCGCCGGAAGGAAGTCCCATGGTCGTCGCCGAGAAAAAGGTCTGTGGCCGCCATTTGGCGATCGCGCCTGGTCCGGCTGTGGTGGCCGGCCACCTCTGTTCGCCGATCGCGCCAACTGCCGCCACGGGAAGGAAGGTAGTGGTCACCACCGAGAGGAAGGTTCGTGGTCGCCGTTCGCTGATCGCGCCTGGTCCAGCCGTGGTGGCCAGCCGCTGCCACCGCGGGAGCTCCTCTGTTCTTAGGATCCCCTGTTTATCCTTCGCAATTGACCAGCCCCAACCTGTTAGAATTGGGCCAGGTGAGGCCTCCACAGTAGCAGCACTGGCATCGGCTGGAATAGACTTTGCTGAAAAACCCCTTCGTGCGTGTCCCTTGTCCCGCCCCGCGCGGGCGAACATGGGAAACCTTGATGGGTTCGCAGCATAGAAAACAAAAAATTTCCTACGCAAAGAGGCGGAATAAAACCCAAACAAGATCACGATCTACTAGATGGTGGTAGCAAGAAGGAGATCGAATCTCACCCTCGAAGAAAACCAAGTGTGTTTTGTCGAGGCAGGGGTTGGCTAGTCGATCCCCGCAACTAGACTCGTCTAGTCGCGAGGAGATGTATTATCCGATCCGAAGCACCGCACGAGCAGCACCTCCGCGGTATCCACACGTTCAGCTCGACGAAGACTCCACAATCTTGATACCGAAAGAGGTGGTGGAGAGGCTTGCGAGATCTCAACAGCACGACGACGGTGTGGTGGTGGATATGGTGGAGATCCCGACAAGGTTTCGCCAAGAGGCTGCGGGAGAGGAGGGAGGAGGAGGCGCGACAGCAGGGGGCGGCAACTTGGGAGGAGCAGGGGTGCAGCACCCCCTGCCCTGGCCCTCCTTATATAGGAGGCCAGGGGTGTGCCGCCCCACCCCCTAGGGCCGGCGGCCGGGGAGGCTTCGCCCCCAAGCCAAGCCCTGGGGTTAGGGTTTATGGGGCGCCGCCCCACCCTCTACCGCATGGGCCTTTGGGGCTGGTGCGGCTGGCCCATGTGGGTTGCTGCACCACCCCTTTGGTCCATGTGGACCCCACACGACAGGTGGGCCCACTCGGATGTCATCTTATTTGAAGAAACTATAGTGGATTCAATTAACCCAGGTGGCTTGTCCTCCCTTTTTAAAGAAACTACAATTATGAACCATTGATGTGCGATTTATGCACATCATAATAATTGCAGCACATGCTTTCTCGGAAACTTTAAAGAGAGCCTAGGCTATATGTAGCCCGGTTTTCGAAGAAATCAAAATCTTCATTCTTTTGACTTTAAAGTAATCTTTAAAATTTATACAAGTAGATATAAATTGCTACCACGTGTGTAAATAGTTTGGAAGAATTATTTCTTATTTATGGTCATAAGAAGACAAATGCGGACAAAAGGTGTTCGGCCCCCGCGTCGCTCTCGCGAGGGCGACACGGGCGGCGCCCCAAACCCTAGTTCCAGCCGCCGCTCTCCTCCCTTCCCTCCTCCTCATCGCCGTCGGAGGACGCCGCCGGGCTTCGCCCATGCGACTGACAGCGACGGCAGGGCTTCTGCTCGCAAAAGTTTTGTTTCTCAGGGGTGTTGGTCACTGTTCCAGGCTCGTCGTCGTGGCGGCTGTCTTTGGCAGCGCCGGCGGTGAGGCCTGAACGGACCTGAGAGGCTCGGAGGAGACGCCACTGTGCACGGAGTCGAGGAGCGAATCGGTGGGCTTGGCTGCACACGCTGCTGGCTAGATCTAGGCCGCTGATCTGGTGGCAGCGACGGCGGCTCACCCGTGACGCTGGTGGCCTAGGGAGGTGCTGGTGGTCTAGCCAGCATCAAGGTGGCTCGAGCGGAGGTCGGCGGTTGCGAGGATGGCGGTGGAGTGGGCCGCGGGTGGCCATATCTGGCGGGTGCGACGGTTGTCGAGCGGCTGCGCAGCGGCGGTGACCGCGAAGTGCGGCCCACAACGAGGTCTGGCGGCGGACGCGAGGGTGCAGGGTAGACCTGGGCCAGGCGGGCCTAGGTCGGCTATCTGCTTTGCGGGCCTGTTTGGGCCCAAGCTCTATGGGCCCCTCACCCAACGTGCTCGCCGTTCTTTCTTCTGACTTCAAAATAAACTATAAAAAGTATACAAATTGATATAAATGTCTACCGAGTGTGTAAAATGTTTGGAAGAATTATGTTTTTATTTATGGTGCACATACAAAGACAAATGTGAAGCCCACAAAACGAAAAATTTAATGTCCATATAGATCCACATATTTTATGTTTAGGTAGCCCAAAATACAACGTATTTTCAAGCAAAATTTTACATGTTGGCAGGGATTTTCAAGCTCACTATTGGTCTGAAACTTCTCAATATTTATTATTTTCTGTCCTCTTTCCGATCCATATTAATTGTCGCTGAACCAGAAATATCTAAACATGTTTTAGGTCCCGCTTTCAGAAAATTACGGATGTTCCCTGCTACGTAGAATTATTCCGGCCGTCTCCGGCCCGAATACCCGGAATCCAATAAGGGCCGCCCCCTCTCTCATGACCATACACTAGTGGGGACTGGGCCAATTGTCCCGGGCCGTGAGGGGCATTTGTCCCGGTTGGCCAACCGGGACAGGCCAGGCGGAACTAAAGGTCCAACCTTTAGTCGCGGCCCTGTTACCAGCCGGGACAAATGGCCCTCAACCTAGCCGCGCTGGGGGCACACACTTTAGTCGCGGTTCGTATAACAGGCCGCGACTAATGATTCTCTGCCGCAGCAGAAATTTGCGCACTTTCTGTGCCGCGGCAGAGAATTCATTTTGTTTTCTTTTATTTATTTCTTTTCTTCATTTCAAAATAGTTTTCATATATTTATACGCTACCACATACCGTACACGTTCATGCATACATAAGATAACTTGTCTTACGATCGAGCATACAAATATATACAACTTTGATAGTTACATGGAGATCAAAATTACCGGGACTAAGCCCGTCTATTCGATTACACGGCCGGGGATCATCGGTTGCGCCTATTATTCGCACTAAATTCTCCGGCAACGTCTACCATCTCGGTCATAAAAAATCCCGCTAGTTCCTGGTAGGAGCCGATCCCGCATTCTGTCGAACTATATAAGAAAAAGGAGATCAATATGAATATCAATCATGATAACAAAAAGTGAGGGTAATAAAATAATATTGTGAATGTATTGCTTACGTCGACTCTATAATCTTTGTGCTCAGTGGTAAACGTGCGAATGAACTCGCAAACGTAGTATCCACATATATGCGTCCCCGATGGCTGCCTCGAGCACTTTACGAGAATAGAATTCAATCAAAATAATAATCTAGCATCATAACTGTATTGAAACTAGAAGTAAAGAGATGCGCGGTCATATCTCGTACTACTTACCGAGACCGGAGTAAACGTCAGCTTCTCACTAAAGGAACCCTGCCCGGCAAAGAAAATGAATTAATAAATGAGTTAATTCATTACCTTATATCTCATGAAATCAATGAAAGAGACCGATATAGCGCGAATATTACCTATGGAGCATATCCTGCATGTTGCGGAACTCTTCCAGGTTTCTCTTTAATGGGTCCATGACTTCAACTATTCCCTTATCAACTCGAATGTTTAGCAGAATCCAGTGGAAGCTGCACACGTTTATATATACGTCAGTAACACTCTTAACATCGAGTAAGCAAAAGTGAATGTGTATAACAGAATAAGACCCTCACTTGAAGTTGTAAGGAAACAGTATGTGGTCACAGAAATTTTGCTCTGTTAGAAACCTTAGAATGTTTTCCACCATCTCGTCGGGTTTCGTCATTAGCGTACCTATATGTACTTTATCTGGGTCAATGAACCCAACATTATAGATCTCTCTTTTACAAGCCTGGATCTTCATTCTGCATAATAGAGTACAAAAGGATATAATGAGGATAATTACATGCCATGAACTGAACAACTGAAAAACTGAACAACTTATATGTAGACAATGAATTCAACAAGTTACAGACAATTACAACTCATGAGAGATTTGTCGAGGGCATCGAAATTGTATAACTGGAAGAGTTCTGAAAACTCAACATGGACCTCTTCGGCTCGGAAGAAGTACTCTGCTAGGACTTTCGCCACGATCATTATTCTGTCCCTCTTTACCTCTCTCAAGTACCATTCATGCAAATTCCGCATGTGTGATGGCATTTGTTTCAACTTCTCTTTGCTGACCAAAGGCTTCCCTGGGACATATGTAGGGACTACATCAGCGTTGGGTAACTTGTCGTCTTGGGAACCCAGCAATTCAACAACAGTCACACCCATAGCAGCCGCCAACTTCGCAACTTCTTCCATATCCTGCTGCAGCACCAGGGGAACGTCTTTGGATAACACCTTGAGGGGTAGGATTGATTGTTTGGACTGTTCTCCGAGCTGGGGAACGTCCCTTCTTTTCCAGCTTGTACTTTTACTTGATTTGCTCCCGCTTGCACTTTTACTTGATTTGCTCTTCTCCAATTCCTTCCGAAGTGTGCGTACATAGTCATCTGGGGAATGGTTTAACTCATATTGCGATTTTGTGTTCAGAAAATCAAGTGCATACGCTTTTTGCTTCTCGATGTATACCGGGGCGGGCTCGGGTTTCTTCTTTGCAAAATGCTCATCTATTTCGGCATTTACGATCGCTGTGGTTTCCTCGTAAGTACGATCGTAAGCTCTGATGGGAAGATTCTTATGAGGTACTCTTGGGAGGGGCGATGATGCATCTAAAATGCATACATGAACTTTGCACTATAATACTTGTATTTCAATCATATTTGCATCATATAAGGGTTATATCATTGTTTTATATTGATTTTGGGGATAATTCACAGTTTCCCCATTTATTTGGAATTAACCCTGCACTGGCAGAAAACCCTATTTTCTATATTTTGATGTTTCAGGGACCCAAACGACGTCCAAATGAGCTGAAAATTTACGAGGATCATTATTTTGAAGAAACAAAGCATTAGGAAAAATGATGGAAAAAAGTGGAGGCCAGAAACGGCCCCTGTACCAGGCCGCGTGGGCCCATCCCATTTGGCCCTCGTGGCCCCGTTTGCATCGATCCTTCACCCAGAAGCTTCCTCGTGACCTAAAAACGCCTATATAAAAGGTCCCCCGATGTTTTCCAGAGGGAGGCGGCGGAGAAACGCAAAACCAGAAATAGAGAGGCAGAGGGCTGCCGCCGGAGAAGATCGGAGAGGGGAAACGCTGCCGGAATCCACCTCCGGAGGGCTCCACCCCCCTCCGGCGTGATCATCATCAACATCTACAGCAAGATCGTCTCCACTCCGGGCTGCACCTCTTCATCAACCTCTCCATCAAGCTCCTCATCTCCATGATGAAGTGGGAGTAGTCTCCCTCGGGGCTGAAGGCTCATGCCGGTAGCTATGTGGTTTATCTCTCTCTCCCATGGTGTAATCTTTATGTGATCATGAGCTTTGTAATCTAGTTGAATCCATAGATGGTACTCTTCTTTATCTTATGAATTATGCTACTCAAGTGGTTTTATTGATGTGATTGCCGGAGTCACCTTTGTCCCATGGTGTGAAGTTGACAGTGTGTGCACCGTGTGTGGCGCTTAGGCTAAAGATTACATGAATACTTATCATGAGTTATTATTTGTGGTGGTTGTCTCTATGAAATTATGGTGTTTGTCTAGTACTATTTAGGGAACTCAAGTTGGCAGTGTGGGGTTCCCTAGATGTGGAATGCGACTTTAAGGTGTGCTTTTATAGCCCTACACAGTGGATTGGTGTTCTTTATCCAACCAGAAATTAATTCAGAGTAGCATAATGAGGACGAATTATCTATGTATTCAATTATATTATTATTGTTGAGAGTGTCCACTAGTGAAAGCATGATCCCTAGGCCTTATTTCCAAAGCACCGTTTACACCTTTGTCTTGTCCTCTTGCATAAAAGAGGATTGGGACACTTTCACACTCTTGTTCCCTTGTCTTGTCCTCTTGCATTAAAGAGGATTGGGACACTTTCACACTCTTGTTTTGTTACATTAAACTTCCATCCATTAAATCAACCATCTTGTTCTTTAAACTTGTTTAGTGCATAATCAACTAAAACTTGTGACACTTTAGTTGTAGGGAATAGATAACTTTTCCTTCTTGCTCCTGCGGATCGATACCTTACTTCCACATTGAGAGGTGTGATACCCACAAGTATAGGGGATCGTTGAAGTCTTCGATGTGTAAGTATAGTATCGATCCCACGAGGAGTAGAAGGTATAAGTATTTATCCTCTCAAATAAGAGCGTCACTACTCTTATTATCTATGCACTAGACAAACTAAAATGATTAAATGATGCAAGTGTTTTTGGGTTTTTGGCGTAAAGATTGCAATAAAGTAAAATGCTGAAAATGCAATATGACAAGTGAAAGCTCTCAGAGAGAGAAAGCCCAATCCTCTATGTAGCAAGAGGACAAGCTCAAGTGTGTGTTTCTTATAGGTGGAGAGAGTTCCCAAGGGCTACTTAGACTTCATGGCATAAATATTTCTAGAACAACAAGGTAAACATTTTGTCAAGTTTTAATCTTCTTTGGACGGAGCCATAATTAGGAATAGCTAATAAATAAACTAAACCTCTTATGATGGATCATGTGGTCAAGTAAATGACTAGACAAGAGTTATTAAGACATAAAGTCCCACCATAGCATTAATCTTTAAGGTCCCCGATATTAATACCCCAAAAAGTAACTTCATGATTCGGTCTCAGGTTTACTTGTCCCCCTAAGTCCTCCTCAATTCATCACATTATGGTGTTCTCCTATGAGCCCATATAGGTGAAGTGATATGCAGTCGACGTTCGCACAACACCATCATAGAATCACATCAAAGATAAAAACTAGACAAAATACCAACACATGTCATATATAAATCATTGCCAATTCATCCTATACCCCCAGGAACATGAGAGAACTACTCACAACACCAAGACATGATATGATTCAGTGGTACAAGTGATACAACACAATCTGAAATTATGATCTCCCCACAAAACAATGACAAGTAGCAATTCACAAACATGTAAAATAGCACTTAGACAATGGCTAGGGATCAACAAATCTCAAACTATGAGGGGGATGAAGTGGATCACGAAGATGGTGATGGAGATGGAGATGGTGCTGGTCTTGGCGGTGGTGTTGATGGAGACTCCGGAGGGGGGATGGAGAAGACCTCCGGAGGTGATTCCGGTGGCGTTTCCCCCCTCCGATCTTCTCCGGCGGCAGCCTTCTGTCTCTCTGTTTCTAGTTTGGTGTTTCTCCGCCGCCTCCCTCTGGAAAACATCGGGGGACCTTTTTTATAGGCGTTTTTAGGTCACGAGGATGCTTCTGGGCGAAGGATCGATGCAAACGGGGCCACGAGGGCCAAATGGGATGGGCCCACGCGGCCTGGTACTGTAGCCGCGTGGGACCCCCCTTTTGGTCCTCCGGCCTCCGTTCGTTGACTTCTTTTGCTCCTAGGTCTTCCTCCTTCCAAAATAATGATCCCCGTAAATTTTCAGCTCATTTGGACGTCGTTTGGGTCCCTGAAACATCAAAATATAGAAAATAGGGTTTTCTGCCAGTGCAGGGTTAATTCCAATTAAATGGGGAAACTGTGAATTATCCCCAAAATCATTATAAAACAATGATATAACCCTTATATGATGCAAATATGATTGAAATATGAGAATTATAGTGCAAAGTTCATGTATGCATTTTAGATGCATCAAGGTGCTACAGTGATCCCCTGCTCTTGTGGGTTATCAGGCGACATCAGTCGTTTTGGGCTGCTGCGTCGGTTAGTACTCAACGACGGAGTACGCTTCCGCTTATTGTCCTTAGCGGGCAAAGGCGGCGGCGAAGATGGCCAACCCAAGTCCGGCGGCAGAGATCGAGATGGACTCGCGCTGTGGTGGTCGTAGCCATGGGGTGGGATTCTTGGAGGTGATGGAGGTGAAGGTGACCTGCGATGACTCGGAGGCGGTGTTGGCCTTGGCGCCGAGCCTGGAAGCTTGATGTTGTTCTTTTCCCATAGAATGATACCACCTAGTACTTCTCTGAGTGTCCTCTCACCTTCAGGTCCAGGGATGTCAAGCTCCATAGATTCAAACCCCGTTGCGATTTCATCCACCCCGACTTTAGCATAGCTAGCTGGAATCTCACGGCCATGCCAGCGTGCCTCAGGTGGACAAGGTAAAGCACATCCGACAGCCACCTTCAGGGATATGTTCTTCACCATCTGATGGAGCTCACAAGATATCTGCTCCTTGATTCCATCCACGGGGTAGCCGGGACCGCCATCTATCATCCGTGCACCGTTAGACGGGAGCTCCGATTTAGCAAGCAATGCTTCCTCTTTTTTATCCCACTTTGGCATGGCAGTCACGTAGCCCCCTGTCCCGAGGCGATGGTGATATTTCTTTTTCGCAGCATTTGTCTTGTTTCGTTTTGACTTTTCCGTAGCATCTTCTGACTGCTTGTACTTCACAAATGCATCCTAGTAAGCCTTCTGCTTCGCTAGATAGCCTTCGAATTTTGGAGGAATATTGTTCTTCTGATACTCTTGCCATGAGTGAACTCCTTGACTTTGTCCCTCAATGCAGCTGTGTCTTCCTCTTCCTCACATTCTAGGAGGGTGAGATGTGCCATGAGGTCATTCCAAAGACCATCTTTGTACCTTTCGGCGACATACTCATTATCTTCCACCCCTTTGGGCTTTTGCCACTCTCGAACGGTGATCGGGACGCGATCCCTAACCATAACTCTGCATTGTTTTACAAATTTCTTTGCAACCTTTATGGGTTCCAACGGTTTGCCTAGTGGTGATATCTTTGTAATTGTATAATGCGCAGATGGGGCCAACTTTTTGGCCGGGCCTCATTTGGAACATTTGCTCGATGTGGAGGCCTAAGAGAAGAAACATTCGTCAATTCATATATATACAACTCAATTAATGCATCTACTGATCACCGGACTTCATATATATACCTCGCCGGACTTCGTCCAGGGTCCATCATCGAAGCCATCGCCTTCTCCATCATCAGAGCCATCGGCTTCCCCCTCATTTCGGTCGACCTCTTCACCCTCACCGGATGGGTTCAGATACATCGAGGGAGATTCGGGTGGATCAGCATTGGGGGCGTTGTGGATTATATCCTCGAGAATTTCTTCTTGTGTTAGGTCTCTGCGGATTGGACTAGGTGGATCCATAGTTTCTGCAAAATGCACACAATATCATTATCGCATACAATATTGCTACTACTACATAAAAATACACCTAAAATAATTCTACATAAAAATACTACTAAAATAATACTCAAATAGTACATAAAAATACACCACGAATAATATCACAAATACAATCTAGAATAATCCAGTTACACTGCTCGGGTCCATTTTTTAACCCTAATACATCATGAATAATATCACTAATACATCTCCCATGCATGAACCTCTCAAACTAACTTCGACCGGTTCCTGAGCCGCGGGGTGCTGAGCCGCTGGCGCCGCGCATCCAAAGAGAAGGAACCCTCACAGGGTCATAGCTCACATGATAAGGAACCCTCTGAAGAAACGACCATCTATTGCTATAATGCCTATCCAATAGATACATGTAGCAACGGACGTGCTCGTCCTCCTCCCTGATACGGCGACGGACCACATCCTCGGGGGCCGGCTCCCTCTGCACCGAGCATGGCCCACGCGACTGCCACCAAAGAAGATCCGGATCGACGACATCACCCGGATTCCTCACCAAGCTGCGCGTCCCGGAAGGTAGCACCTCCCAGTGCCAGCTCGGCGGAGCCCAGTCCCGCACATCGCCCCTCTGGTCCAACAGGGACATCGTCGCCGAGAACAATAGACTAAAAACACCTAAGTCAAAATTTCTATTTCTACACTAAAAAGTAATAATAAAAAATTAGGGTTAGTAAAAATTAGGTTAGATAATTAGTGTTAGCAAAAATTATCCTAATTGGGTTAGCAGAATTGGGAAAGATTCCAGGAACTGTCAAATTAGAAACCCTAATGGACATTATATGTAATCCTATTAGGGGCTTCTAATTTGACAGCTCGTGGAATCTTTCCCAATTTTCTAACCCAATTTTCTGCTAACACTAATATTCGAACCCAATTTTTGCTAACACTATTTTTTGCTAATTTTTGTTAACACTAGTTTTTTAACCCAATTTTCTAACTAGTATTATTACATGACTTATTAGCATATTAATACTTCTAACTAGTAAATCTAACTAATTAACCACCTAAATCATGTATTAAATCATCGAGCTAATTTTCAAACCTAAATCTAACTATTCAAACCTAAATCATCTATTTCAAAACTAAGTCTAACTAATTAACCACCTAAATCATCTATTAAATCTAACTAATTAACCACCTAAATCTAACTAATTAACCACCTAAATCATCTATTAACATCTATTTCAAACCTAATTTCAAAACACCTAAACCTAAATTAATTAAAAACCTAAATTAAACTAGCCGATGGTGAAGGAGGGGAGGGGCGCCGGCGGCAGTCTTACCTAGGGGACGGCGGCGTCCGAAGCCGGCCGGGGGCGGACGAAGTTGAGGGGCGCGGCAGTGGGAGGCTCGGGTGGCTGCGGCTCGGGCGATTAACGGTGGCGTAGGCAACAGGCGCGCGGGGGGGAGGGGGCAGGGCGCGCGGCGGCAGTGGAGGTGACGGGCGGTGGTGGCGGAGGTGACGGGCGGTGGCGTGGGCGGCAGGAGGCGACGGTGGCCAGTGGATTTCGGCAGCCTGGTAGCACTTCTCCTCCAAAATGGCCTCCGGTGTGTCGCGGTCTAAGCCACGCACCGGGGTTCGATCTGATATATATACCCCCCCCCTAGTCGCGGAGCGTGGATCTGGCCGCGACGAAAGCCTGGTGGTTTCAGATCCCGCACGCACCACATCCTTTAGTCACGGCTGGTGGTACAGGCCGCGACTAATGGGCCCGAAATTTGTGCGCGCTGGGCCAAAATTGCGCGCGCGCACTGTTTTCTCTATTTTTTCAAATCTGGCATAATTTCAAAACATTTGAATATTTGAATGAATTTGAGAAAACTTTCAACATAAAAAGTGCTTGAATTTGAATAAGTAGTCCAAATCCGGCCTCGTTGAAGTTTGAAGGAGGCGGGCCGTCCTCCTCGTACCTGGTGAGTGCCCTCTCACACCGATTAATGAAAAAGGCGTCCCAAGTCGGGTGGTAGTCGGGATGCCAGCGGGGATCCATCCGCTGCTCCGGCGTGAGCTCGAGGTAGTAGTGGTTCGTGATGGCCACCCAGCACACCAAACCTTGAGGGATAGGAGGGACCGGCACGCCTCGGACGCTCAGCCACCAGCCGGCGGGGACGCGGTAGTGACACTTCTCCGACATATCTATAATTTTTGAGTGATCCATGCTAGTTTTGTGATGTTGTCACATGGTTTTACTGTCATTTATATCATTTTAAGTATTTTGTCGGACTAACCTATTGACAAGATGCCCAGTGCCAGTTCCCTGTTTTTGATGTCTTTTTGTCTCAGAAATTTACTTCTGTAAATATTCTTGGAACGCGCTGGAAATTTTTGTGGAATTTTTATACGCCAAGCCGAAGTACCAGTCCGAAGGGGAGCCGGAGGGGAGGCCCAGGGGGCAGAGGTGCCCCCCTGCCGCGGCCTAGGGGCCACCCGTGGGTGGGGCCCTCCCCTGCCAGTGGGACCCCACCTCTCGGCCCTTCGACGCCTATAAATTGCCTTTAACCCTAAAAATGTCGGGGCGGCCATTATTTTCCAGAAACTCGACCCCGACACGCCGTCAACTCGAACCCTAGTTCGGGGTCCCTTCAGAAGCTGATCCCGGCACTCTGCCGGAGGGGAGATCGATCCCGGAAGGCTCTTCATCACCATGCCTTCCTCCGGGATGATGAGTGAGTAGTCTCACCGTGGACTACGGGTCCATGGCAGTACCTAGATGGTAGTCTCTCACCTTTGTGCTTCATGTCTTATGATCTTGTGAGCTGCCTAACATGATCAAGATCGACTATTGTAATGCTATGTGATGTATTTGCTGGGATCCGATGGATTATGAAGTTATGTTCAGATTGTACATGATTCTTATATGTGTTATTTATGTTCTTGCATGCTCTCCGATGTGCGTAGTTACTTTGGCCAAGTGATTGTGTGTATCTCCAAGAGAGGGTAGTTATGCTAGATTGTGGGTTCATGCCCCCCTTTTATTCCTGGGCACGAGTGACACAAACGTCTAAGGGCGAGGGTGTGCTGTTGCTACTAAGGGTAAAACAGCGGCGCTAGTGTCTCATTTGATATTAGTGTTGCTTACATCATGCGCTTTACTTAATGCATTTGTCTGTTGCTTGCAACTTAATACCGTTGGGTGACAGGCTGGATAGCGATCCCACGGTGTACTTATTAGACAAAGACGCAGTTGGACTCAACGGTCTTTGTTCCTTGTCGTGATGCCTCCATAAATATTATCATGTTCTTTTTGTCATAGCTAAATTGGGTTTGTGTCATGATCTTGTCAATTACCTAGCTGTAATTCGTTCACCCATCACATGCATATTTTATTTACTTGAGAGACTCCACTAGTGAACCCATGCCCCCCGGTCCATCTTTTTACATTGTTTACAACCTCATTTACTTGCTTTTAATCATCATTATTCCTCTGGTCACTTTTGCATTTATTCCATTTCATCATACAATTAACCGCTTTGTGTTCTGCGAGACCGGAGAGATTGACAACCTCTCCGCCATTGGGGACAAACTATTTGGTTGACTGTGTGCAGGTCCACATCTGTTGAAGGTCAAGCGCCAGATATCTTCATCATTCACCTTGTTGTTGATTTCAAAGTCCTACTGGTTCGATAAACCTCGGTTCAATTAATTGAGGGAAAACTGCTGCTTACTACATCACCTGCCTTAAGCTAGGGGCACCACCCAACCATTAATCAACTAAGCAGGTAGCCGGGCGGGTAGGGGTAGTTCGAGGCGCAAAGCAGCCTCCGCCTCACGGTAGATTAGAGTGGGTACGGTAGAAGCATGGGAGAGTGGTGAGGTTGCAGATATGAGTTTAGATGTGATATGGCAATGGCGGCCAAGCCTACATATATATTGTGAGAAATGGCGGGAAGACAAAGGAGGGAAGCGGTGGAAAGCGTGGGAAGAAGCACACGGATCGTGTGTTTCCTTCGAGCGCTTGTGAGCCGTTGGATCAGAGGTGTGTTTCTTTCGAGCTTTTGTGAGCTGTTGGATCGTGTGCACGATATGTTTCTTTTGCAGGCTTGTGAGCCATTGGATCAGGGATGTGTTTCTTTTGCTGTCTTATGAGATGTTGGATCAACACTAGCACAAACCACTTTGTGAGCCACACGACCCTATATATAGCCAATCTCTCGGACATGTCTGGCACTCACTCTGTACTCATTGTAGTTCATTTCGTAAACAAAGCATTCGGGATTTCCTGCATACGTCCAACGGTGCATTTGATATGCAGGCACTCACAAGCCACCGTTGGGCTGTATGTAGGGGAACCGTGTGTTTGTTTCTATCTACAAAATCTTTTAGTTCATCGACCCAATACAAATCATTCGGGTTTCCTAATTTGCTATGTCCTTCAGTTCATCGACCGAATACAAATCATTCGCACATAGTCAAAACATATGGTTTGTATTCGCATATAGCCATTATTACACATCATCAACATCCCTATCTAGTGTTGTGGTTTTCTTGTGCACCATAGCCATGGAGAATCTTCATCATTTAACAGGATGCATGGGTCAGTTTTCACTGTGAAGGGCGGAATTTCATGAAACTTATTATAATCTTCTGACATGTCTGTCTTGTCATCCACTCCCACGATGTTTCTTTTCCCTGAAAGAACTATGTGGCGCTTTGGCTGATCGGATGATGTATTCTTTTGCTGATTTCTTTTTCTCAGTTTGGTAGACATGTCCTTCACATAGAAAACATGAGCCACATCGTTGGTTAGGACGAATGGTTCATCCATGTATGCAAGATTTTTGAGATCCACTGTTGTCATGTCGTGCTTTTGGTCTACATGTACCCCGCCTCCTATCAGCTTGACACATTTGCACCGAAACAAAGGGACCTTAAAAGTAGGTCCATAGTCAAGTTCCCATGTCTCCTCTATGTACACATAATATGTGTCCTTCTGCCCATTATCGTATGTTACATCAAAGCGGACATCACTGTTTTGGTTGGTTCTCTTTTTATCTTGGGAGATCGTGTAAAATGTATTCTCATTTATCTCGTACCCTTGAAAAGTACATATAGTCGAAGATGGTAACCTGGCCAACAAGTACAGCTGATCTCCAACAGTGGTGTTATTCATGAGATGTGTTTGCAACCAACTGTCAAAAGTCGCCTCGTGTTCCCCTTTAATCCAGGAGTCAGGCTCCCCCGGGTTTTTGGAACGTAGAATATTCTTGTGTTTCTCGATATACGGAGCAACCACGGTGGAATTGTGTAGAACTGTGTAGTGTGCTTGAGTGAAAGAAAGCGCGTCCCTATATACTGTTGTTTTCCTTCCTAGTGTGCCTTTTCCAGTCAGCCTCCCCTCATACCGAGATTCAGGAACACCAATTGGCTTAAGGTCAGGAAGAAATTCAACACAAAACTCAATGACCTCCTCTGTTCCATAGCCCTTGGAGATGCTTCCTTCTGGCCTAGCACGGTTATGAACATATTTCTTTAAGACTCCCATGAACCTCTCGAAGGAGAACATATTGTGTACAAACACAGGACCGAGAATTCTAATCTCTTCGACTAGGTGAACTAGGAGGTGCGTCATAATATTGCAGAAAGATGGTGGAAACAACAACTCGAAGCTGACCAGACATTGGACCACATCAATCTGTAACCCTGATAGACTTTCTTTATCAATTATCTTCTGAGAAATTGTATTGAGTAATGCACATACCTTCACAATGGCTAGTCGAACATTTTCCGGTAGAATTCCCCTCAATGCAACCGGAAGCAATTGCGTCATTAACACGTGGCAGTCATGAGACTTTAGGTTTTGAATTTTTTCTCTTTCATACTTACTATTCCCTTTATATTCGACGAGAAGCCAGACGGGACCTTGATACTGAAAAGGTCTTCAAAAAAGATGTCCTTATCTTTTTTGGTAAGAGCGTAGATGGTAGGCCCTTCAAACTGCCATGCATGCATGTCGTCTCGTCCTTTATGACGTTGTTGGTCCTCCCGTGCTTCCGGTGTATCTTTTGACTTCCCATACAAGCCCAGGAAGCCTAGAATATTCACGCAAAGATTCTTCGTCAGGTGCATCACGTCGATTGCAGAGCGGACCTCATGGACTTCCCAATATTCTAGCTTCCAAAATATAGATTTCTTCTTGCACATGGGTGCGTGTCCGTCAGCGTCATTCGGAATAGGTTCTCTGCCAGGATCCTTTTCAAAGATTACATTTAAATCCTTAACCATACCAAATACATCAGCACCACTAAAGGGGATAGGCTTCGTCCGGGTTTCTGCCTTGCCATTGAAATGCTTGCCTTTTTTTCCTTAAGTGATGTCTGGGCGGAAGAAAATGATGATTGTACGGGTACACATTCTTTCTACATTTATCCAGATATATACTTTCAGTCTCATCTAAACAATGCGTGCATGCATTGTATCCTTTGTTCGTCTGTCCTAAAATATTACTAAGAGCAGACCAATCATTGATGGTTACGAACAGCAATGCTCGTAGGTAAAATTCCTCCTGTTTGTGCTCATCCCACACACGTACACCTGGTTCGGCCCACAACTGTAAAAGTTCATCAACTAATGGCCTTAGGTACACATCAATGTCGTTGCCGGGTTGCTTCGGGTCTTGGATCAGCACTGGCATCATAATGAACTTCCGCTTCATGCACAACCAAGGAGGAAGGTTGTAGATACATAGAGTCACGGGCAGGTGCTGTGACTGCAGCTCTGCTCCCCAAATGGATTCATGCCATCTGTACTTAGACCAAACCATAAGTTTCTTGCGTCACCTGCAAAGTCCGGAAAGTCTCTCTCGATTTTTCTCCACTGCCGACCATCGGCAGGGTGCCTCAACATCTCATCTTTCTTACAGTCTTCCATGTGCCATCGCAACAACTTGGCATGCTCTTTGTTTCTAAACAAATGTTTCAACCGTGGTATTATAGGAGCATACCACATCACCTTGGCAGGAACCCTCTTCCTGGGTGCAGGGCCGTCCAAGAGGGCGTGCGAGCTGTGCGGCCGATCAGGGCACCCAAAACATTGGGGCCCCGAGATTGCACTAATCCATCATTAAGCGATATATAAACCATAGAAGAAAAGAACGCCTGCAGGCTGCAGCAAGCACGCCCGCTGAATACGCGCGCGTCAGGTGAGTGGTGGCAGTTGAAATACGACTCTAGGCACGATCTGTGTTGTAGCCAAACAAGGCGATCACTGCTAGGAGCTTGGTTCGCTTGGCCAAGCATCTGAAGTTCCAATGCTTGAAGGTTAGTGTTGTTTGTAAGTATCAATCAAATAAGTAAAATGATGCATGGGCTTGTGTTATTCATCAGAGAAAAAAGAACATGTGTTTGCAAGCACCTAAAAAGTTTTTTACTTCAATAAATAGCAAATGATTTGTTTGGGTGGAACATGAGGACAGTTTAGGTGTTACCTTTACTATTTAGCATTACAATTTGATATATGTCTAGACATTGTGCAAAATAACACATATTGAAGTTAGATAATTAAGTCGAGCAATATTTACTTATACTAGTCCTATGAACTTCTATAAATTTAGGGGCCCACTTTGTATTGCGCACTGGGGCCCCAAATTTTTGGAGACGGCCCTGCCTGGGTGGCTCGCCCTCAACATCACCAGGGTCATTCATGGTGTATTGAAAAGAGTTGGGTAGTGCCCCAAGCGAAGGCGGAATTGCAGCTAGTAGCAGTTTTTCCTCGTTTAACGAACCGAGGTTTATCGAACCAGTAGGACTTTGAAATCAACAACGAAGTGAATGTTGAATATCTCTGATGCTTAATCTTCAACAGACGTGGACCTGCACACACTCAACCAAATACTTTGCCCCCGACGGCGGAAAGGTTGTCAATCTTTCCAGTCTCGCAGAAAACAAAGCGGTTAATTGTATAATGAAATAGATGAAATAATGAAAAGTGACCGGTGGAGTAATGATGATGAAAAGCAAGTAAATGAGGTTGTAAACAATGTAAAAAGATGGACCGGGGGCCATGGGTTCACTAGTGGAGTCTCTCAAGTAAATAAAATATGCATGTGATGGGTGAACGAATTACAGCTAGGCAATTGACAAGATCATGACACAAACCCAATTTAGGTATGACATAAGGAACATGATAATATTTATGGAGGCATCACGAAAAGGAATAAAGACTGTTGAGTCCAACTATGTCTTTGTCTAAAAAGTCCACCGTGGGATCGCTATCCAGCCTGTCACCCAACGGTATTAAGTTGCAAGCAACAGACATTTACATTGAGTAAAGTGCATGAAGTAAGCAATACTAATATCAAAAGAGACATTAACACCTGCTGTTTTACCCTTAGTAGCAACAGCACACCCTCGCCCTTAGACGTTTCTGTCACTCGTGCCCAGGAACAAAAGGGGGCATGAACCCACTATCTAGCATAAATACTCTCTCTTGGAGATATACACAATCACTTGGCCAAAGTAACTACGCACATCGGAGAGCATGCAAGAACATAAATAAACATATAAGAATCATGCACAATCTGAACATAACTTCATAATCCATCGGATCCCAGCAAACACATCACATAGCATTACAATAATCGATCTTGATCATGTTAGGCAGCTCACAAGATCATAAGACATGAAGCACAAGAGAGAGTCTACCAAATAGCTACTGCCATGGACTCGTAGTCCAAGGTAAGACTACTCACAACTCATCCCGGAGGAAGGCATGGCGATGAAGAGCCCTCCGGGATCGATCTCCCCTCCGGCAGAGTGTCGGGATCAGCTTCAGATTGGACCCCGAACTAGGGTTTTCGGTGACGGCGCGTCGGGGTCGAATTTCTGGAAAATAATTGCCGCCCTCTCGGTTTTAGGTAAAGAGGGATTTTTAGGCGTCGGTGGGGGCCGAGGAGGCGCCCAGGGGGCAGGGCGGGTCCCACCCGCGCCCCTAGGTGGGCCCGCGGCAGGGGGGTTGCTTCTGGCCCCTGGGTGGCCCCCTGGCTGCCCTTCGACGTGGTGGTGTCTTATTTTGCATAAAAATTCCCTGTAAATTTTAAGGGCAATTTGACGATATTTCCTGTTGTGACTTTTCTGAAATACAAAAACAGCAAAAACGGGGAACTGGCACTTGGCATCTTGTCAATAGGTTAGTCCGACAAAATGCATAAAAACGATATAATTGATTGTAAGAACATGTGACAATATCACAAAACTAGCATGGATCACTCAAAAATTATAGATACGTTTGAGACGTATCAGTCATCTTTTCTGATCTTATACCGCAATGCAGTGCATACCGGACATTTATCCATATTCTCGTACTTCTCACCACGGTAGAGGATGCAGTCATTAGGCATCTATCTTCTGCACGTCTAGCCCTAGAGGGCAGACAAGCTTCTTTGCTTCGTACGTACTGGCGGGCAATTCGTTATTTTTTGGAAGCATCTTATTTATTAATACCAGCAACTTTTCAAATCCCGAGTCAGTCACACCGGTCTTTACCTTCCACTTCAGTAATTCCAGTGTGCTACCCAGTTTCTTCTGGCCATCTTCACAAGTTGGGTACAACAATTTGTTGTGGTCCTGTAACATCTGCTCGAACTGCAACCTCTGCTTTTCTGTGTCGCAGTCTCTCTTTGCATCAGGAATGACCCGACCAAGATCATCAGCGGGCTCATCTGCTGCCCGTTCTTCACCTCCTTCTCTTCATTGTCTTCCATTGCGGTATCAGCATATTCAGGGAACATAGATTGGTAGTTGTCATCATCGTTCTCTTGTTCATCGCCGTCTTCCATCATAATCCCTCTTTCTCCGTGCAAGGTCCAAACATTATATCCGGACATGAAACCGGACCGAAGCAGGTGGCTCTGAATAACTCTTGAGGAAGTGTAATCCTTCTCATTCCGACATTCAACACATGGAAAACACATAAAAGCATCCCGCCGCTTGTTCGCCTCGGCCACAACGATAAAAGAACGCACACCTTCTCTGTAAGCGTCAGAGCGTCGGTCACCGTACATCCATGGATGGCCCATCTGCATCATGCAACTATATATCAAACGCAATCACGATGCTAAAATTAGTATCGCGTGGTCTACACGAGAAAGTAGTTGCTAACCTTTTAGGACACTTGGAAACAAAGAGGAGGAAGCTTAAGTGTGGCTCGGGCACCTCATATCATGTTTGTCTTGTGTGAACCCAAGTGACATCACTCTAACAGGCATTTCATCGAACCTCTAGTGCATATGAAGAAAAAAAACTAGCACAAACCTACACCACCTCCCACCAGAAAAAAAACAAGATAGGGGGAAGAGGGGCTACATATATATAGGGCTAGACCTTTTGTCCCGGTTTGAGATACAAACCGGGACAAAAGTTGGGGCACCTGCCCACAGCGGGCCGCAGACCCCTTTTGTCCCGGCTTGTATCTCAAACCGGGACAAAAGGGGCCTAACGACCCGGGACAAAAGGGGCCGCCAGTTTCGGGGCAACGTGGCCGGACCTTTAGTCGTGGGTTGAGACACGGCCGCGACTAAAGGCCCGGGCGAAAGGCCTGTTTTCTACTAGTGATATGAACCACAACAGGGAGAAGACACTGGAGGCAATACATTACACACCACCATGCTTCAGTTCTGCAGCTCCTCTTCAAATCATTGATAATCACTTGATTCCTTGATTATTCAGTTCTCGAGCTGCCTGTAGCTCCTCTTCAAAGCAGTGGTAATCTTTTGATTATCTTGAATATTTTTTGTAAACCTTAAACCCAATCGATTAATATTGAAGATGATGCAGCGGAGGGCTAATCGTAAGATGATACCATATATATCTGTATTTGACATAGCATATATACATGTCATAAAGTGGACCATGAATGGAAAAGTTAGTCTGCACTCTTGTTGCTCAAATAACTTAATGTGAGAGTTGAGAGAGAGGAGGCAATGCACCGTGGTGCTCTTCATTGTATTACTCAGCTTATATAGACAATTACAGCCGGAGTGCAGGACGTGCACGGAGTGGGGGTGGTGCGCTAAGTGCGTGTGCAGTTACAGGAACTGGTCAGCTAGGACTCTGACGACCTGGACAGTCAAGTACAGGTTTACACTTAACAACCTCTATTTCGGAAAAAAAAACTCCCTCCGTTTTCAAGTTACAAGGTGTTTTACATATAGTAATTTGGACTTCATACTCATACTACACATCAAAATGAGTGAATCAACTTATTAAAACACGTCTAGATATATCTCAATAGTACTCAACGTGGCTGCAAGTAGTAGCACCAAATAAATAAAGTCGATTAGTACTACAAACTTAACTTAATTACACAAGAAAGGCCGGGATTGCTATTAATTGTCTTTACAAGCTAGAGCTGATAGGCAAACAATACATCATGATTGTTCGATACACAAACCAAGCAACATATGAGAAACATAGCCCTCTACGTACTCCTTGTCATGATTTCCCTACATTTTAACAAACCAGTAAAGCATAACACACACCCGCCGCAGTTTGTGCGTCAGGTAATTGAATG
Source organism: Puccinellia tenuiflora (assembly GCA_012064385.1). Classification (NCBI taxonomy): domain Eukaryota; kingdom Viridiplantae; phylum Streptophyta; class Magnoliopsida; order Poales; family Poaceae; genus Puccinellia; species Puccinellia tenuiflora. Next base: position 2,272,072 of record QRDG01000366.1, read on the forward strand.
CATAAACTGGAACGAAATTCTTCGAAGGCAGCAGTGGGTAGCCCCTTGGTCATGACATCTGCAAACTGCTGCGTGGTTGGAACATGAAGAACACGTAGTTGTCCGAGAGCCACCTTCTCACGGACGAAATGGATGTCCAGCTCAATGTGCTTGGTGCGGCGGTGATGAACTGGGTTTGCCGCCATGTACACGCTCGAGATGTTGTCGCAGAAGACAACGGTGGCAGCAGGGAGTGGGATGTGCAGCTCTCCGAGCAGCTGCCGGAGCCAGCAGCACTCAGCGACGGCGTTGGCGACGGCGCGGTACTCAGCCTCAGCGCTTGATCGAGACACTGTTGGCTGCCGCTTGGAGGACCAGGAGATCAGAGCGTCGCCGAGGAAGATGGTGTAGCCGGAGGTGGAGCGGCGAGTGTCCGGACAGCCCGCCCAGTCAGCGTCGGAGTAGGCGACGAGCTCGAGTTTGTCGGAGCGCTGGATGTGTAGGCCATGCGCGGTGGTGCCGCGCAGGTAGCGCAGAATGCGCTTCACCATGGACAGGTGCTCCTCTCTGGGATCATGCATGTGTAGGCATGCCTGCTGGACGGCATAGGCGAGGTCCAGCCGCGTCATGGTGATGTACTGGAGCGCGCCGACGATGCTGCGGTACTCGGAGGCGTCAGTAACGGGAGGACCAGCAGTGGAGGACAGCTTGGCACGGGTGTCGACCGGAGTGGAGGCTGGCTTGCAGTTGGTCATGTTGGCGCGTTCGAGGAGCTCATCAGCGTACTTGCGCTGGGAGAGGAAGAAGCCTTCGGTACTGCGCGTGACGCCGATGCCGAGGAAGTAGTGGAGCGGCCCGAGAGCTTTCATGGAGAACTCAGCGAGGAGGCGTTGTTGCAGGGAGCGAAGCAGCTGTGGCGAGGATGCAGTGAGTACAATGTCGTCGACGTAGAGGAGCAGGTATGTCGTGCCGCCGTTGTGGTTGAGGACGAACAGCGACGGATCGGAGCGCGCAGCGACGAAGCCGACCGTGCGCAGGAGCGCGGCGAACCGGTCGAACCAGGCACGCGGCGCCTGTTTGAGTCCATAGAGGGACCTGTCCAGCTGACAGACGTGATCGGGATGCGCCTGGTCGACGAAACCTGCAGGTTGTTGACAGTAGACGCGCTCGGAGAGGAAGCCCTGGAGGAAGGCATTGTTCACATCCATTTGGTGGACGGGCCATTTGATGGATTGGAGGTGTGTTGGGTTCATTTGGCGCGGGAGAGGAGTGGTGCGGCGAGAGGAGAGGTGATGCTGCCTCGGCAGGGTTTGGCTGAGGTTGTGCTGCCGCGGCAGGGATTGTGATGGTTTTGGGTGCCGCGGCAAGAATATGTGTGGCGACGGGAATTTGTTGGGGAATAGGATCATGATCGTCAGTGGCAGGGTTGGGAGGGGGGCTGACGTGTTGGCGGAAGGGAAAGGTTTGCTCATCGAAGAAGACGTGGCGAGAGATTAGGACACGGCCGGTGTCACGGTTGAGGCATCGATATCCTTTGTGATCGGGTGAGTATTCGAGAAAAACGCAAGGTGCAGATCGGGGGGCTAGTTTATGTGGTGTGGTGGCTGTGATGTTGGGGTAGCAGAGGCACCCAAAGACACGCATTGGGGCGTAGTCTGGGTGGACTCCGCGGAGGAGAAGAAAGGGTGTGTGGTTGCGACGTGGGCGACAAGGACGCCTGTTGAGGATGAAAGTAGCGGTGTTGAGGGCTTCTGCCCAAAAATGTAAGGGCATGGAGGCGTGAAGGAGGAGAGATCTAACTATGTCGTTGATGGTACGAAGTATACGCTCAGCACGGCCATTCTGTGGAGATGTGTAGGGACACGACATACGAAGGGCAATGCCGTGATCAGAGCAGAAAGTTCGCAGGGCATGGTTTTCAAATTCACGTCCATTGTCGGTTTGGAGTGTGATTAGAGCCACTAGTAGAAAAACAGTTACCGTGACGCACCATTTTTGCTTACCCGTGGCGCAGGGCCCTGCGCCACGAATAACCAGGCCACGGGTAACACTTTAGCCGTGGCGCAGGCGTCCCGATGCGCCACGGCTAACAAAATTAGCCGTGGCGCACCCTGCACCCTGCGCCACGACTAACGTGCGCCACGGGTATCTAACTAGCTGCGCCATGGCTATCTGTTTCAGGAAATAAAAAATGCTGCCGCCGCCACCCGGAGGCCGCGTACGGGGGCAGGGTTTCGTTCGTGATGCCGACGGGCCTCCGCGTGCATCTGCTGCTCGTTCCAGATCCTCCACGGCTCGAGGACGGCCACCGTGGGACGAGCACAACTCCAGGACGGCCGTCGGGGGGGGGGGGGGGGGTTCGTCCTCCATGGCTCGTGGCCTCCTGCTCGTCGGCCACCGCGAGACGGCTCCGTGCCTCCAGGACGACTGCCGACGGGGCTTCGTGGGCAGCCTTGCAGGAGACTGCAGTGGTCAAGGGCGTTGATGGGAAATCCTCGCAGGGGGAATAGAACGGACGACTTCCTTTGTGTTTGTGTGGGAGAAAATCGAATGGAGGAACGAACGATGGCGAGGACGACCTCGTTGCGGGTGTGGTCGAGGTAGAGGACGTAGGGTGGGTTGGCATAGGCGGCGCGCCTCACAACGCCGCCGAGGTTGAGGTCGGCGTAACGGCAGCCCGGCAGTGGCCCGGCTTCCACGCCCACTGCACGCACATCATACACCCATGCCCGCCATGGCCGCCAGCGAGCTGCCAAGCGTGGATTACCTGGCGAGGCCAAGCATGGCTGGTAGCGAGCGACAGTGTGGTAGCGAGCGGCGATGTGGTGGCCCTCCAGCAAATCTAGCGAGCGAGGGAGGATATTTCTGGTTTCGTATCGAGAGGATAGGAACGAATCTGGGACGATGCGATGTGTGTGGCTCTGGTTAATTAAGATAAGGTGGGTGGGCACTGGGCAGATCTGGATCTGGAAAAGGAAAAAGTTGGACATATACTGCTAACGTACAAAAACGGATGCGCCATGACTACATCATTACCCGTAATGCCATATAATTTTGGTGCGCCACGGATAAGGTGGGGGGGCACCCAGCCAGCCCAGCCTGTACTTAGCCGTGGCGCACCACTATTTTGGTGCGCCACGGGTAATGGCCCACCTGTGGCGTGCCGTCTTTTCATGCGCCACAGCTATATACACGTGCGGCATCAAAACAGTGGTGCGCCACGGCTATTTAATCCACATATAAGCCTTTCCCTACTAGTGGTTGCGGATAAAAGTTTGAAAATTACGAGGAGTGGGTAAGGCATCGGATTTTGCAACGAGAGGGAAGGTCCATACATAATGACTATAATCATCAAGAACAACAAGGTAATATTTGCTGCCAGAAAGGCTAGTTACAGGCGATGTCCATATGTCACAATGAACTAACTGAAAAGGAAAATGCGAAATATGCTGGGAATCTAAAAACGGTGATCTAGTATGTTTCCCTAATTGACAGGCATGGCAGGTGTGCGACGGATTGATGGCGCTCGTTGGGAAGGCTTGACGAAGCATGTGGGAGAGGGCGTCGCGTCCTGGGTGGCCGAGGCGCTGATGCCACAGATCGACAGTGGCTGCGGAGAAGCTGTGATGGGTGGCAGTGGCGTTAACAGGCTAAAGTTCTCCGTCAGATTCACAGCGGAGGACCACCTTCCTTGTGCGACGTTCCTTGACAGAGAAACCAACATCATCAAATTCAACGTTAATAGGATTGTCACGGGTTAACTGTTTAACAGAGATGAGATTCTTATTAGTGTGGGAGAGACGAGGACATTGTTTAGGTGGAGGGGAGAGGCGGAGGTGGGCAGGCTGTGGTGGCCAGTGTGTGTGACAGCGAGCGAAGATCCGTTGCCAACAACAATACGGGAAGAAGATGAGGGACGAGGGGAAGTTAGCATACCAGAGGACGAGGCCATATGGGCGGTGGCGCCGGTGTCGAGGAACCAGTCACCGCTTGGTGGCGCAGGCTGCTGCTGCAGGGACAGGTTGTTGAGCGCCTGTTTGAGGGCGCCCTGGTCCCAAGCTGGGACGGATGGCCCGGACGATGGCGCCGCTGCGCCGTAGGAGCCCGAAGCAGAGGGAGCGCCGTAGGAGCCTGGAGCAGAGGGGGCGCCGTAGGAGTGGGTCATGGTGCCGGCGAACGGAGAGGGTGCACCGGGGCGCGGGCCAAGGATGCCAGAGCCTGGGGTGTGCGAGCGCCAGGGCACCGGCCAGGCGTGGACAATGCCTGTCCATGGCGTGGTGCTGGGCGCAGGTAGAGTAGCAGGGCGCGGCGGAGGAGCACTGGTGCTGCCGGCGTGCTGCTGTGTTGCAGGAGCCTTGCCCTTGCCGCGATAGCCGCGGCCATGGCCCCCGCCGTTGTTGTTGCGGGAGGTCTGTCCGCCCCCGCCGTTGTTGGTACTGGGAGGAGCGCGAGCGACATGGAGCACTGTGTCGACGCTGCCGTCGTTCTGGAGCGAGAGGCGACTTTCCTCGAGGAGCAAGAACACACGGCAAGCGAGGAAGGAGGGCAGCGGCTTCTGCATGGTCAGAATGGGAATGGCATAGTGGAGTCGGGGCGTGAGGCCACGAAACATGTTGAGCACCTGATCACAATCGGAGATGTACTCGTCGAAGTCAGCGAGGCGATCAGCGCAGTCCTTGAGGTGTCCGAAGTAGGCGAGGACAGATGTGGCACCCTGATCGATCCGACGGAAGTCCGTCGCGAGCTTGACCACCTGGTGCTCGGCGTTCACCAGGAAAGGTGGAGATGGAGGTCCATATCTGGGCGGCCGTGGCATTGCGCTGTTGGACGAGCCCGAAGATCTCCGGGCTGATGCGGTTGTAGAGCCACGAGACGACGTAGGCGTCGTCCTGTAGCCAGAACGCGGGTGGTGCATGTGGAGGGTCATGGATTGGTCGGAGACGCCGGTCGTGGTGAACGCCACCTCGAACAGGGTGCGCCACTACGTGTAGTTGGGGCTGCAGCTGGAGGATGATGGGGACGCGCTGGTTGATGAAGATCCCAGCAAGGGGCGAGGCCATTGCGGCCGCCGCCGCGGAGACAGGGCCGAGCGGCGTGTGTGGAGAAGAGCGCCGTCCTGGGCGGCAGCAGAGGCGAACACAGATGGGGTGAGAAGCTCGCCGTGACGTGGTGCAGGGACTCGAGGGGGGTGGTTGGGCCGCGGCTGGTGGTAGTGGGGGAGGTGTTGGCGGCGTAGCCATTGCCGCCGGAGTTGGAGAGGGCAGCGGAAGGTTTTCAGGCTTAGGAGGTGGAGGGCTCTGATACCATGTGAGAGTTGAGAGAGAGGAGGCAATGCACCATGGTGCTCTTNGAGAGAAAGAAAAAATAAAGACCCCATCATAATGATGAAACACTCGCATCAGCAACACTCAAACCATCACCTAAGACAACACCCGGAGGACAAACAAGTTTCTCCAAAAGCGACGCCTCCATGAAGGAAACAATGCACAACGTTGTCGTCGTCCGATCAAGGATCTTGAGTTTTCACCATAGAGAAAGACCGGACCCCAAAACAATGCCTTCTGCAAAGCCATTGCCAGGTACAATCAATGAAGGCCAGACCTTGAGCTTTCACCCTAAAAATCACGGCTTGATACTCAAGAAGCAACACTTGAAATGTAGTCCACCTGTGTTGCCGCCCCCTCATACCAAGGTTGCTGCTACAAATTCTCAACACTCGACACACAGGAAAACTGTGTCGTAGGACTTCATCGCAGAAATCTCCTCTCCGCCATTGCAAGCCTCCAATCATAGCCACCATGACTTTCTTCACCACAGTCCTAACCATGAAAATCTATATAAACTGTTCCATAACAACGGTAAGGCAGCGAAGCTTTGCGCCACGCCCTTCGAAAGCATCTTGACTGAAGAGAAGGGTGCGCACGACCGGATCAATTCCGATCTAGCACTGGTGGAAAACGGGGCTTTTGTCCCGGTTCCCCAGCCCCTTTAGTCCCGGTTGCGCAACCGGGACAGCGCAATCGGGACTAAAGCCCCGACCTTTAGTCCCGGTTCTGTTACGAACCGGGACCAAAGGGTCAAGACGTGGCAGCGCGCAGTGCCGCGCCTGTCAGANGCACTGGTGGAAAACGGGGCTTTTGTCCCGGTTCCCCAGCCCCTTTAGTCCCGGTTGCGCAACCGGGACAGCGCAATCGGGACTAAAGCCCCAACCTTTAGTCCCGGTTCTGTTACGAACCGGGACCAAAGGGTCCCGACGTGGCAGCGCGCGGTGCCGCGCCTGTCAGAGGACCTTTAGTCCCGGTTCTAGCCACGAACCGGGACTAAAGGTTTGCTCTGTTTTTTTTTGTTTTGGTGCTGTTTTTCTTTATATTGTTTGTTTGTTTTACTGTTTTTCGTTTATTTTTCATTTATTGTTTTTCTGTTTAGAATCCAATTAGACGATACTATGTATATACAAAACAACTAAAGAAGGAATTACACAAACATCGCCATAAGTTGTCGAATCTTTACATATAGTATCATATAAGTTGTCCAACCCTATTAACATACACAAAACCCTAGTTGCCCGGTGAATAAAATTCTCCATTTTTATCTATGACTTGATCTAAGAAGAATGCCGCCAGCTCCTCTTGAATTGCTCGCAAGCGGTCTTGTGGTAGGAGCATGTCCCGCATTCCTTCGATCTATATAATTTATGGAAGGGGTCAATTTCGATATATATATGAGAGAATCTCAACACAATTGATTGTAATAAAATAGTATTGTGAATATTGTTTACTTACTTCAAGATGTTCTAAGAGTCTGCTCCTCTGATAACACCTCTGGCGAATGAACTCGCAGACATACAATCCACATAAGTGATTTCCGGATCCCTGTCTCGGGCACTTTATAAGAACAAAGTTCAATTAAAATAATAATCAAGCATGATAATATTATTAAACTTCAATCAAATAGATGCCCGGGTCTAGCTAGAACTACTTACTGCCATGTCTTTAAATTCAAGCTCATCTGTCCATTCACCCGGAGCCCTGTTGGTGAACCGTTTCCAAACCCTGGAAGTCAATGAAAAAGAATAAATGACTTATTAATTACTACATACCAGGAAATGAACGAAAGTTGCCGATATAGTGCCATAATGATTGAAATTACCTCTGGATCATTCCCTTCATGTCCTCCCAGTTCTCTGGTTGATCACGTAGCGGGTCCATGACTTGTACTATTCCTTTGTCAGGAATAATGATAAATAACAGATAGTGGAACCTGCGCACGAATTACTCGTCAATTACACTTAATTAACATGGAGTATAGAAGGTGTATAGACACTAACACTCACCCGAAGTTGTAAGGAAATAGTATTTGTATTTTAGTTTCTTGCTTCCTTAACGCAAGTACCAAGAGGTCCTCCGTTTCCTTTTCTTTATGTATAAGATTGTACTGATGAATGACATGTGGGTCAACGAACCCAATGTCATAGATTCCAGATAACCTGCATTCTCGAATCTTCAATCTGCATAATAGAGTGAGGATAATTACAAATATGTTTAACGAGCTGAGTTAGAGACTTAGTTACAGAAAAAAAATACTTACAGACAATAGGCACTGACGATAGATTTGTCGATGGCATCTTGTTGGAATAACTGAAACAGTTCTTCAAATTCAACCTGGACCTGGGCAGTTCCACGACCGTAATGCTCTTCTTTAACCTCCAGGTTGATCCAGTTTTTCCCTTCCTTTGCTGCTTCCATGTACCACGCATTCAATCTTCGCATTTTTGTTGGAAGGTTCGAGACCTTCTCTGGTTTGACAAAAGGCTCCCCGTGCTTGTATTTGTACTTGTCTGTGATCACCTCAGCAATGGGATACTCTATTAGCGAGCCCAAGTATTCAGCCATGGTCACACCAAGCTCAGCGGCGGCTTTTTTGATTTGTTTGTTAGTTAATTGTTTAGGCCGAGGGACATCGGAACACACCCTCAGCGGGGGGCACGATTGCTTCTCCTGTTGTCCGAGCTGAGGAACTCCTTGACCGTATGGACGCGCCTTCGGCTTCGGAATATTGCGTGCCCTCAGAACATTGGGCGGCACCTGAGCATCACGTGCCTTTATAATTGTTCGGTCGTAGTCCGGTAAAATCTGCTCAGCCGTTGGTCGCGTCAGGTTTCTCAGTGTTCTCTCAACTAAGACCGGATCTAGTGGGACCTTTTGTGACCGCTTCGGTGCTAACTGGCGTCTGACATCCTCTTTAATCCACACTTCTAGCTCTGCTTTGGTCATTTCGTAAGGTAATTTCTCGATAGGCTTGGCGGGTTTCGCTTTCTTCTGATGACTTGTACCACTAGAACCCGAGGCAGAGGCGGCGCAGGCGGTGCTCTTCCGCTTTTGAACACGACTATGAGCCTGTGACGGCTGAGGCTGCGGAGGAGATGCCTGACACGGCGGAGACGGCTGAGGCGGTGGAGACGGCTGACGCGGCGGAGGAGATGGCTGACGCTGCGGAGGAGATGGCTGTCGCGGCGGAGACGGCTGGGGTGGCGGAGACGGCTGACGCGGCGGAGACGGCTGACGCGGCGGACGGCTGAGGTGCGAGACGGCTGAGGCGGCGGAGACGGTGACCTTGGCTTCCAATTTGGAAGCACAATGTGTTCCTTCCGCCATAGAACAGTAGTTTTTCTACCATCCCTCAGTGCAGTCTCGCCTTCACCCGTAGGGTAGTCAAGCTGCAGATCCTCGTATCCTTTCATGACTTCATCCACTAAGACAACAGAATATCCATCTGGAATCGGCCGCGAATGGTAAGTACCATTAGTTACAGCAGCTAAGACTACGCCGACCGCCACCTTCACGGTTATGTTCATCAATGGAGCATGTAGCTCACAATTTTCCCTCTCCGTGATATCATCCACGGGGTAGCGACGAGCCGAGATATCTGGCCGAAAGAGCTCCGTGGAAGCCACGCTGCTTTTCCGCTGAGATGGTGGGCCGCTATCTTGCTGAGAAGGATCTTCGTGCCGCTGAGCTTCCCGGGTGGTAAGTGAATCAAGGATCTGCTGCTGCCTAGTTAATCTATCTTCAATCTGCTTCAGCCGATCTGCCTCCTCTGCCTTCTTCCTCCCTCGGCTTCTATAACTGTCAGCGTCATCTGGAAATCCATACTTCCACGGTACGGAGCCTTCTGTGCCTCGTGTCCGACCTTTGTGTTCTGGATTCCCGAGGGCCCGTGACAGCTCGTCCTTCTCTCTGTTTGGAACGAACTCCCCGGCTTCTACCTCCTTCATTATCTTCTGAAGTTCAGCGAGAGGGGTTGCAAGTTGTGCTTTTGTAAAGATGCACTTCCCTGTTTCTGGGTGCAACGTTCCCCCATGCCCGAAGAACCAAAGTTTTGCCCGATCAGCCCACCGCAGCGTCTCAGGAATTATCCCTTGTTCAAGCAGGGCGTTCTCAAGTCTCTCCACCTTAGGCTTGATAGCCCTGTAGCCACCTGACCCCATGCTATGGTGATATTGCTTCTTGGAAGCATTTTTCTTATTAGTTGCTGACCTTTTCTTAGCCTCGTCAGATTTCTTGTACTTGACAAATTCCTCCCACTGATCCCTTAGCTTTTCATACGCTCCAGTGAACTCCGGAGTCTTTTTTTGAAGGACAAAGTCCTTGTGCAATCTTTTCTTCCAGTTTGCAAATTGTTCGGCCATCTTCTTCAGTGCCCACTCCTTGACCTTTTTCTCTATGGGATCCACGTAATTTGGATCCTCCTCCTCTAACGGATGAGCGTCGTCGTCTTGACGAGGAAGCGTGAAATTAGCCATTAGCGTCGTCCAAAGATTGTCTTTCACTCTATCGTCAACAAAAGTGAGAGACGAGCGTTCTGTCGCCTTCGGCTCATTCCATTCTTGAGTGGTGATCGGGACGTTGTCCCTAACAACAACTCCGCACTGACTTACAAACTTGACAAAATGTGTCAGCGGTCTGCCATCTGGAGCTACTGCTTCGATCTTGTATCTCTCTTCTTTATCACACCTTTTGGATGGGCCTCGTTTGGGGATAGAAGAAGATTTGCTCGATCCGGAGGGCTAAAAGAAGAAAGATCATTAATGCATATATATATATATGAATCAAATAGTGGATTTAGTCAATATAGGGTTAGTTAATATACCGCGCCGGAGTTTGTAGTAATAATTGTCCGGTCACCATCATCACCGGATGCCTCAGCTTCTATCTGCGCTCCCTCGCCGGAGTCGTTCAGAAAGCTCGAGGTGAACTCCAACTCATCTTCACCGCGGATAATATCTTGCAATATGTTCTCCTGATTTTCGTCTCTGTTGTGATCCATAGTTTCTGCAAGGACAATTGACCGGGTGGTTAATGAAAATTAACCCATTCTTATTCTTATTCTTATTCTTTAATTCTATTCTTATTCTTATTCTACACTAATTATTAAAATAGCTAACATAATTGCTAACACTAATTATTCAAAATAAACAATCTAAATATTCTAAACATTCTAAATACTACCTCCGGTCCGGAAGGAGTGTCGGAAGCTATAGACGCGGGGAACATTGTTGAAGGTGGTGTTGGCGACGCGGTGAAAAAATCACGTAATGTGGCTAAATATTCTGATATATTCTACTATATTACGTTAGAACCAGTGGCACGTCGGGGACAGGAATAACACAATTTTTATCACAATTTTTAATCACAATTTTTAACACAATGCATACGGATTAATCACAATTTTTAACACAATGCATACGGATTAATCACAATTTTTAACACAATGCATACGGATTAATCACAATTTTTAACACAATGCATACGGATTAATCATCTATCTACAATATCGCAAAATTTAATCACAATTTTTATCACAATTTTTATAACACAATTTTTATATATCACATTCGGAATAACGGCAATAACACAATTTTTATATATCACATTCGAAATACGGGCATTGTGCTAGTATATATCACAATTTTTATAACACAAATTCGGTGCAGAGATCGAACCTGCAGAGATCGACGGCGGCGTGCGGGGGCGGCGTGCGGGGGCGGCGTGTCGGAGGAGGGCGGTGACGTCCTCCGGCGCAGGAGCTCGGGCGACGAGGTCGACGAGGAGGCCGGTGACGTCCTCCGGCGGAGGCTCTCGCAACCGCGCGCCGGCGGATCTCGGAGCGGCCGCGCGCGAGCGGCGAGGAGGAGGGCGCGGCGGCGAGCGGCAAGGAGGAGGGCGCGGCGGCGAGCGGCGAGGAGGAGGGCGGCGGCCGGAAATTTTGGCAGCCTGCCGGCGTCCCTTGGTGCTCCTTAAACGCGCGCGAGAGATGAGAGAATGAGAGAATGAGAGGGATCGGGGGAAGAAGAGGCAGTTAAACAGCTCTTTTGTCCCGGTTCGTGGCTGGAACCGGGACGAAAGACCCTTCCGTCCCGGTTCCAGCCACCAACCGGGACGAAAGGGTGACCTTTCGTCCCGGTTGGTGGATGGAACCGGGACGGAAGGGTATTTTTTCGGACACCGAAAAGGTGCGCGCCAAAAGACCCTTTGGTCCCGGTTCCAGCCACGAACCGGGACGAAAGGTTCTTTCAGAATTAAAATTTGGGCGCCAACAAAAGTTTGTTCTGTTTTTTTGTTTTAAACTTATAAAATTATAAATACAATATCTTTCGATCTGTTTATCAGAAAAAAACAATAATTTTTGTTTTAAACTTATAAAATTATAAATACAATATCTTTCAAAATGGAATTAAATATTTCTAGAAACTATAATTAAGTCTAGAAAGTTGTCCCGTTTCCAGCAGAATCGGCAGAAATTTGTGATTTTTAGAGGTGGATGGAAATCTTTTCTTAGAAAACAAATTGATTATTTGTGCATATAACATGTTCTAGCATATTGAAAAAATGAATCACCCAAGTTTTGCAACATATTCTGGTAGGTCCTTCAAAAAAAAAAACCATTTCTGACACTCGGAAAATGGAAAGTGGTTTTTTTATTCAATAAAAAAAACTTCGTTCGTCAACATTGTCCGTGCTTCCAAGATGCATGTTTTTGTGGAATATGGACCCATTCAAACAAACTATGCCATGTATTTGGCCATAACACCCGTTATTTCGACACAAACCCTAGAATGTTAGGAGGAGATAGCTCTTTGTTGTGAACAAGTTTTCAACAAAACTGTCGTACTGCCTAGGACATATTCCAAGTTCTTGAGCCGTGGGGTGCTGAGCCGCCGGCGCTGCGCATCCAAAGAGAAGGAACCCTCACAGGGTCATAGCTCACGTGAGAAGGAACCCTCTGAAGAAACGACCACCTACTGTCATACTGCCTATCCAATAGATACATGTAGCGACGGACGTGCTCATCCTCCTCCCTGATACGGCGACGTACCACCTCCTCGGAGGCCGGCTCCCTCTGCACTGAGCGTGGCCCACGCGACTGCCACCACAGAAGATCCGGGTCGACGACGTCACCCGGATTCCTCACCAAGCTACGCGTCCCGGAAGGTAGCACCTCCCAGCGCCAGCCCGGTGGAGCCCAGTCCCGCACATCGCCCCTCTGGTCCAACATGGACATCGTCGCCGAGAACACCTAAGTCAAAAACGCCTAAGTCAAAATTTTGTTACAATGGAAGAGTGATGAGGTTGCAGATATGAGTTTAGATGTGATATGGCAATGGAGGCCAAGCCTATATATAGAGTGATCAGGGCCTTTAGTACCGGTTTGTGTTACCAACCGGGACTAAAGAAGCACACGGATCGTGTGTTTCTTTCAAGCGCTTGTGAGCCGTTGGATCAGGGGTGTGTTTCTTTAGAGCGCTTGTGAGCCGTTGGATCAGAAGCACACGGATCGTGTGTTTCCTTCGAGCGCTTGTGAGCTGTTGGATCAGGGCCTTTAGTACCGGTTCGTGTTACCAACCGGGACTAAAGAAGCACACGGATCGTGTGTTTCTTTCAAGCGCTTGTGAGCCATTGGATCAGGGGTGTGTTTCTTTAGAGCTCTTGTGAGCCGTTGGATCAGAAGCACACGCCTATAAATAGCGACGTCCCTGCAGCGAAACGGCACACAACGAGTGGTGGTGGTGGTGGAAGTGGTAGCCATGCCCCTCGGTCGGATCCAAGCAGCTGCAAGGCTCTCTCATGATCTACAACATTCCCAACACTTTTTGGGACGGTCGTTAGATCATGAGAGATGTCTTGCGGCTGCTTGGATCGAAGGTCGATTTGCTGCTCACGACGACGCGAGACGGATGCGCAAGCTTCCGGATGGGAAAAACCAGTGTTGGATCAGCCACATGACCCTATATGCAAATCATTCGGATTCCCGTCATACAGCCCAACGGTGCATTTGATATGCAGGCACTCACGAGCCACCGTTGGGCTGTATGACGGGGAAACCGTGTGCATTTGATAAAAGGTTTAATACATTGTCCGTGCTTCCAAGATGCATGTTTGTGGCTGGAACCAGGACTAAAGGGTATTTTTTCGGACACCGAAAAGGTGCGCGCCAAAAGACCCTTTAGTCCCGGTTCTAGCCACCGGGACTAAATATTATCAAAGTGTTCATAAAAATACATCATGTTTGAGAACACTCATACATAAATATTATTACACGAAGACGAAGGCGGGAAGCGGTGGAAGATCATCAGAGAAGTCTTGCCGCTTTCTTATGGTCGCACCGACCGTAACCATGGAGCATCTTCATCATTCAACACGATGGTTGGGTCAGTTTTGACCGTGAAGGGGGGAATTTCATCAAACTTATCGTAATCTTCTGACATGTCTGTCTTGTCCTCCACTCCCACGATGTTTCTTTTCCCTGAAAGAACTATGTGACGCTTTGGCTCGTCGGATGATTTATTCGTTTCCTTATTTTTCATCTTTCTCGGTTTGGTAGACATGTCCTTCACATAGAACACCTGAGCAACATCATTAGCTAGGACGAATGGTTCGTCTCCGTAACCAAGATTGTTGAGATCCACTGTTGTCATTCCGTACAGCTTGTCTACCTGAACCCCCACTCCATTCAGCTTGACCCATTTGCACCGGAACAAAGGGACCTTAAAAGAAGGTCCATAGTCAAGTTCCCATATCTGCTCTATGTAACCATAATATGTGTCCTTTTGTCCATTGTTGTTTATTGCATCAAACCGGACACCACTGTTTTGGTTGCTGCTCTTTTTATCTTGGGCGATCGTGTAAAATGTATTTCCATTAATCTCGTACCCTTGGAAAGTCAACACAGTCGAAGATGGTGACCTGGCCAACAAGTAAAGCTGATCTCCAACAGTGTTGTCATTAATGAGATGTGTTCGCAACCAACCGCCGAAAGTATCAATGTGTTCATGTGTAATCCAGGTGTCGGACTGTCCCGGGTGTTGAGACCGTAATATGTTCTTGTGTTTCTCGATATACGGGGCCACCAAGGTAGAACTCTGTAGAACTGTGTAGTGTGCCTGAGTTAAAGAATGCCCGTCCCTGCATATGTCTGCTTTCTTTCCTAGCGTGCCTTTTCCACTCAGTCTCCCCTCATGTCTTGATTGTGGAACACCAATCGACTTAAGGTCAGGAATAAAGTCAACGCAGAACTCAATGACCTCCTCTGTTCCATAGCCCTTGGAGATGCTTCCTTCTGGCCTAGCACGGTTATGGACATATTTCTTTAAAACTCCCATGAACCTCTCAAAGGGGAACATATTGTGTAGAAAAACAGGACCGAGAATGGCAATCTCTTCGACTAGGTGAACCAGCAGATGCGTCATAATATTGAAGAACGATGGTGGGAACACCAACTCGAAACTAACAAGACATTGGACCACATCGTTCTGTAACTGTGTCAGATTTTCTGGATTGATTACCTTCTGAGATATTGCATTGAGGAATGCACATAGCTTCACAATGGGTACTCGAACATTTTCCGGTAGAAGGCCCCTTAGTGCAATCGGAAGCAACTGCGTCATAATCACGTGGCAGTCATGAGACTTTAGGTTTTGAAATTTTTTCTCAGCCATATTTATTATTCCCTTTATATTCGACGAGAAGCCAGACGGGACCTTGATACTGTTCAGGCATTCAAAAAAGATTTCCTTCTCTGCTTTGGTAAGGGCGTAGCTGCTCCGGTGTATCTTGTTCTGTGGATGCATGTTGTTTGGGTCTTTCATACGTTGTTGGTCCTCACGTGCTTCCGGTGTATCTTTTGTCTTCCCATACACGCCCAGGAAGCCTAGCAGGTTCACGCAAAGATTCTTCGTCACGTGCATCACGTCGATTGAAGAGCGGACCTCTAGGACTTTCCAATAGGGTAGCTCCCAAAAAATAGATTTCTTCTTCCACATGGCCGCATGTCCGGTACCGTCATTCGGAACAGATTGACTGCCAGGACCTTTTCCAAAGATCACTTCTAGATCCTTGACCATATCAAATATATCATCACCAGTACGGTGGTCAGGCTTCCTCCGAGGCTCGGGCAGACCTTGGAAATGCTTGCCTTTTTTTTTTACGGGATGCTTGGTCGGAAGAAATCGACGATGCCCCAGGTACACAACCTTCTTACACTTCTCCAAATATATACTATCTGTCTCCTCTAAACAGTGCGTGCAAGCATTGTATCCCTTGTTTGTCTGTCCTGAAAGGTTACTAAGAGCTGGCCAATCATTAATAGTTACGAACAACAACGCTCGTAGGTCAAATTCCGCCTGTTTGTGCTCATCCCACACACGTACACCTTCTTCGCGCCACAACTGTAAAAGTTCTTCAACCAAAGGCCTAAGGTACACGTCAATGTCATTCCCGGGTTGCTTCGGGCCTTGGATGAGCACTGGCATCATAATAAACTTTCTCTTCATGCACAACCAAGGAGGAAGGTTATAGATACATAGAGTCACAGGCCACGTGCTATGACTACAGCTCTGCTCTCCAAAAGGATTCATGCCATCTGTGCTTAGGCCAAATCTTAAGTTCCTTGCGTCATCTGCGAAGTTCGGGAACTCTCTCTCGATTTTTCTCCACTGTGACCCATCAGCGGGGTGTCTCAACATCGCGTCTTTCTTACGATCTTCTTTGTGCCATCGCAACAACCTGGCATGCTCTTTGTTTCGAAACAAACGTTTCAACCGTGGTATTATAGGAGCATACCACATAACCTTGGCAGGAACCCTTTTTCTCGGGCGCTCGCCCTCAACATCACCAGGGTCATCTCGTCTGATCTTGTACCGCAATGCAGTGCATACCGGGCATGCATCCAAATTCTCGTACTCCTCACCACGATAGAGGATGCAGTCATTAGGGCATGCATGTATCTTCTGCACATCTAATCCTAGAGGGCAGACAATCTTCTTCGCTTCGTATGTACTGGCGGGCAATTCGTTATGCTTTGGAAGGTCCTTCTTCATTATTTTCAGCAACTTTTCAAAACCTTTGTCGGTCACACCGTTTTCTGCCTTCCATTGCAGCAATTCCAGTGTGCTACCCAGTTTTTTTAGCCCATCTTCACAGTTTGGGTACAACGGTTTGTTATGATCCTCTAACATGCGCGCGAATTTCGACCTCTCATTTTCTGTTCCGCAATCTCTCCGTGCATCAGCAATGGCACGACCAAGATCATCAGTCGGCTCATCTAGATCTTCAGCTTCCCCCGTTGCAGTATCACCATATTCAGGGTACATAGAAGAGTTGTAATCATCATCTTCTTCTTCATTTTCTTCCATCATAACCCCTGTTTCTCCGTGCTTGGTCCAGCAATTATAGCTGGGCATGAAACCGTGCCGAAGCAGGTGGGTGTGAAGGATTCTGGAGGAAGAGTAATCCTTCTTATTCTGACAGACAACACATGGACAACACATAAAACCATTCTGTTTGTTTGTCTCGGCCGCAGCGATAAAACTACCAAGTCCCGTAATGAACTCGCCAGTTCGTCGGTCACCGTACATCCATTGCCGATTCATCGAGCACCTTATATATTTCGAGTTATATATTGCCGACTCATCTGCATTATATGAGTATATTATATTACACACAACATCATGAATAGAAGGTCATCACATTAAAACCTTCCGCAGAGTACTGACCAAATGTAATACATAGTCCTAATGATGAAAACATACAGTGAAATTAACATACAAACTATCTAATGCATTTAAATGCAACAACAAATGCGATCAAAATCGCAACTAAGGTAACAATTGATCCGACGGCATAATGATACCAAGCCTCATTTTTTATGGCATCTTTTCTAATGTTTCTAATCTTCTTACGCATTGCATCCATCTCGATCTTGTGATCATCGACGACATCGGCAACATACAGCTCCAATTTCATCTTCTCTTCTTCAATTTTTTGATTTTTTCTTTCAAATCATCGTTTTCTCTTTCAACTAAATTTAACCTCTCGACACGAGGGTCGGTCGGAATTTCAGGTTCATATATGTCCTAGATCAAAATATCTATGTCAAATGTTTGGTCGGCATAATTGTTAAAATAAAGAAATTAAAAACATAGTTATAAAAGATAATATACCACATCCGAATCATAGACCGGACGAGGGCCGACGGGGACGGATATCAAAACCATGACACTATACATATAAAAAACAATTATACAAATAAGAAAAATTATACAGGTAACAATGTAAATCATATAAGTAAGAATAAGAAGCTCACGAAGGTGGTGTCGGCGACGGGGCGCCCGGCGCGGGCGATCGACAACAGTGAGGACAAGGACACGAATGGGACGGCACTAATTAAAAACAACAAATCATACTTTAATTTGAAATCAAATTGCATATAAAAAAATAAACTAGCAATAAGTCAACTAGCCTAGAATTTGAGCAATTCTAACTTAGGCATTTCATCAAACACCTAGCATGCAACACCAATGAAATGAGGAGCAAAAATAGCGATAGAGATGAATCCGAGCTCCGAGAGGATAAGGTTTCTAACCTATTAGAAGCCTTGGGTGGATGGGGCAAACTTAATGTGGACAAATGGTGGAAAAAAATATGGATCAAATGGAGCTTTGTGAGGAGCTTGAGAAGAAAAATGGTGATGAACACGAGCTCCTCGGGCAGGAAGAAGGTGATATAGTGAGAAAACACCTTTTGTCCCGGTTCGTATTACAAACCGGGACTAAAGGTAAGCCTTTTGTCCCGGTCTATAACACGAACCGGGACAAAAGGTTCCCGCGTCGGACCCCACCTCGGGGGCTGTCGGGTGCGGACCTTTAGTCCCGGTTCGTGCCACGAACCGGGACAAAAGGGTCCCAAAGAACCGGGACGGATGCCTCCCGGTCCCCGCGCGTCCTCCGAGCCGCACGAACCGGGACAAAAGGATCCTTTAGTCCCGGTTCGTGCCGTGACCGGGACTAAAGCCTCCCGCCGGCCAAAACGGAAGGCTTGTTTTCTACTAGTGGAGCTGAGCTACAGACTTAATTTATTACAGAAATAAATCACTTACAGAACATAGCAACCGAGGATAGATTTGTGCAACTTCAGCACAAGAAGGGAAAATCACTCGAGCCGGAATCCTGCGGCTTTCACGGAAATATAGTGCTCTCCTTGCTTGTATTGTGTGCGTACGTACTGCATGCATGACTGCAAAATTTGGTTGCTCACGTGTGTTGACATGCATCGGGGAAGCGAAGGAACCGGCTATATCAGCCTTGACAGACGGATGAATCGGTGTATATATAGAGCCTGTGGCAAGTCCATCTTAAGCTGTAACCCTTCTGTTTTCTAATGTAAGATGTTTTAGTTTTTATCCACATTCACACATCTTAAGGAATGGGTCAGTCGCATTGGGTGCACTGCGCACGGGCTGGACGCCGCCAACAATTTGTTGTCCGTTGCCTGACCCAAACGGATGAAAAACGGACCAAAACCAGATCCGTTTGGGTTGACGCGTTGGAGTTGCCCTAATGATTCTAGGTCTCTTACTTCGACAATTGGATTGGTAAACAGCTATGCTATCTATAGAGAATAATTTCGTGGAGTGTTGATTTCTAGAACCGAAAGCTTGAGGATGTGTTGCGCATTAATGATTAGTTCAAACTTTTGCGTGAACTTTTATAAAACATAGATCCGATTGTGTATGCGATCAAGAACCTCAACACAAGCCTACCATTTTTTGTGAGTATAATAGGAATAGGCAAACCGGATCATTGTGTAAAAAATGAGATATGTGGAGAGCTATAGATTGATGCTGGTCAGCACACATCATTTGACCGAGAAGGCACGGAGATAATGAGTTAGTGTTGTTGGTGTGTTCTCACAACACCAGATCTAATTGTATAGTTATGTTATTGAGAAGATTATATTTAATCAGATTACACTTTTCATAGAAATATATTTCACTATGTTACTTCTTAGCCATATTAGCATATATGAGATAAAGGTCAACATCACACCGCAAGGAATTTATCATGTTCAACACATCATGTCTTTTGAAGCAAACAAAAACAACAAATGTTTGTGGAAGAGAAGAATATTTGGTTAACACATCCGACACAGAAGAATTCCTCGGATTTGTGCGGACCATCTTTTAACTGAGGACTCATAACCATTCGATCTTTGTAATATAACAGCGGATTACATCCGATAGATCTTCATAAGTGTATGTGGAACTAAGTTATAATGGTGTACGTCTGCTTAATTTTATCCATGCTCTTCTTTTAGGCGTGCAAGTATACACTTAACATGCTACATAGTTTAAGATCCCTTCAAATTTATGAGGATGTGCCATTAAACTGATACATTTTCTTAATCCAGTGAATCATATAATTTCCCTAAAGTTGAGTGTTCTTGACCGGCCAGAGGGATACTGGGATTGAAAAAACGCCATGTACGCAAGATGCGCAACAAAAGCTGGGAAACGGCTAATTAATATGTAAGTGTAGTCATGCTACATGGTACAACAATACATGTGAACAAGAAAGATGATATGGATCAAAGGATTGAAGAAATAGAGGAGTGTATCAATTATATAAAGATATGATTAAAGTTCTCCCTATGTGGTTGCCTTACCAATCAACATGATTATTTTATTTACTTCACAACAAAATATATTTTATTCCACTAAAAGTTTTTCTAGGTATCCACACAGTTATACAAACACCCGGGAAAATTATCATATAGTTCTGTGTGTTCTAATTGTTGTTTTCTCCAATTGAATGTCATCCTCATATGTGGTAAAAAAAATATAAAGATATTTTCTAGGAAATCTCATAAAAAAGTATTCACCCGGCTGACCAGATGATTTTTCATAAACCTATGGATCTCTTCCACCTTATTATCGGCTGAATGAACTGATATATCTTCCTAATTGTGCATAACATCATCTAAATATTAATCTGACACTTTATCTTAATAGACCATGACTACTTTATCTTAGATTACTATAGAAGGAGCATATGGTCGTTGCTATTTTATTTTTTCATGGTGACAGTAGTTACTCACCCAAAAATTAGGTGTTTCCGGACCAAATATATTTTATGTAGCATAAAATTTATGGTGAAATGAGAATTGTGTCATACAAATATTTTCTTAAACTTTTAGACGTTTCCCTCGCATTTGCGAGGGCCACCTTGCTAGTTTTGAGCAAACAATATATCAAGCTTTTTCCATGCATGCCTACGCAAGTACGTACCAAGTTTATAAATGAAAAGAGGAGGCAGCTGAGACAAGGTTAGATCAATTAAGCGGCATGTTTTCCTATTCTTGTTTTCTTTTTGTTGAGAAAGATCGATCAAGCTGCCCTTTGTTCAATGGCGCATGTGACAGATTTTGTGCTGGAAAAGGCTTTACGCCCAGCTTTATAAATAAAGCAACCACAAGAGTGTCATACAACCATCGAGCCCGAATTCAAAGGGAAAAAAAAAAGGTTCGCTGGGGCCACAGCACATCACGACCCAACAAGTACGGATACAGATCGATACAACTCCCATAGGAGTACAGCACAACGACTAGACTACGCCGCCACCCTGCGCGCCACCCTCAGGAGATCCTTGAGCATGTCGTCCAGTCGCTCCCTGTCCCGCTGTCTACAAAGCGGGTGCCACTGCTGTAAAAATGCAAGAAATTTGAACACAGAGTCAGAAGCACGCCGTAAGAAGACTCGCTCGATAACCATTTTATTGCGGATGGTCCATAAGGTCCAGGTCATCGCCGCGAATACTAACCAGAAGAGGCGCCTCCTCCTACCAGTACGATTCGCCTGCACTTCCAGGAACTCGCCAAGGTCCTGGGCCTGCCACTCAGGTCCAAGAGCCTCGGCCACGACGTTCCATAGAAAGCGAGCAGCAGGACAGGAAAAGAGGATATGGGTTCCCGACTCTGGAACCGCACAAAGCGGACAGGACCCATCGCCTGGGCCCAGCCGCTTGGCCACCTCCACACCCGAAGGGAGGCGGTCCCTCAATAGCTGCCAAGTAAAGATCTTAATCTTAAGCGGCATTGGAGCCTTCCAAAGGTGGGAGGTCCAGGCCAGCACGGGCCCTCTAAATAGGGCCCGGTACACGGAGCCAACCGAAAAGTTACCTGCGGCCGAAAGTGCCCAGGTAACACTATCCGGGGCGTCCGAGAGGTCACTAGGAAGGAGGGCCAGAAGATTCCCCCATCTATTGGCCTCATCCGGGCCAAATGAACGGCGGAAACCGATGTCCCACCATCCCAAACGAAACGCATCAGCAACCAAGAGGGACGGGTCCGAACAGATCGCAAAAAGATCCGGAAACTCATGTCGAAGAGGGCGACCGCCAAGCCATGAGTCCAGCCAGAACATGGTACCTCGTCCGTCGCCTATGGAGAAGGTCATCCCCAGCCGAATCTCATGTTTGATAGTCTGGATGGATCTCCAAAACTGAGATCCCTCCTTCCTCTCACAGGCCATGAGTGGTCTGCTCCTCAGGTATTTGGCCTTAATGAGTTGAAGCCAAAGACCACCATCATCTCTAAGGATCCGCCAGACCCACTTCAGCAACAGGGCCTTATTCATTTGGTGGGATGCCAGAACACCTATACCCCCAAGCTCCTTGGCCGGCCATTCGCTGCTTGCCAGAAGAAACGAGAGAGCTCCTTGTCGAAGCTCGCATGCACTCCCTCCGGCAGGAGATACAACCCCATGGTATACATGGGGAGGCTCGATAGGCAGGAGTCGATTAGGATGGTCTTACTCCCTTTGGAGGTAAACGTCCCCTGCCACGGCTCGGATTTAGCCTTGACCCGTCCAACTAACGGTTCAAGGTCCCTAATCAGAATCCGTGAGTCCCTGATAGGCATCCCCAGGTAGGACACCGGGAACGAGGACAATCTACAGTTGAGGTTGTCCGCTATCCGCTGCTGCTCCTCCGGGGAATAGCCAAGGACAACAACTTCACTTTTATCAAAGTTAATCTTCAGACCTGACTTGATGTGACGGATTTTGTGACCACGGAAGCACAAAGGCAATGTGCAACTTCAGCACAAGAAGGGAAAATCACTCGAGCCGGAATCCTGCGGCTTTCACGCAAATATGGTGCTCTCCTTGCCTATATTGTGTGCGTACGTACTGCATGGATGACTGCAAAATTTGTTGGTTGCTCACGCGTGTTGACATGCATCGGGGAAGCGAAGGAACCGGCTATATCAGCCTTGACGGACGGATGAATCGGTGTACATATAGTGCCTGTGGCAAGTCCATCTTAAGCTGTAATCCTTCTGTTTTCTAATGTAAGTTGTTTTAGTTTTTATCCACATTCACACGTCTTAAGGAATGGGTCGGTCGCGTTGGGTGCACTGGGCGCGGGCTGGACGCCGCCAACAATTTGTTGTCCGTCGCCCGACCCAAACGGATGAAAAACGGACCAAAATCAGATCTGTTTAGATCGACGCGTTGGAGTTGCCCTAATGATTCTAGGTCTCTTACTTCGACAATTGGATTGGTAAACAGCTATGCTATCTATAATAGGATGGCAGTTGTTTATAGTAATTATGTTGGGAATATGCCCTAGAGGCAATAATAAAATGGTTTATTAGCATATTCATGTTTATGATAATAGTTTATTATCCATGCTATAATTGTATTAATTGGAAACATAATACATGTGTGGAATATAAACAAACAGGTGTCCCTAGTAAGCCTCTACTGGACTAGTTCGTTAGTCAAGAGATGGTTAGAGTTTCCTAACCATGGACTTGTTATAGTCACTTGATAACGGAGTCATATCATTAGGAGTAATGATGTGATGGACAAGACCCAATAATAAAGAGTTGCAATTGATCGTGTCACAACAGTTTCATTGCCAACACTTTTGTATGCCAAGTATAGTTTCCTTAGACCATGAGATTATGTCACTCCCGTTTACCGGAGGAATACTTTGTGGACATCAAACGTCACTTCGTAACTGGGTGATTATAAAGGTGGCTTTCAGGTATCTCCGATGGTATTTGTTGGGTGACATGAATCAAGAGTGGGATTTGTCCCTCCGTGTGACGGAGTAGATATCTCTGGGCCCTCTCGGTAATATAGCATCGGAAAGGTTGCAACCATGTGATTAAGTGGTAATCACGGTGATCCTATATTATGGACGAGTAAAGAGAATTTGCCAGGTAACGAGATAAACTAGATATGGAGATATCGACGATCGAATCTCGGGCAAATTAAATATCGGTGAGACAAAGGGAATCGTATATGAGATTAAGAATCTCCGGCATCGTGGTTCAATCGATAAAGAACTTCGTTGAATATGTGGGAGTCAATATGGGCATCCCGGTCCCGCTATTGATTATTGATATGATCATGTCTGCATGTTCTCGAACCCGTAGGGTCACACACTTAACGCTCCGATGTAGCTAGGGTTAGCGATGAGATAATTGATGGTATGAATGAATATTGATTCGGAGTCTCGGATAGGATCCCGGACGTCACGAGGAGTTCCGGAGTGGTCCGGAGAATAAGATTCATATAAGGAAAGTGGTTTCCGGAGGTATCGGAAAAGTTCCGGAATATTTCGGTAGGGTACCGGAAGGTTCTAGAAAGTTCTAGAGGAGTCTAGAAGTGGGACCCACATAAGATATGGGGCCCACATGGACCAAAGGGGTGCTGCTGGCCACTTGGGCCAGCCGCACCACACAAGGGCCCATATGGGCCAAACCGGCCAAAGAAGCCCAAGGGGAGGCGCCCAACTTGGGGGCCAAGGAAAAGGGGGGGCCGGCCAGCCCTCCCCAAACCCTAGCCGCCCCATATAAAAGGAGGGGAGGGGAGGGCTGTGCCCCATCCAAGGCTTGCCCCAGCCGCACCCTTCCCTTGCCCTAGCCGCCGCCTCCTCCACCTCTCCCATGGCGCCACCTCTCTCCCCGGAGGGCTGCCGCCGTCTCCACCACCATGGTTGCTGCACCACCCCTAGATGTAGGGCTGCTGCTGCACCTCCTCCCAAGCCGCACCTCCCCTAAGCCCTAGGGCTGCTGCGCCTTGTTCTCTCCCTCTCCCTCTCACATGGCTTGGCGAAGCCCTGTCGGACGGAGGACTACACTATCAACGCCACCACAACCGTCGTGGTGCCGAGATCCATCTAGCCATCTCCACCTTGCTTGCGGGATCAAGAAGGAGGAGATCTACATCGAGCCGTACGTGTGGATACCGCGGAGGTGCTGCCCCTTGTGGCACCTCGTCGGATTGGACTTCGAGGAAATACATCTCCTCGCGACTAGATGAGTCTAGTTGCGGGGATCGACTAGCCAACCCCTGCACCGACAAAACGCGTTTGTTGATCTTCAAGGGTAAGAGATTGGATCTCATCTTCGCTACCTCCATCTAGTAGGTCTAGATCCTTGGGGTTTATTCCGCTTGCTGCGTAGGAAAATTTTTGTTTTCTATGCTGCGACCCCTTAAGTGGTATCAGAGCCTAGATCTATTCGTAGATGTTGGTGCGATTAGAACACAAGTGTTGTGGGCGTTGATATTTTATGTTGCTACCTTCTCGCGTGCACTTTGCGTCTTTGCGGTATTGTGAGATGAAGCGGCCCGGACCAACCTTACTCGTCCACGCACGAGAGACCGGTTCCACGACTGACATGCAACTTGTTTTGCATAAGTGGCTGGCGGGTGTCTGTTTCTCTTGCTTTAGTGAAGATGCAATTTTCAATGGAAGGCCTTTCAAAAGGATGAGTAAATAAGCAACTACTTATATCACCGTTGTGGCTTTTGCGTAGATTAGAACGGTTCTATCTCGTTGACCCAAGCCACGTAAAATTGCATAAACAAAGTAGAGGCGTCTAACTTGTTTTTGCAGAGGGGGTCATGTGATGTGGTATGGCCAATATGTGATTTGTGATAATGTATGCAATGATCATGTTTGTAAATCTTTCGCGACTTGCATGTCGTCGAGTACGGCAACCGGCAGGAGCCATATGGTTGTCTTTTATTTTATGTGACCTGCGTGTCATTGAATCACCATGTAATTGCTTTACTTTATTGCTAAGAGTAGCATTAGTTGTAGTTGCAATAGTTGGTGGACAACCATGGTGATGGCGCCACGATGATGGAGATCATGCCGGAGATGGAGATCTTGCCGGTGCTTTGGAGATGGAGATCAAAGGCACAAGAAGAAAGGCCATATCATATCACAATTATGAATTGCATGTGATGTTAATCCTTTTTATGCACCTTATTGTTATGCTTAGATGTGATCGCGACGGTAGCATGATAAGGTGATCTCTCATGCTAATATCAAGAAGTGTTCTTCCCTAGTATGCACCGTTGCGAAAGTTCGTCGTTTTGAGACACCACGTGATGATCGGGTGTGATAGATTCAACGTTCACATACAACGGGTGTAAGCCAGATTTACACACGCGAAAATACTACGGTTTCCTTGACGAGCCTAGCATGTACAGACATGGCCTCGGAACACAAGAACCGAAAGGTTAAACACGAGTCATATGGATGATATGATCAACATGGCGATGTTCACCATTGAAGCTACATCACCTCACGTGATGATCGGTTGTGGTGTAGTGGATTTGGATCGTGTATCACTAAACAACCAGAGAGATGTTGAGTTTAGTGGGAGTTCATAAAGATGAACTAAAATTATCATAAACTAAAGTCCAGATGTCTTTGCAAAAATCCTTGTAGATCATGGTTGACTACGGTAGTCTGTTCGTTGCTGAAAAACTGCGTCTCGATGGGTCTTTTGTTGAGTAGTACCTGCGTCCTGAAAAAACTCCTACACACCAATACTCAGCTCTACGTGCTAGAAGAACCAATAGGAGATAAACCTAAATATTTCTGTAAGCGATGAAGAGTACATGGAGTGGTTTTGAACCACCTACTTGAAAGTCAAGTGGATGATGTGCACCTTCATGAATTCTGACCTAAGTAAACAATTCAAGAACTTGATTGCAATGGAGATTGTTGATGAGCTGAAAAATAGTTTTTCAGCACAAGTTAGAATTGTAAGGTTCGAATGTCTGAATGGTTTTCTTTCACTCAAGATGGAAGAGAACACTTGCTTGGAACAACACCTGAAGATAATGCATGAGATACATCATCGTCTAGTGCTTGTTTGGAACCACGAGATGAATGACGGTTTCGCGATAGGTGGGGTGATACGCTAGTTTCTCCCCAGCTTCAAGAATTGTGTCGGAGACTAGGTCATGGGAAGGGATTTGATCACTTTCTGTGAGTTTGTGTCTCGGCTGCGTCATGTCAAAGTGGAACCCATAGCAAGAGAAGTTGACAAGGCAGAAAGTATATATTGATATACATGTTATAAGTGTTTAAGTCCAAATTGCAATTGTGGCGGTTTCGATAAGTATTTGATACTCATTCTGTTTTATGAAAACAGAACCTGCTGCTTGAGATTTGCATAAAGGATATGGGAAGACGTTGCAGAATAGTGGCAATCAAGGAGTTGATGCTGCAACGATCTGTCTCTACATTTATCGTTTGGATTAGAGGATTTGAATAAGTTTTGTAGTCGAATTAAGTGTGATTTTAATTAGTGTGTCTTGCTTATGTGAGACGGTTATTCATGTTAAAGACAATGGTTGTTCTATTTTCATGAGTAATCCTTTTTGGAAATCACAAGTTTTCGATTATAAGTGTATTATTCTTATTATAATCTAGATGATAAATTGGTTGAACATTTATAAAATAAGAGACATACTAAAATATCCAAAACTTAATAATGACAATTGTTTTAGTCGTGCTGAATATTGAATAAACATTTTGATCAATGCGCCTTATTGTAAGGAGTATGACTAAAATGCCACCCTTTGGAAGAGTGCCATGAATTGCTGAAAGTAAACACAAGTGTTGGTTGTATTTTCAGCAAATGTTAGATGTCATTATTTTGTGTACTCCATCATAAATGATTAAATAGGTGTATTTGTTCAAGTTATGATATTTGATGAGATCAAATAAATTTCTGGAGTTTAGGATATTAAGTTAACAAGAAAATTGAGTCTTTATGATTTGATCAAAAGAGACAAAATATTTGAGTTATATGTTAGTATGTAGACTTGTGAGAAGTGTTATCACAAATTACAATGTTTAGAATATTTCAAAGGCGTTTGATATGTCCTAAGATATTGTAATCACACACTATTTGATATTGTGTGGTCTCAAATAAGGGTTTTATTTCGGGGGTTTAATAATAGCATTTAGATTTATTTGATAACACTGCTTATAAATAAGGATCTATTTAATGATTCGCATAAACTTTTTTCATATGAGTTATGAGAAAAGGTGGTTTAATTAATTATGAGATGATTAGAGACTATTGCGAATAATGTTGTAGTATATTCATAAGTATGACTATGAATGTGATTCCACAATATGAGACTAAAAGGGGCAAACCAATTTGTTGGTTGTGCTAAGTATTTTAGTGGTTTATCGTGAAACGGTTTCATTGATAAAAGAATTGATGGAATGGAAAAGCTAAAACCTTGCTTGTTTATGTATCAAGTGGCACATATGTAAAGTGCTATGTTGGTTAAAACTTGACACATAAAGGAATTAATGATGGTGATCATTGAATTTCGGTTTAGCTTGTCTAAAGAAAAGTAGGATTCAAGAATATTAAAGTTTTGTCAGGTTACAAAATAATATTCATGATTTACTTGTCATGTTTCAGAAACAAGACATACCTACGAAACTACAAAGAAGAAATAGAAACCTTAAATACGAAAGTGACTAAGAGTCATTCGATGTTAAGTTTAAATCACAAAGTAATTGTTGCTTGATTTTGTGAAAGTGATGTTTCAAATATTTATTCCTCAAAAGGTGTTTTGTAGAAAATAAATAAAACTTAAAGCTAGTAAAGTACTAGCGTTTCGTATAAAGAGTTCTCGATATTAATAGTTAATTAAGAATTTTGGAGGTGTCCAAAATATCGAGAAAATACACGAGTGGGATCTAATTAACATATGTGGTGACATATATTAAGTTAGAGCAGAAACTATTTTCCAAGATCAAAATATGTGGTGACATATGTTTGAGTGGGGGCTAGTTAATCATGGTCAAATATAAGGATAACATATTTCTGAGTGGGAGCCAAAGTGGTTTCACAATTTAATATGTGTATGGTATATATTTGAGTGGGAGTTTACAACATCTTGTTTGTGTGAAATGGAGATTTCATAAATGTTGTCAACAATTCAGGAACCAACGTATAACTTGTGAAGTTAGAAATTGAATGTCAAATATCTATGGAGATAGATGTATCTATGGAGGATAGATATGTTTGATAAAGCATTATGTCAGGATGTTTAACCTAAGTAAGTTTTTGAAGGAGTTCAAAATAAAACAAGAGAAGAAAGGTTCATCTGCTTGTGAGAAATAGGTGAAACATTGAGTTGATAACTCAGTACAAAATGATGGTTGGAGGATATGTTAGAATTTGCTATGAATCGTTCATAGGACTAAACATATAAGAACCATGTGTTTGTATTTGACGATATGTGACCCAAGTTCTTGGTTAGAAGAACATGTTAAATGAGGAGTCATTTTTCCATGGAGTTGAGATGATAGAATCTAGAGATTGGTGGACTTGGTTGAAGTCATAAAACCAAACTAGATTGGGGATCTCATGATAGCAGAAGCGCAGCGAAAGCATGATCGAAAATATCGAAGTGACATGATAGCACTGTCGATTTGTGAGTCTACAACATATAGGAGTATATGATTAATTCAAGGATTAAAAGATATAATATTATGGTTTGAGAAATTTTGTTTCAAGACTGAGTGAGTTCCGGGTGCACATGCTATGTGAAAGTCCTCTTGACTGATCATACATCATGTAGGCATAAAAGGGAAACGAAAATCTCACTCTCTAACCAAATATATTATATTCATCATATGATGATGTAAGTTTATCATGTGATGATATGAGGTTTATCATGTGATGATAAAGTAATGTCAAATTAGGTGACATTGACGTTTTGCAAAGAACATAAAGAACTGTATAGTACAGAACACGGACAGAACCTCTTCCACGAGCAAACATGATCAGCACTGAGACTCCATGAGTGTTAGACACCATGAGTGTTGGATCGAGAAAATGTAAACTAGATTATTGACTCTAGTGCAAGTGGGAGACTGTTGGGAATATGCCCTAGAGGCAATAATAAAATGGTTTATTAGCATATTCATGTTTATGATAATAGTTTATTATCCATGCTATAATTGTATTAATTGGAAACATAATACATGTGTGGAATATAAACAAACAGGTGTCCCTAGTAAGCCTCTACTGGACTGGTTCGTTAGTCAAGAGATGGTTAGAGTTTCCTAACCATGGACTTGTTATAGTCACTTGATAACGGAGTCATATCATTAGGAGTAATGATGTGATGGACAAGACCCAAATAATAAAGAGTTGCAATTGATCGTGTCACAACAGTTTTATTGCCAACACTTTTTGTATGCCAAGTATAGTTTCCTTAGACCATGAGATTATGTCACTCCCGTTTACCGGAGGAATACTTTGTGGACATCAAACGTCACTTCGTAACTGGGTGATTATAAAGGTGGCTTTCAGGTATCTCCGATGGTATTTGTTGGGTGACATGAATCAAGAGTGGGATTTGTCCCTCCGTGTGACGGAGTAGATATCTCTGGGCCCTCTCGGTAATATAGCATCGGAAAGGTTGCAACCATGTGATTAAGTGGTAATCACGGTGATCCTATATTATGGACGAGTAAAGAGAATTTGCCAGGTAACGAGATAAAACTAGATATGGAGATATCGACGATCAAATCTCGGGCAAATTAAATATCGGTGAGACAAAGGGAATCGTATATGAGATTAAGAATCTCCGGCATCGTGGTTCAATCGATAAAGAACTTCGTTGAATATGTGGGAGTCAATATGGGCATCCCGGTCCCGCTATTGATTATTGATATGATCATGTCTGCATGTTCTCGAACCCGTAGGGTCACACACTTAACGCTCCGATGTAGCTAGGGTTAGCGATGAGATAATTGATGGTATGAATGAATATTGATTCGGAGTCTCGGATAGGATCCCGGACGTCACGAGGAGTTCCGGAGTGGTCCGGAGAATAAGATTCATATAAGGAAAGTGGTTTCCGGAGGTATCGGAAAAGTTCCGGAATATTTCGGTAGGGTACCGGAAGGTTCTAGAAAGTTCTAGAGGAGTCTAGAAGTGGGACCCACATAAGATATGGGGCCCACATGGACCAAAGGGGTGCTGCTGGCCACTTGGGCCAGCCGCACCACACAAGGGCCCATATGGGCCAAACCGGCCAAAGAAGCCCAAGGGGAGGCGCCCAACTTGGGGGCCAAGGAAAAGGGGGGGCCGGCCAGCCCTCCCCAAACCCTAGCCGCCCCATATAAAAGGAGGGGAGGGGAGGGCTGCGCCCCATCCAAGGCTTGCCCCAGCCGCACCCTTCCCTTGCCCTAGCCGCCGCCTCCTCCACCTCTCCCATGGCGCCACCTCTCTCCCCGGAGGGCTGCCGCCGTCTCCACCACCATGGTTGCTGCACCACCCCTAGATGTAGGGCTGCTGCTGCACCTCCTCCCAAGCCGCACCTCCCCTAAGCCCTAGGGCTGCTGCGCCTTGTTCTCTCCCTCTCCCTCTCACATGGCTTGGCGAAGCCCTGTCGGACGGAGGACTACACTATCAACGCCACCACAACCGTCGTGGTGCCGAGATCCATCTAGCCATCTCCACCTTGCTTGCGGGATCAAGAAGGAGGAGATCTACATCGAGCCGTACGTGTGGATACCGCGGAGGTGCTGCCCCTTGTGGCACCTCGTCGGATTGGACTTCGAGGAAATACATCTCCTCGCGACTAGATGAGTCTAGTTGCGGGGATCGACTAGCCAACCCCTGCACCGACAAAACGCGTTTGTTGATCTTCAAGGGTAAGAGATTGGATCTCATCTTCGCTACCTCCATCTAGTAGGTCTAGATCCTTCGGGTTTATTCCGCTTGCTGCGTAGGAAAATTTTTGTTTTCTATGCTGCGACCCCTTCAAATTAAGTTCCCATCGTCGTGCTTATTTTAGGAAAGACACTTGAAGGCATTTTATATCTTATATTTATTAAGAAAAACAGCTGGTACAAATGAGAAATTCACACTGTCTCACGAGCTCACATTCTCCTCTATGTAAAAAAATAAACTAATAGTTAAATATTTTAAAAATTCTGAAAAAATGTAGATAAACATGTATTTGTTTTCAACACACGTGTAAAGTGTTCAAATGAAATGATATGTTTTGTGCTTGCTGCAAAGTAGACAAATTCAGTGGCCAAAATGAGATCGAAAAAACGTATTTTTGAAAGCACTGAACTTGTCTTTTTTACACAGAATAGAAAAATATTATTTTGTTCCAAAACTTTGCACGTATGTTGAAAACTTGTGTATATTTGTCTCCAAAAGTTTTCATAAAATTTTAAAATGTTTTGTTATTTTTGTATTTTTTGTAAGTTAGCAGAAGCATGCCATAAGCTCGGCCCAGAACGCCTTCCCCTAATTTTGCCACGCGAAAAGACCATATTGTCCTAGTGGCATACTTGCAATTTTTGCAAACCTGGCTCGACCCGACCAGCTCCAGCAGAGGACATCAGTCCACCTCGAGCTCGAGGTCAACGGCGGCGGCGGGGCGAGTCCAGCCACCGCAGACGGCTATGGGCGGGTCGACCACGGGCCTGTCGGCGACTACGGAAACTCCGGCGAGCACGGGCCTTGCGAGCTGAGAGTGGTTAATCTCGGTGGCGGCGGCGTGGCGACTGGAGCCTCGTTGCAGCCGCAGGCTTGGGCGCGGTGGCCGGCGTGCGGTAGATTGGCGGCGCCGGCCGGGGACAAGGTAAGGAAGCCAAGCCACCTCCCCTGCATCGCCACTAGAGAAGATATCCATCCGTTCCCCTTTGTAGTCAATCAACAGCACAAAATCGCCACCTGGAAATTAACGTGGATCCCTTTCAAGCTTGCATCACTCCAAATATTTCTGGTTTAGCACCATCTTGCCCGGTAGCAGTAAAATTATTCGGTTTGTTCTATCAAATGTCTGCCAGATTGCAAGTTGTGAGGACTAAATTATGGGGAATGATTGCGAGTTGTTTACTTGACCAATTCAATTTCAAAAGAGAAATGCCTTAACAATATCTTGAGGGGTACATATTACCGACTGCAATTGTTTGCACTGAAAATGCTTCCTGTTACCGTGCTTGACTCACTCAAAGTACCTTAAGTCTTTCTTCTTAACACCAACTTGCAAGTAGCTACGCCATATCCGTTGAAACTAACGGGATTAAACTCAATTGTTGGACTAGTTGTTAGGAGAAGAAGTCAGGGAAATGCTGTGTTGGTTGAAGTAACCGGCAAAGCTAGCACACTGCAAGAGCTAATAGGACATATATCGCCAATCCAGGGAGCATCCTCTCTCTTGGGCAGAAGTGCGCTGGTTCAGAGGAGATCACTACATGAATTTTACAGATGCGTGGCTTCAATAATAATTAGATTGTCTACGCAATTCATGTAAGCCTAGACTCGAGGATTGCTGAATTTCTCATAAGCAAACGAGGGTCGCAAGAGCTTCTCGACCTGATCGTCGCACCGATATAAGGTACATACATACACTTCTGTAGATGGATTGTGATTTCGTGCCCAATATATCTTTTGCATCAGCAAGGTAAATCCTTGCAAGTGCTGACTTATGCGAACCGCAAGCGTCTTTATACAACACATGGTTTTTAGTTGATAGTAATTGTTTCTCTTATATTTGCTTTCTTTTCCCAAAATGGGGTACACTCTCATACATTATCAGATAATGTAACAAAGATGTAAAGTGTTACAACCTTGTTTTCTCGCATGGGTAGCCTTGGAAGAGGATCATTTGACTGAGCTCAAATCATCAACAACCATGGCGGAGGCTGTGGTAGGTCTGCTGGTGGTCAAACTTGGCGTGGCGCTGGCGAAAGAGGTACTGACCTTCGGCGGGGCGCTGCTGTGCAAGGAGGCCGCCGCCCTGAGGGACCTCTTTAGCAAGATACGCATCTCTAAGGCAGAGCTGGAGAGCATGCAGGCTTACCTGCAGGAGGCGGAGCGGTTCAAGGACACTGACCAGGTCACCGCCATCTTCGTCAGTGAGATCAGGGGCCTCGCCTTCCAGATCGAGGACGTCGTTGACGAGTTCACCTACAAGCTAGAACAAGTCAAGCACAGGGAAGGGTTCACCGCCAGGATGAAGAAGAGGCTGAAGCACATCAAGACCTGGCGCCGCCTTGCGGTCAAGCTCCATGAAATCAAAACCAAGCTGAGGAGGCCAAGCAGAGGAGGAGGGATTTCTCAAACGCCAGATCTGCGTCTGCCACTGGATCAATTAATCAAGGTCAAGCTCTGCATTTCACCAAGGATAAGGACCTTGTGGGGATTGACGAGAACAGGGACAGGCTAATACGGTGGCTGACCGGCGGTGGGGGCGGTGGTGGTGGTGATGATGATTTGGAGCAGAGGAGCAGCAAAGTCACCACGGTGTGGGGGATGCCTGGTGTGGGTAAAACCACTCTGGTTGCTCATGTGTACAACACCGTTAAAGTGGATTTCGACGCCGCAGCATGGGTAACCGTGTCAAAGAGTTACCGTCTTGAAGATCTGCTGAAGAAGATCGCCGCCGAGTACAATATAGCAATCGATGTCGCCAACATTGAAATGAGAGGCGTAGCAGAGTCCATCCATAACTACCTTCAAGGTAAAAGGTACATCTTGGTCCTAGATGATGTTTGGACCCCGCGCGTGTGGTCGGAGATAAGGAATGTCTTCCCAACTTCTGATTGTACCGGCCGATTTGTTATCACATCAAGAAATCATGAGGTCTCATTGTTGGCAACTAGGGCGTCTACAATTCACTTGGAACCTCTACAAGAACATCATGCTTGGGTGTTATTTTGCCAAGGAGCTTTTTGGAATGATGATGACAAAGAGTGCCCGTCGGAGTTGCGGGATTTGGCTTGGAATTTCATAGCAAAGTGTCAAGGCTTGCCTATTGCTATTGCATGCATTGGCCGCCTACTCTCCTGCAAACCACCAACTTCCACCGAATGGTTGAATGTGTATAAGGGTTTGGATTCGCAATTGGCAAAAGATGTGATACCTGATGTTGATATTGTTCTAAAGATCAGCTTGGAGGACCTTCCGCACGATTTGAAGAATTGTTTCTTACACTGTGCATTTTCCCCAGAAGATTATGTATTAAAAAGGAGGACGATAATGAGGCAGTGGATTGCGGCGGGATTTATCAGGGAAAAGGGAGGGAACAGAACACTGGAGGAAGTGGCAGAGGGGTACTTGGTTGAGCTTGTGAACCGAAGTCTACTGCAGGTAGTGGAAAGGAATTATGCCGGACGGCTGAAACACTGTCGGATGCATGATGTGATACGCCTTCTTGCCCTCAACAAAGCCAAGGAGGAATGCTTTGGTGAAGTTTATGACGGCTCTGCTGCTGGAGCATTCTCTGTAGAGGGTTCACGCCGCATATTCATCCAGGGTGAATACCTTGAACAACTAAGCCAGTCTGGTGTAACACGTCTCCGTGCGCTCCATGTTTTTGAGGGGTATATCAATGTTGATTTTCTAATGCCTATCCTAACATCCTCGAATTTGTTGTCGATGTTGGATCTGCAAGGTTCTTGTATCAACATTCTGCCCAACGAGGTATTCAGCTTGTATAATCTGCGTTATTTGGGCCTTAGATACACCGAGATCGAAAGCCTGCCTGAAGCAGTGGGGAGGTTACAAAACTTGGAGGTCCTAGATGCTTTTGGCGCTAAGCTGACGTATTTGCCAAACAGTGTTGTAAAACTTAAAAATTTAAGATACCTGTATGCACTTGGCAGTGGGAATGCATACGCAATTCGAAGAATAGGTGGGGTCAAGGTGCCTAATGGCATAAATCACTTGGCTGGACTGCGGGCTCTTCTGTGCATCAAAGCAAGTCCAGAGTTTTTTCGTGAAGTTGGAGCTTTGACAGAGCTAAGAACATTCAGTGTGTGCAACGTGAGAAGTGAACACTCGGCTTACTTGAGCAACGCCATCACCAAAATGAGCCATCTTGTTCATCTTGAAATTATCGCTGCAGCTGAGAATGAGGTGCTGCGGCTGGAAGCGCTATATTTGCCTCGAACCCTTTCGTGGCTTGGTTTATCAGGGCATCTAGACAAAACATCGATTCCTCAGCTTTTCTCTTCTTGGTCACACCTTAATAGCCTCACCCGTTTGCAACTGGCATTCTCCAATATTGACGAAGACATCTTTTCCTGTCTGCACGTGTTACATGGTCTACGCTTTCTTGAGCTAATGAACGCTTTTGAAGGGAAGAGGTTGGATTTTTACGCAGAGTCATTGCCAAAACTTCGGTTTCTTCACATATGGGGTGCACCACAGCTCAACGAAGTTAGAATAGCGGAAGGTGCGATGCCAAACCTCGTCGAGCTTTGGTTTGGATTCTGCCCTGAGCTAGAGTTTCTTCCTGATGGCATCGAACATCTTAGAGCCCTTGAGAAATTACGTCTGGTAGACACATCAGAAGAGCTGATAGAGAAACTCCAGCAACAGAGAGATTCAGATGAATGCAGTGAAGATGTAGTGAAGATTAGCCACATAAGGAATGTTACAGTTCGACTGAGGCATGAAGGACTTTGGGAAAGGATTAGGTGATCGTCGCTGCTCCAAGGTTAGTGGTTTGTTGTTTCGTCTTTTATGCATGTATTATATACTTAGCAATTGTATGAGTAATAATTGATGACGTGAATTTGCTACGAGTTTGTCGACAAAACTAATGGGACTCCTTTCTCCATGCTCATGTGTATCCTTTTCACCTAGAACAGAAATATGCAACTACATAGCCTGTAACTGGTTATGCAGTTTCCATTTTTTGTTGCATTAATATATTACATTTAGGATACACATGTGCTTTCCACCACTTGGGACTCTGAATCTCACTCCCATTTGTTCTCTGTTACTATAACTTCTAGTTCCTCCTATGTGCATGTTCTTGTTTAAAGTTTGTTTAAAGTTTGTTAAAGAATGTGTGGCTTTCATACTCATCCTAATCTAGGAGGTTGGGTCAACCGTGCTATTTACTAACATTAACAAAGATACAGAAATTCAGTTACTCCCCTGACTGCCTCGGTTTGCCATCATAATCAGGTTCTGCTCTGTCATCTTCTCATGGGCTTCACAACATAGAACTCAACAGCTCCAAAGCAAATGGCACTTCTCGATAGCTTGATTTCCTTTTGGAGTTAGGTGCTCAATGGGTTGTTAAATGTGGGATATTCTTGTTTTCGATCCAAAACGAGATGTAAGAAGATCAGCTATGTGTCGGATTCTTAACGGAAAATATATATATCTCCGTGACCACGAAGATGTCTTAGCTGTAAAGAAGGAAAAGAACTTGGCGGTGCGCCATCCTGAAGGGGAGACACCAGAGGTTCGGTGCGCCATCCTGAAGGGGAGACACCAGAGGTTCTGTGACATGCCAATGCATAGTGGTCTTCTTCCATGCTACACTGTGAAATGAGTATCCTGCTCATCTTTTTAGTGGTAGTTTCTGTTGCCTACCTGTTTCTTTTGGCATGGTGAAATTTGTTCATGAGAGCATGCCATGTGCTGCTGCAAGCTCGGTCTGGAATTAATGATGTTGTCTAATTAAAAACTGTATATTCAGTTTCCTGACAAACTTGCGGAGTTGAGTTGTGCTCCTGAATTGGAAAAGGACTTGTGTTATTTGTCGCATCAGATTTGGATTGTATGTCGATCTTTGATGTGCTTGCTAGTAATAAATCAGTGATGCTATGGCTAAGCGTAATGAGTAGGTAATTTTTCCTTTTTGCGGGTGAATTGAGTTCAGCAAACTTGTCGAGGTCCGAGATAAGATTTTAGATTTACTTTAATTCCTGTACGGTTATGTGTTATTTTCGATAAGTCTGTTTCCATTTCAATCAAGGGAAAAAATTGTGAAACCAGGAGAGAATTTCGATCAAAGTCTGGCATGTGGACCATTACAATTTGCAGAGTGTTGGACAAAAATAGCAACCCCAGCCTCATGGGAACTGTTTCAGTCTCAGGACCAGAACAACATCCCTGGAGCTGGAACAGAAGACTCAGACCATATCATAGGTAACATTTTCCAGACATAAAGTTCAAAAAAAAAAAAATTCTCCAGACATGACAATCTAAACTTTACTGAAATTTTAGTGAGGCGCCACTTGTCGCTCACGCACAAGTGGCTTCTGCAGGACTAGATTGCAGCAAGCATATTCAACCCACATTCAACCACTGGTTGATTCAGAGTTGCAGTTCTCCATGACAATGAACTGTAACTGATATGGACAGTCATCTAGATCCCAGCACATTAGAAGTTTAAGGTTTGCTTCCCCTTTTCGAAAAATATATATATGAAAGCTTACATCAGCCGTAGGAGATGATAGATTATCACATACTTATGACAATTACAATGATAGCTTCAGCTTTTCACGAGCTAAGTTCATCACCTCATAATACATTCGTACATCATACACACTCAAATTATTTCACTCGTCTCCCTCTTCTGAAAATGGTACGAGTCCTCCACATGGGTGTGCCCTTCGTCGCAGAAAAACGGCCTACAAGGCATCTGTAGGCTGTCAGCGCCAGCATCCAGCATCTCCATGACTTCGCTCATTGTTGGCCGGCCGCACACCATAATCTGACAACGTGTAGCTTCTTCTCAAGGTCGTGCATGTCGGCAGCAACATGAGATATATCTCGTCGGCTTCTCCTCGTACCAATGTTTCTTGAGGTATTAAGCTCAGAAAGACTCGTTTTCACTTATATGTAAGAAGAGCTGACTCACCTCTGAATATATTCAAAACTTATGGACTGGCAATTTTTTTTTTAGAAAAACATGGACTGGCAAATCACTTGCTTGGATGTGTAGGAGACTGCAGCATGCCGGAGGATGGTTGATAGGTTGCTTGGATGTGTACGAGACTGCAGCATGCTTCCCCCTCATGATCGAGTAGCATGATTATTGTGTGAATAATCTAGCTGATCCTGCACTCATGTTGATGGATAAAAAGCACCATTTTAATTAGAAACAAAAGCAAAGCTTACCTTTGTGAAAATGGGAACAATTAGAATTTCAGTAAAGCAATGTACAGTATAGCTAGTTAAATATAAAATGTTTTACATGTCTTCAATCAACATTTACTTATCTTATTAAAAACTAAGTATCAACTGTAATTCTGCTTTGAAAATAAATATAAAAATTAAATAAGTTCTAATACAGGAACTAGGATGGATCAGCTGGTTCTACCAATGCAGCATAGGAAGATAAAACAGATACAGTACGGGAACACCACATCTTGGGTCATATAAACAGCTGGAAGAGATGGAGGAAGAGAAGAAATATGAACCGCGGGACTGGGCTCAGCTTGAGGAAGTCCTTGACTGTCT
The DNA here is from genome assembly GCA_012064385.1 of Puccinellia tenuiflora. Classification (NCBI taxonomy): domain Eukaryota; kingdom Viridiplantae; phylum Streptophyta; class Magnoliopsida; order Poales; family Poaceae; genus Puccinellia; species Puccinellia tenuiflora. Next base: position 2,310,963 of record QRDG01000366.1, read on the forward strand.
TTGCATGTCTACAATCAGCAGAAAACCCAACAAACAAATACTCCCTCTGTATCAAATGTAAGATGTTTTAGTATTTTTCATCCTATGTGTATGTACACATGTATGTAAGGTTTAAATAAATCTTACACCAAAACTTGTCTAGATACGGATGGAAAGAAAAATACTAAAACATCTTACATTTTGATACGGAGGTAGTATAAGATAAAGACGTAATAAATCAACAACGATCCATTTAGAAGGCCATCCAAAATCATTTTATCCCGTAGGTTACAAGATCATATGATTTGAACTGCTGAAACCAGTAAGGAAGTAAAATTACTCAGCCAGATCGTGGAGTGTGAATAGCAGATTAAAAGATGCCATAAATATTACATAGAAAAACTGGAATGAGAAGAAGATCATGAGTACAGGAGAACTGTAGGTCCATAGAATAAACTGGAATGAGAAGAAGACAACAAGAGAACTGTACGTCCAAATTGCAAAGTTATAATCAAAGGAAGATCCCTATTCTAATACAAATAGCCAAAAATATAAGGGCAGCGTAACTGTAGGTTCAATTTCTGCTCAGCCTGGGAGCTGCAAATACGATGAAGATGAAAGGACTTCCTAACTTTGTGAAGGAACGTCAGTATACTTAAACACAGAGCTGCCTGCAGGAAGGCCTATACCTGTGACAAACACACCAGACGACTAGACGTTGCTCCTCCTCGTTGTTGTAGCAGCAGGCGCAGAGGAGGAGGCCATTGCTCCTCCTCGTTTCTCTTTATTTTTACAATTGGCAACTTTTTCGTATGTCCAGTTCTCAGTCTAACATGAATTTTGTCTCCCTCTTATTAAATTTTATTTATGCATGAAAAGGAGGAATTTGAGCTAGATTCTTGCTATACTAACATGGTGAGTGCTTACATTCAGAAACTTTGCTACTTGGTGTGACAAAGCATCAACTACTGGTATGCTCTATTCAATTTATGAGCACGCTAAAAATTCATCTGACACGGATGCAACACTGTTTTTTCCCCTATACATTGTAATAATCAGCTAAATTCACATTTTAGTTCAAAGTGTCAATTGTTAATTCACAATAAGGATTATGTAGGAAGGCAATATTTAATTTTACTATATCCAATTGTTACTCTACACACGTATCGACAGCGAGGTAGCGTGCGCTTTGCCGTGCCGAGTCAGCCTGAAAGGTTGTGGTTTGGAGGCTTGGAGCCCGGGTTGAAAACGACGACTTGCCGTCTTTGTTGCTTCAGTGTCGGATCTTTGTTGTATGTGTACAGCTAGGAGTGCCAATTACTGTTGTTGAGAGTGCAATACAGATGGATTTTAGTTATGGACAAGATAAGTAAGTCATACAACATTTTCGGGCAGGGGTGTTGAAGTATGGGGGTAGGCAGCAAAGTAGAGCTAGGATTAGTGGATACCATGAGAGTTCGAGAAACCGGGCTCTTCTCTGCTTTTTTTACTTGAGTTGTAACAAAACATTTCCTTAATCTTACTTTTGAAACCATACGAGTGAGCCACATAAATTGAAGGATCTTCTTGTATAGTTTGATTTTCACTTGATGGATAATGCATTTCATTGAATTTATATTAGTAGATCTAAACATTACTAAAGACGTGCGTTGCACGTGCAAATTTACTAGTAAAACTAAATGAGCGCCCTACGGCTCGTTGGCTCGATGGCTCGATCACACAAGGATACGTTCCACGCTCATACTACACCTGACCTTACTGAAATTGGGTTTTGATCGAGAGGTCCTGTCGGCCGGTAGTGCATCATGATGTGGGCGATGTAATCTTTACAAGTTTCTACTGTAGCTAGCTAGCTAGCCGTGGAACCAATCGAGGCGTGACTACACAAGCCGTGGAACCGATCGAGTCGTCGTTGGGTTGGACCCGACCGATGAGTCAATAGTTGCGTTGCGTCGGAACCGATCGGGTCGAGTCAATCAATGTAGCATGCTTCGCTACGTGGTGTAGCCAGCAAGGAGGACCGATCGACAAACCACTTCCTCTGCTATATAACGTCGCGTCGCCTAATAGTATGTCGTCGTGGTGTGTTTAGTTGAAGCCCACCCGGGGAAGGGAGCCGATGCCCCCCCCCCCCCCCCAACCACCCACACCCCATCCTCGCTTACAGCAGCACTTCGCGCATCGTTGTTTGCTTCCATGGTCCTTTCTAGGCCATTGCTACACTGCGAGTGATTACTGAGAGGCTCGAACTTTTCTGTCCCCTGAATTAGGGTTTTTTGGTGGTGGCGGCGCTCGGATGCGTTTCTCGAGAAAACCTTCGATGGTCTGGCGTTTTTATATCGGGAGAGAATATATAGGCGAAGAGGCGGTGGACGAGGCGGCGAGCTGGGGCCCACGCGCGGTCAAGCCTAGGCCGCGCCTGGGGGTCTGCTGTGGGCTGTGGGCCCCTCCCAGACTTGTCCTTCCGGCTCCCGGGGATTTCTGGCGAAATAGAATTTCTGTAATTTTTTGGGAATTTTCCGAGCACTTTGGATTTTGGAACTTTTCTACAGTGCACAGACATAATAAACAGAAGCTGTCACTGGGCACTGGGTTAATAGATTAGTCTAATAAAATATGCCAAAATAATATAAAAACATAATAAACACTTGTGGCATTTGATATATAATCAAGCATGGAACATCAAAAATTAAAGATACGTCTGGGATGTATGATTTACTCAAAAAACTAAAGATCTGATTCCTCGAGCAATCAGTGGAATGTCACACGATAACTACCAGCAAAATAGTTTTCGACTCTCTTGTGGATCATTGATTTTTACCTGGTTAATTAGCTGGGACCTAGGAATGGAAATCTTGTTGTCAATTGATGCACAAAGTCTTCTATTGGTTGCTACTGGTCAAAGGACTACAAGAGAATTTTTTTGCAATGTAGTCTTTTGGAGTGCTCACCTTGTGTGTGGCGGCTCTCCTCCCCCACGGGAACCAGCATACCCCTTGAACTAACTAGGGCAGCACTCTCACATATATGGGCCTGGGCCTCCTGGGCCACTATTCAACACTCCCCCTCAAGAGGGGTGATAGATATCTATCATTCCCATCTTGTCACACGCCATATTGCATTCTTTAGTTCCCAATCCTTTAGTCAAACAGTCGGCAATCTGTTGTCCTGAACTCACATGCTCTATCTGGATAATTCCAGTATCTAACTTTTCTTTGATGAAGAATCTGTCTATTTCCACATGCTTGGTTCTATCATGCTGCACTGGATTGTTTGCTATGTTTATTGCTGACTTGTTATCACACCACACATTCACACAACTAGTTTTCAATATCTTTAGTTCTTCAAGCAAATTTCTTGTCCACAACATTCTCACTTAGTCCTTGGGCCATAGCTCTATATTCTACTTCGGCCGTTGACCTGGACACGACAGCCTGTTTCTTACTTCTCCATGAGACCAAGTTCCCACCAACAAAGACACAAAAAACCCGAGGTTGATCTGCGATCATCTAGGCAACTTGCCCAATCTGCATCACAATACCCATCTATCACGAGATGCTTGTTATTCTCAAGCAGCAGCCCCTTCCTGGAGTTCCCTTCAAGTACCTCAAGATTCTATATACTGCTTCAAGATGTTCACTCCTCGGTTCATGCATGTATCTGCTTACTACACTTACTGCAAAGGCAATGTCAGGGCGAGTATGACATAAGTATAACAACCTCCCAACTAACTTTTGATATCTTTCTTTCTCGACTAGCTGTCCAGACTGAGCTATCACTTTGTGGTTTTGATCAATTGGGGTTGGGGCTGCCCGACATCCTAGCATTCCTACATCGCTTAGAAGGTCTAGAGTATACTTCCTCTGAGATAGAGCAATCCCCTTGGCAGACCTAGCCACTTCTATACCCAGGAAGTACTTGAGTCGGCCTAGATCTTTGACTTCAAATGCCTTGCCTAGACACTCCTTCAATCTTACAATTTCTTCCTTGTCATCCCCTGTGATAATAATATCATCCACATATACAGCGAGTATGGTGATTTTCCCTTTGTCATGTCTGTAGAACAGTGTGTGATCACCATTACACTGCCCATAACCCATACTACATACAGCACATCTGAATTTATCAAACCAAGCTCTTGGAGACTGCTTCAGTCCGTACAGGGCTTTCTTTAATCTGCATACCTTGCCAGTAGTCTGAGAGGTCGAGAAGCCAGGTGGGATCTCCATGTAGACCTCTTCCTGCAAGTCCCCATGCAAGAAAGCATTCTTCACGTCGAGTTGATGCAAAGACCATCCAAAGTTCGCTGCACAGGAGATCAGAATCCTCACAGTATTCATCTTTGCTACTGGAGCAAATGTCTCATCATAGTCAATGCCGTAGGTCTGACTATACCCCCTTGCCACAAGCCTTGCTTTGTACCTTTCAATCTTTCCTTCTGCATTCTGCTTCACAGTGTATACCCATTTGCAACTGACGGCCTTCTTTCCTGCTGGGAGAGATGTTAGAACCCATGTCTTGTTCTTACACAAAGCCTCCAACTCCTCCACCATGGCCATACGCCATTTTGAGTCCTCCTTTGCCTTCTTCCAGTCAGTTGGAACTGACACAGACTGAAGAGAAGCAACAAAAGCTTTGTAGGCTGGCGATAATGCTTCATAGGAAACATAGTTTCCAATATCATTTGCATCGAACCCATATCGTTCTGGTGGTATCCCTGCGTTTGCTCGAGTAGTTCTCCTCAAAGAAATTTCTCCATCACTTTGCCCTTCAGCCTGATCTCCATCAGAGGAGATGGAAGTCACATCAGCACTACCTTGTTATTCTGTTTGTGCCTGATCAAGTTGCTCCCCTTGATGTGCAACACCATTGCAACGCTTTCGTGAATACACCTTAAGTTGCTTCTCTTGCTCTGTTGTCCACCTCGGTACGCTGGCAGGCACGCTACCAATATGAGCCGGTGCACAATCATGCACACTACCAATGTCTGCTGGTGGCAACACACCACGAGGGTAGGCTGGTGCTGTCACAGGATTCTCCCCCTCTTGGCCAACTTCATCTTCGTGAAATTGGTCAAGACTGTCAAACATGACACTTAGATCAGTTTTCTCACCATAGAAAGGTTCTGATTCACGGAATGTAACATCCATGCTCACAAAGGTCCTTCTTTCAGACGGACTCCAGCATTTGTACCCTTTTTGCCCTGAAGAATACCCAATAAAGATGCACTTGACTGCTCGAGGATCCAACTTGTTGACTGATGGCCTATGATCACGAACAAAACAAGTGCAACCGAACACTTTGGGAGGAACTGGAAATTTCTTTTCTGCGAAAATCAACTCACATGGTGATTTCATACCTGTCACCCGAGATGGTGTACGGTTGATCAAGAAGGTGGCCATCATGACAGCTTCACTCCAAAGGAATTTGGGCACATTCATGGTGAACATCAAGGTCCGAGCAACCTCCAGTAGATGACGATTTTTTCTCTCTGCCACCCCATTCTAAGGAGGTGTATGGGCAAGATGTTTGATGCAGGATGCCCTTTTCAGACATAAAAGCACCAATGGCCTTGTTAACATATTCAGTGCCATTGTCTGATCTAAGTGCTTGAATCTTCACATTAAATTGAGTATGAACAAGGGCATAAAAGGTTTTGAAACACTGAAACACTTCATCTTTATGTTTCAGAAGATAGACCCAAGTCATGCGAGAATGACAGTCAATAAACGTAACAAAGTACTTCATACCACTGACAGATAACACTGGACATGTCCATACATCAGAATGGATTAACACAAAAGGAGATATGCTCCTTATCCCCTTGCTCACATAGGAGTTTCTAGTATGCTTAGCAAACTCACACGCATCACAGTTCAGCTTGCTCTTGTCCACACCACTCATTACATCAGGAAAAACTTGATACATTTTGTCAAAAGACACATGCCCCATCCGACAGTGATGAATGATGGCTCTAGTCTCTTTATTCTCAGCAACTGCAGCAAGCATGTGCATTCCCTGCTGCTCCGTCATGCTGCGGTCCATGTACCATAGCCCCTTAGGCCTCGCTCCAGTCCCAAGACTCTTGCCCGTCGATCTCTCCTGGATCAAGAACACAAAGCGGTCAACAATGAGTCGACAATCAATTTGGTCAACCAGAGCACTCAAGGACACTAAGTTGACGGGAAAAGCTGGCACATGCAACACGGAGGATAATTTTATACTCGGTGTGCAGGTGACTGTCCCAACACCTGTGATGGGCTGGGTTGTGCCATCAGCTGTATAAATGTTTTTCGGATGTGTGTGTGGGGTATAGGATGTAAACTCGGTAAAGTCTCCAGCAACATGTTGTGATGCTCCAGAGTCAAGCACCCATTCAGATTTTTGTTTATAGACTGCTATTGATGCATGTTCAATGTTACCTTCATTTGTATCAACAAAGTTGGCATAACTGGTAGATGTCTCTTGTCCTCCTGCAGGCTGCTTCACCTCAACAGGGGCAGCAACGTTTGCCCGGGGAGCATTCCAAGGAGCAGCATTCCAATAACCACCACGTCCATTCCGACCACCTCTGTTGTTGCTGCCACCATTATACCCTCTGCCTCTTCCTCTTCGAGGTGGTTCAGTACAGAAACGGCTGATATGCCCCTCGTTACCACAGTTAAAACATTCCCTGGAACCACGCTGATCAGCTACTCTGTAGGCAGATTCGTTCCCAGCTCCTCCTCTAGACTGCAGGCGTACCTCTTCTTGAGACATCACAGCAATGGCCTCGTCTAGAGACACGAGTGTGGTCGGATGGAGCAGAGCAGCACACCTGTTCTCGAAATCTTGATTTAGACCCTTTAGGAACTGCATCACATGTCTGCGCTCAACCCAAGTCCTGGCAATCTCCATGGACTCAGCATGTGGAAGCTCAAGGGGATCACACTGATCCAGTTCTGCCCAAAAACGCTGTAGCTCATTCACATACACCATCACACTTCTGTCACTTTGACGGACAGCATGGATCTTGTCTTCAATTTGAGACATAAGCATCAGATTTCCCTTACTAGAGTACCTCTTGGACAGCAAGGTCCACACATCAGACGAACATAGCAGTGCCTCAACAGACGCTACAATAGGTGGACTCAGGGAGTTCAACATCCATGCCAATATCACAGAGTCAGTGACACTCCACTTCTTCCACTCCGAGCTCTCCTGGTCAGCCGGTTCTCCAACAGTTCCAAGAACATATCCCATGAGACCCTTTGTTTTCAGGATCAACAAAGCCCGCCTCGACCAGCTCAAGTAGTTGCTCACTCCATTCAACTTGACATCATTGGGCATGAGCTCGAGCTTGAGAACCTGATCTGCTTGGGACGGACAAGTGCGCCTCCCGCTGCACCATTTGCTGAAGACCCCTCCGCATTTGCAGTCAGCAGCTGCGCCAATTTCTCCAAGGCAGAGGTAAGTTCAGTCCCCATGCTAGCCTCCAGATGCAGGTTACCTTCACCAGCAAATCCACGCAACTGCTCCCCCTCGACTCCTCAAGCTGCACACGGACGTCTTCCCCGCCTCCAGGACCAAGCTCCTGCGGTCCCCTTCTCTCACGCAGCCCTGCTGTCGCTGAAGCTGAACAACACTCCGCTTGGTGAAGCTCCTCCACCCAAGCTCGTCCCGCCTGTCCTGGAGCTCTTGGTGACCCGGAGCTCTGCCTCCTGCCACTCATTCACCGCCGGCAGCCTCCAGGACCCAGCAACCCTAGCTCTGATACCATGTAGTCTTTTGGAGTGCTCACCTTGTGTGTGGCGGCTCTCCTCTCCACGGGAATCAGCATACACCTTGAACTAGGGCAGCACTCTCACATATATGGGCCTGGGCCTCCTAGGCCACTATTCAACACGCAACAAGTAGGTTTTCATGGCCTCTTATGATTTCGTTGCAATCTTTCTGTGCTGGATTTAGTCGATCACATGTTTTTTGACTGCCAACTTCTTGAAGAATGTTAGAGACTATTTATGCCCTCTCCCAAGTGTATGTTATTCATACAGACTAAATCATGTAGGCGCGTGTTGCCGCGTCCATCTATTAGATAAATAGATTGTTAGGACATGATGAAAACATATTTGGATTGTTGAAGATGGAGGACACCCTGGTGGAAACGCATATTTAACAAATGATAGAATTCTTTGTGAGTAAATCGAAGTTGCACCATCTATTTTAATGATAAAAAAATGGGGTTTTCTATTTTCATGCCCCTGGTTCCTTAGTTGTACTTAGTTTTGTTCACGCTCAAAAAATTTGCTCACTTTTTCCCTCTCTCTTGTCTGAAATCACCACTTTTCCCTTCACTTTGCAACATCCAGTGAGAGCATTTGTGGAGGCCAAAAAATGATAAATTGATAGGACTTTGCATAAATTTATGGAGGCACAAAACAAAAAGGTTAAATTTACCAACACTTTCTTGTTCCATTTTTGTTCGATCTAACATATTTTGTTTTGTTTTGAAATGAAGCTAGATCAATCTACAAAACCCAATGAAGAAAAGGAGACACTACCTTCACCGATAAGACAAGGCGCGTAGTACGGAGTATATTTCAACGGATGTCACTGAATGTCCACACTGGAGCCTTAGTCAAATCCACATGAGTGGGACGAGCCAAGATAGTACGCCAAAATCCACATCTGTGTTACCAATGAGCAACCTCCAGTTCATCCATGCAAACATACAGTACAGCGCTCAAGTTAAATTAGTCCACCGCTCAAATTTATATATAGACGGGCACTTTATTATACGTACAGTAAGTAGAAACAGACAGAGCCACTTTGATTCATTATATAAAAATAATTGGATATCCTGACCAAAAACAGGCAGCGGGACACACTTGACCAGTCGACAACATGTCGCCCAGATTAAACTTGGCGTACAATGGCCGCCTGAATAATTAATGATTATGTGACCTTAACGCGGCATTACAAATTGCCAGTCTTGTCTACTATCTATCACGACGTTATTATCTGCCGATATTAATTTATAACTGCATATTTACCCGTCTAATTTTCTAGTTGCCACGAGTTGTCGATTGGCCCGGTAAAAACAATTTGAAGGCACTTTTGTTTTCTATCGTCCTATATATACATTGAGAATATGCCACAACTTTGCAGGGGTCGTCGCCACACATTCGTCAATGTGTCACCACCGAGGTGCTATGAGATCCTGAAATAGGAGGGTAGAAGTTAGGTATGTGCATTACATTCATACATATAAAGACTTAGGAAACTAATAAAAATGCCAAACATGTCAAATATCGAATTTTCGCTTACGTCGATGAGTTAGGGTTGGTTCATCGAAGTTAGGATCTATCTAGATAGATTCTTAGAGTCTCGGAGAATACACTCACATTCACACGCACATCCAATGTAAAAGAGATACCAAATCCAACCAAGCAGGAGTACCTCTTTATGTCCACCAGGAGGGAACTAACCTGGGAAAAATCTTGTGCCTATATGTCCTTTGCAACCTTACTCGCGCTATGCCATCTCCAATGGCTAATGCTGCGGCGGGTCTCTCTCTCCCACCTCGGTGACCTGCCCTACCTTTTTTCTGAATTGAGGGGCTCAGGCCCCCGATTTCATTTAAAATGAAATCAAGGTGTTTATTACATCCTCAGATATCCACCCGGATAGCATGCCCCAGGAAACACACAAAACCTACTACAGCTACTACACAAAGATACTCTTGCCACTAAGGCTAGAGGAACACACCATCCCAGTTGCAAATATTCCACAAAGAATTCCGGCAACCGTAAAACAACAACAACACAAAGGATCTGAAAGAACTAAACTACTCTTAACTCTTACCCCCTTTGTGCTCATTACAATAGTTTTTTTGCGACCCTTTAGAGAACAACTTCAGCCAACCCCAATTCTCTTCGTCGTTGGGCCCCTGCCATTTCGCTTACAACATCTAATTAGCTACATAATAGCTACATAATTGCAGTAGGATCACGCAGGTAAACATGATCGAACACGATGGCATTTCTGGTATTCCATACAGCCCAGAAAACTTGCAGAACCGAGTCACTCACGTCCTTGAAATGTACAGTGACATCCATTATGCCAGTGGCACACTTGACCACTTCCCAAACATATATTGCCAAGGAACATCCGAAAAGAAAAATGTTCTAGAGTTTCCAATTCATCACAAAAACAACACTTATTATCTTTACCCTTCCATCCCCTTCTAATCCGGACATCTTTGATAAGAATACTCTTAACATTCCTATGTCTCCACTTAACAGCAACCATTTTCAAAGCTAGGTACATGGATTCAACAGAGAATTTCCCAGATTTAGTTAGTAATCATCTACATCTATCCTCACCCTCTAACAGTCTAACATCAGCACACTGAGCTTGCAGCTCCTGCCACATTGCTGCAGTTTCCCCCCAAAGTCCTTCTAAACTTAATCACATCCCATCATTTTCCTATGTAGCTGCGGTCGTGGGTCACATCTTAGACTTGGGCCAGTGAGCATCATGCCCAGCATTTTCCGGGTACCATACTTCAACGGATGTCGCTGAATGTCCAAGTACACTGGCGGTCAAGTCAAATCCACAAGAATAGGATTAGCCAGATAGTACCCCAAATGCATCACTAAAACAACATTTACTAATGAGCGATCAGTGATGCAATTTATTACATGCAATCCGATAGCAACAGCAAGCTAGCTAGCGGAGGCTCTTCCCTCCAAGTTCGTAGAATATAAGCAATGGAGCCGACGGAGGCTCTTCCCTTAAGTTCTCATACTGAACAAATGGGCAGATCATGGGCATTCTTGCTGCCAGCGCTGCTGCTTCTTGCGGCCACCGCCGAGAGCCTCCTTACCGTGAGGCCAGACTGCCAGGAGAGCTGCGGCGGAGTCGACATCCCCTACCCGTTCGGCATCGGCGCCGGCTGCTTTCATCAGGGCTTCGAGATCACCTGCCTCAACAACAACACCATGCCGGTTCTGCCGGCCTCCACCGGGGTGGTAAGGGTGCTGAACCTGTTGGTGATGCCGCGCCCGGAGGCCCGGGTGATGCTGCCGGTGGCGTGGATGTGCTACAACTCCGCCGGCGACGCCACGGGGTCCATGGACGGCGGAGTAAACTTCAACAAGGAGAACGTGTACCGTATCTCCAACACCCACAACGAGCTCTTCGTCCTCGGCTGCAACACCTTCGTCTACACCATGAGCTGGTGCACGTCCCACTGCAACGATCCCCTGAGCGCCAAGTACACCTTCTACAGCGGGTGCACGACCTACTGCAACGACTCCCGGAGCGCGCAGGACGGCGCGTGTGCGGGCGTCGGCTGCTGCCACGTCGACATCCCGCCGGGCCTCGGCGACAACCTGATGAAGTTCGAGACCTGGTCGCGCGTCGGCATGGAGATCAGCCCCTGCGACTACGCCTTCATCGTGGAGAAGGGCAGCTACACCTTCCGGGCAGCCGATCTTCACATGGAGAAGCAGACCAGCTTGCCGCTGCGGCTCGATTGGGCCATCAGGGACAGCAACATCAACTCCACTGCCTCACTCTCCTGCGCCCAGTTGTCCGAGGCGAACAGCACCTGCGTCAGCGACCACAGCGAGTGCGTCGACTCCACCAATGGCCCCGGATACGTCTGCAACTGCACCAAGGGCTACGAGGGAAACCCATACCTTCCCCATGGATGCACAAGTAAGCTGCCTCTCTTCATCTATGTGATATTCCCAACTACGTACAACAATTAATTTGGTTGGTTCCAAGGACACTGCAAAATACTTTAGTCTAGTTATTATTAAAACTAGCACCGTAAGTTGCTACGGTGGGACAAATTTAGACCTATATATATATACATGACTCGAGCCGGCTCAGATCATTTAGCTCGAACTTGCTAAGATCGTCATTTTTTTACGAGCAAAAAGGTCAGCTTGGATTGACTCGTGATAGGTCCGAGTTACCTCGTTAAACTCGTTAAGAATTTGACAACAACTATGTCAAAAAAGAAATATGTCACAATAAACAATCTAATTAAAAAGAGCACATAAAAAGTATTAAACAGTTCACAATCAATGTTGGGATGGCTGGTGTGTTTGTTTGGGCTTATTTTGGCTTTTGGCTTTGGCTTATAAGCCACAAAAGCACCTAAATAGGTGTTTTTTTGGCTTTTGGATTTCGGAAGCCAAAAACAAAGATCCAAATCTTTTGGCTTCCAAAATCCAAAAGCCAAAAAAGCACCTATTTAGGTGCTTTTCTGGCTTATAAGCCAAAGCCAAAAGCCAAAATAAGCCCAAACAAACACACCCTGAATGTGCTTGTGGCTTATTCTGGCCTATGAAAAGCCGGTTGTGGCTTGTGGACTAGTGCAGAGAGTTTCACGAGTTTGTCGAGTGTGCGAGCCGCTCGTTAGGCTTGCTATCTTTAACGATCAAAAAGTGTGGCTCGGCTTGACTCGTTAAGATCACAATGTAACCGAGGCTACCCAGCGACTAGTGTAGCTTGTATTATACTAGTGTTATGGATGGCCAGAAGATAAGAAGAAAAAAATATAAGTATAGACAGAGGAGAGAGACGGCTGCTTAAAAAATGATATCAAGAAGACTTCCTAGCTCATGGTAATCAGTGTAAATTTTCTTATCCAAGTCATTTGTGATCTAGCTATTAGATTAACGTGGTGATTGGTGATGCAAGGGGATATCTTCCTCATATCTGACACTGAACCTTATAGAGGCAATGCTGGCATGAGGATGTGTTCGGTTCTTAGGGAACTCTTCCTAGCAGCCAGGGATGGATTATGTTGATCCCTCACCCAATCCCTACCGGGGTTAATCCCTAACTTCCCCACAATCTCTCCTTTTAATACTCATTCCTGTACTGCTCACAGAAGTAAATTTCGACAAAGAAAAGCACAATAAGAACAAAGGTATATTATTTGGTTGGGCATTTAACCGTAACAGAGGAACCAGGCTCAGTGTCCAGCACAATCATGACATCTGAATCACTGAATCCCTAAACCCAAAAGGCGGCGCCCATGCCATTTACCTCACCAAGCTCCAATAATCCAAGAACCCGAGAAACTGGGCGAGGAAGAGAGGGGAAGCAAGATGAGGAGGATCTTACAGGCGACAAGGCCGCCGATAGTGGCGAGTCTGAAGCCGCCGCCAAGCTAACCCTCCGGGTCACGTGACGCCGCCTGCGCTGCGTCCTTGGGATTCTTTCCATGGTGTCCAGTGAGCGGGATTACGAGAGAATGGCCTGGGAATCATTCCGAAACGACGAAAAAAACTGAATACAAAAATGGCTGGGCTTAGGTGATCCTTGTCCTTTTTGAAAAAAGGTGAGCCTTGTGGAACGGGCTGTGGCCCTGTCAGAATGGGTGTACCGGAACATGGCCCGAAGGGGGGGCCTTGAGGCATATGGGAGAACACCGGGGATTATGATTGGAAAATTGCATGGACAAACTACTAGTGATTGTGTAGTAATCGGACAATGAATTTTGATGGTCATGAAGATAATCTGCATTTTTTGGGGAATGTGATTTATGCTCGAAAACTATTGCGGACAAATGATTTGGTGTTCTTTAACTGAATTGTACCTTCTTGCGTGGAATATGAGCTCTAATGGCTATAGTTGATCGATTCATGATGCAGATATCGATGAATGTGCACGTCCACGAGAGGAGTTCCCTTGCAAGGGTGAATGCCACGACACCAAGGGTTCATACACTTGCGTATGCCCTCCAGGTTACCGGAGTAATGGAGACCCAAGAGAAAACCCATGCAATCCGGTCTTCACACTTCCAGCAAAGCTTGCTATCGGTATATGCATACTAATTTCATATATTTAGTCTTTAATATTCTCTCCAAGCTACCACCATCCGCACTACTACAGAACTACTTATGACAGACAGGTCGAAAACCCATCAATTACACAACACAGATTGTTATTACAAATGGTTCAAAGTGACGAGCCATTTGTGATATATTTTTCACATACGCTCCACAATCAGATTAGTCGGAGCTCAACTCCCACCGGCACGGCCGGGTAGTGTTGCACTAGAATGCTCATAACCTTTTTCATAGTCTGTTTGGATACCATGAGTATCCAAACTGGCCGTATGGACGAGGAGAACCTCTTCTGCCCCTATTTCTATATGAACACGAGAACTTGCATAAGAAAATGCCAGAAACTCACGCCCACAACTTTGGGATCTTTTCTCTTTGGCAAGGCACTGCTCCTTGCAGTTTACCCCTTTATTTATTTATTTTTTTGCGAAAGTATCCCTTTATTTATTGAGCCTGTAAAAGTATTAACTCTTTAAGATGTACATGAGCTTGAAATTACCTTATAAAAAATAGTTTTGTGACTTTCCAAGAATCATATGATTTGCCTCTTTAACAAACATTGACAATTCTGTTGCTATTTGTTTGTTATAAGCAACATCCACATAAACACAGGGACTTGCATGCATGGCATGATGTAGATTAAAAAAAGGCACAGCTTAAGTAGTTCGTCTCTTTAAATTTAGCAGAATAAGCTAACTATAATAATGACAAGTCTCACGAGTATCTAATTGCATGATCTATTGCAGGCCTCGGTCTGGGTGTGTCCTTGTTAGTTGTTGCTCTACTTTTAGTACTCATAATGCTACAAAAGAGAAAACATGATAAAGCATTTGAAAAGAACGGAGGCAGGATACTTCAAAATGTGAAAGGCCTGATGATTTTCTCGAAGGAGGAGTTAAAGAAAATTACAAAAAATAATTCAGAGTTTCTTGGTAATGGAAGCTTTGGTAAAGTCTACAAAGGAACTCTTCCTGACAATACCATGGTGGCAGTTAAGGCCTCTATCAAGGTAAATGAAGCCACAAAACAGGAGTTCGCTGAAGAAGTGAAGATCCATTCACATATGATCCACAAGAACATTCTCAAGCTTATTGGTTGCTGCCTCGAGGTGGATGTTCCAATGTTAGTGTATGAGTTTGCTGTTAATGGGAGCCTCGGAGACACTCTCCATGGCAACAAAAACCAAATACTTCATTTGGACTTACGTTTGGACATAGCAATTGGGTCTGCAGAAGGGTTAAGGTACATGCACTTGTACACAACTCAAGCCATAAGACATGGTGATATCAAACCAGATAACATACTTCTTGATCACAATTTAACACCAAAAATCTCAGATTTCGGGTTGTCAATGCTTCTTAAAGAGGAATATTTTGCCAAGAAGGTGGTTGGGTGCATGGGTTACATTGACCCAGTGTTCATGAAAACTGGGCTGTTAACACAGAAGAGTGACGTCTATAGCTTCGGAGCTGTTCTCTTGGAACTCATTACCGGGAAGAAAAATGTATATGATAAGAACCATAGCCTCATCATCGAGTTTTGCAAAGTTTATGAGAAAGAAAAGACTGGGAGGGCAATGTTCGACAAAGAAATTGTTGCGACCGGAGAAGATATCTTCATCCTAGAAGAAATTGGCAAGTTGGCTATTGAATGTCTAAAAGAAGACATAGAAGATCGACCAGACATGATGGAGGTAGCAGAACGACTTGTGATGCTGAGGAGAGAAAGGAAGCTTAAAACACCGAATAGAACTCCTAGCCGATTTGAGGATATAAGTATGGATGATTCTCCAAACAATATTGACATAAGTGGGACTAGCAATTCCACATGTTCGGTGCCATCCAGTCCAACAGGTGAAGATTTCGATGCTAACCCATCGGTCAGCAAATTCAGTTGGCTAGTGTAAGAAGATGTGTTTTATGGTATGTAAAGCTTTGTCGACAATATAGTGATCTACCTCTTGTAAGTTGAAGATATACATGACATTATTGTAACGTGTGGTGGATACTTTGTGTGTAAGCGACCAATATATATCGTGCTAGTGTCATCATGGTATAGTGAGCAGAGAAAGTATTTGGCTATTAATATTAATATCGCACTACTATTTGATTGAAAATCCTATTAGTCTACTATCCATATATCTGTTACATTGTGCTAAGAAAGTAATAAGAGTCGCACAACACTAATATGTTCACAACAGTAGCACAAATTAGGAGTTACACAACACTAAGACTCTATTTGGTTGGGATTTTAGCCAGTTTTTTCTTGGAAAAGCTGAAGCCCAAACAAACAGCACTATTACATGATTGGTCGTTTATGACGGGTTGAAATTGCCACCTCCTATGGTTTTACCAACCATCAGACCACATGCGGCATAATAATATGCTAATGACCTATCTGTTTATGTTCAGCTACATCATCAGTAGCCATTGCACTTTATCATTCACTCATGACAAGATATAACGAGGAGATACATTGGAAGGACGAAATGTTTGTCAAGACATATGGCACATCGAAACCAACGAGGTACACATTCTCTGAAGTTAAGAACATAGAAAGACGGTTTAAGCACAAAGTAGGGCAGGGAGGACTTGAAAGTGTATATAAAGGTGAGCTACCAAATAGAGTGCATGTGGCTGTTATGATGCTAGAGAACGCTACATGAGAGGGAGAAGTATTCATCAATGAAGTTGCCAACATGGGACCAATCCACCATGTCCATATTGTCCGTCTCCGTGTTCCGAAGGAATGAGAAGGGCTCTTATTTATGAATTCATGCCTAACGAGTCGCTAGAGAAACACATTTTATCTCATGACCCTAATACTTTTCAGAATAATCTAGTGCCCGAGAAACTGGTAGATATTTCTCTAGGCGTTGCCCGAGGAATGGAGTCCTTACATCAAGGGTGCAAGCAGCGCATCCTCCACTTTGGTGTAAAGCCTCACAACATCTTGCTGGACTACAACTTCAATCTAAGGATCTCAGACTTTGGGCTTACAAAGTTATGTGGAATGGACCAAAGCATCCTAAACTTAACAGCAGTAAGAGGCACAATGGGCTACATTGCACCAGAGCTATATTCTCAGAACTTTGGCGGGGTATCCTATAAGCCAGACGTGTACAACTTCGGCATGCTAGTTTTAGAGATGGTTAGCGAAAGGAGTAATTCAGACCCAAGCACCGAGAGCCAGAGCGATGTTTACCTCCCAAAACGGATCTATGAGAAAGTAATCAGTGATCAGGTGTTGGTGCTAACTTCGGAAACAACTCAAGAAGAGAAAGAAAAGGTGAGGAGTTGGCTATTATCACACTATGGTGCATTCAGTGGAACCCGAGAAACCGGCCATCGATGACAAAGGTCGTTAACATGCTAAGTGGGAGGTTGCAGAATTTGTAGATGCCACCAAAGCCTTTCATGACATCTGAGAATCAGCCCATGCCTTAAACTAAAACAAACATTGAGCACGCACTACCATGATTCAGCCAACATTCACGGTTAAATATTTCTAAGCGGGTGCTGCAAGTTTATGCGTATAGCACGAGTCCATTAGTTTAGGAGATGTACGAATAATTACTGGCGCCACTATGTAGTAGCACTACTAGTTACCCTGAAAATTATAGTATGCAATAGTTATTTGCTAGATAACAATTGGAGTTGGCTTGTATTTGAACAATCATTAGTCACCACCATGTAATAGGACTACTAGTTACCGGCGAGATAGGAATAATAGCATGCAATAGTTACTTGCAGGATACACCATTCGCAATTGGAGTTGACTTGTATTTGAGCAGATGCTTCCACATTTATCTCTAAAATTCGGTGAACATAGTTATGTGCAACAAGAGCTGATGATTACCTTATTCAGTAATTTATCTCCGCTCATAGTATTCTCTCGAGGTAATGATGCTCTATGCCTTTCCATTCTTCAGTAATCAGACTGAATCTCCTCTTCCCAATTAGTAGTAACATCTAGGGATGAAAACGGAGCGGAATCTTTCCGACTTTTCCGCGAAAAAACAGAAATGGAAGGGAAATATGGAAACGAAAACGGAATTTTGCAAAACGGAAACAAAAACGGAAAATTTTATACGGAAACGGAAACAAATACGGAACAGCGTATTCCGGCGGAACTATCACGGAAACGGAATTTCCGTTTCCGGTGATACGGAACTTTCCGTTATTTTGCTACGGTTTGCAAAGCCCAATCTAACAGCCTAAAAAAATCTAATGAACACATTTAGACCCAATCAAGAATATGAAAAACGGCCATGTTTGGCATCCCTTAAAAATAAGACCACGTTTAGAATGAGTGTATACTCACATCTCATCTCCCTCTACAGTCGTTCCTAATTCCCAGTTCGCCAGTTCTTCACCGCACTACGGTTAGAACAATTACATATTGTTGTTTATAAAATTGCTTGGTTAGTTATTAGTTGATTATATTAAGAGGTTCCTTATGTGTGATTTCATCTTATAAAATTGATAAGTTTGTTGTTTTACAGGAATTTTCCTACATGATTCAACAGGTCTTTTGGTTCCGTAAATATCCGCTTTATGTTCCGAGTCCGTGCCGTATTCGGTCTGTATTTGTTTCCGGCAATATTTGTTTCTGTATTTGTTTCCGGGGTTTCCATATTTGTTTCCACTTCCGTAAAAAATATGGAAACAAATGTGGCGCCACTGAGTTCCGTCCGTATCCGCTCCGTTTTCATCCCTAGTAACATCTACCGGAGTCTACGTGCCTGACGGAGCTTTCCGTTTTCGGCACAACGCGATGTCCATGGAGCTATCTGCAGTTTGGCAAACGTCATCAATACATCAAACATACGCATCAATTCAAGCTCCACATCAACCATAATAGTCCGCCGTTTGGAAAAAGAAAAAGGAAATTGTGAGAAACTTATGAAGTTCAGTGACCAAGAAAAACAAATCAGAAACTGTGAGAGTAATCAAGCAAGCTGTGGTAGTGGTACCTCTTAGATCTCCACCGAAATGGGAGCTGGCTGCATGATGCTGCTGCTGCTCACATATGCTTGCTGCCGCTGGGTGTGGACGGGGTGGCGGACTGCTGGCCGCCGAGTTGTTCACCGGTGTGGGGGAGACGGCCGGCGTCATCGTCGGCGGCGGTGGGCGGAGAGCCGGCGTGGGCGAGCAGCGGCTGGGAAAGGAAAGGAACGGGACGAAGTCAAAGCTGCTGCTGGGTTGATGGTGACCCGCACATGCTTGCTGCCAATGGGGGTGGACGGAACGGCGGACTGCTGACTGCAGCCTACTCGGTCACCGGCGTGGTGAGCGACGGCAGGAGATCGGTTTCCGGCGTCCGGCGTCATCGTCGGCAGCGGTGGGCGGACAACCGGGCGAGAAGCGGATGACGACGGCTTTTGTGGGAAACTGGCGATTGGGAGCACCGTTTCGCTTAAGAATTTGCGGTCATGGGTCGGCCCGGTAAGCGGTTCGTTAGTTAGTCTGCATCGGGGGCGCCTATACCCCGCGTCGCGCGGAGCGAGATACGCTCCGCCCGCTAAGCTGCTTAATGGGCCGCGCCGAAAGGGGCCCAGTACCAGGTACGTTTCCCTTGTTTATTTTCTTTTTTTTCTTTTATGTTTTGTTTCCCCTTTTTCTTTTCTGTTTTTACAGTAAACAAATATGTTTTTTTATACTAACATGAAAATGTGTCTACATTTTTGGAAAAAAAAATAAAAAATCATTATAATGCGAATATATTTATATATTTTAAAAAACTAATAAATATAATTATTTTATTTAAACAATTTTCAAACATAAAAAAATTATGTATTTGAACGAATTTTAAATATAAACTTTTTCATTATTTGAAAGACTTTTAAATAAAATATTTATCTTATTTGAATGATTTTCAAAAATGAACAATTATATTATTTGAACGAAATTTCAATAAAATATTTATCTTATTTGAATAATTTTTCGAATATGAATAATTATGTTATTTGAACGGATTTTCAATAAAACATTTCTCTTATTTGAACGAATTTCAGAACATGAACAATTATGTTATTTGAACGAATTTTCAATAAAACATTTCTCTAATTTGAACGATTTTCCAAACATGAACAATTTCAAAAAGTGAACAGAAACAGTCTATGAATGAAAATTATGTTTGAACGATTTTAAAAAAAGTGAACTAAAAAATTCTATGAACGAAATATATTTTTTTAAATAGAATGAACGACCGTGATGGATGTTGGCTCAATTCGAATGAAATTATGTGGAAAGCTTTGCAAAATATTATGAAGCTATGCGACTAGAAATCGAACCCTATGATTGAAATTATATACTCTGTAACATAGTTCTTATATACACAAGGAATGGAGAGCGTACAAAGCCCTTGGAATATTATTTCTGGGTGAAACCCTTTCTAACTACAAGCTTTTAATAATATGACCTTGATGTGTGACTATCTTCACTACAGAAAGAAGAAAGAGAGGATCAAATTTTCTAGTGATACTAGGAAAAAAGGGCTTTCTACATAAGGGATCGAAATAACAATATGAGTTGTAGGAAGGAAGGACACTACACTAGAAAGGAGCACCAACAGGAAAATCATGGAGGTATTCAATGTCCTTCGGTCCCACGTCTAACAAGCATCTCATCTTCTCTAGGATCACCAGCAACAACATCCTGGAGCCCTTGCATGTCCTCCGAGCCTTCCATCCCAAGTCTTAGAAGCATCTCATTTTCTCTAGGATCACCAGCAGCAACATCCTGGAGGTGTGCCATGTCCTCCGAGCCATCCATCCCAAGTCATAGAAGCATCCCATCTTCTCTAGAATCACCAGCAGCAAATGTATGGAGGCGTTCCATGTCCTCCGAGCCTTCCATCCCAGGTATTACAAGCATCCCATCTTCTCTTGGATGAGCAGCAGCACATCTTACAATCATCCCAGCTGCTTCTATAGGATCACAAGCACTAGACACATTGAGGTGTTCCATGTCCGCCGAGCCTTCCACCCCACGTCTTAGAAGCATCTCATCTTCTCCAGGATCATCAGCAGCCACTTGTTGGTTTTCTTGATAAATGTAGTGCAACTCATCTTCAAATTGTGGTTCCTGGCGTCCTGAAAGCATCTCCTTCTCATAGGGTTGCTTCTCACGTCTTACAAGCATCTCGTCTTTTGCAGGATCACGAGCAACCACTTGTTAAGCACGGGACAGCCGCACCAGGTCAGGAGTGTAGACTTGGGTACTAGCACCGACTCCAGTTGTAGTGGAGTGGAGTTTTATCTCCTGTGGTCTTGTACTCACCTTCTTACCGCAAGCTTTTAGAATAATTATATACTCTATAACATAGTTAACTATGGCCTCGATCTGTCATTACGTGCCACTACCTCTAGGATCACCAGCAGCAAAATCATGGAGGTGTTCCTTGTCCTCCGAGCCTTCCATCCCAATTCTTACAAGCATCTGATCTTCTCTAGGATCACCAGCAGCAAAAGCATGCATGTGCTCCATATCTTCTGAGCCTTCCATCCCACGTCTTACAAGCATCCCATCTTCTCTAGGATCACCAGCAGAAAAATCATTGAGGTGTTCCACGTCCTCCAAGCCTTCCATCCCACGTCTTACAAGCATCACATCTTCCCTAGGATCACCAGCAGCAAACCCATGGAGGTGTTCCATGTCCTCCGAGCCTTCCATCCCACATCTTACAAGCATCTCATCTTCTTTAGGATCACCAGCAACAAAATCATGCAGGTGTTCCATGTCCTCAGAGCCTTCCATCCCACGTCTTACAAGCATCTCATCTTCTCTTGGATAACCAGCCGCCACTTGTTGGTTTTCTTGATAAATGTAGTGCAACTCATAGGGTCGGTCTTGTGCAAGATCACGAGCAGCGACTAGTTGGAGGTGTTCCACCTTGAGCACGGGACAGCCGCACCATGTCAGGAGTGTAGACTTGGGTACTAGCACCGACTCCAGTTGTGCCAAGTTGAGCAGCTTCAGCCTTGTGACGCCCTCCGCTGGGAACACCAAATGCGCCCCGCTATAGGAGCCGTCCAGGAGCTCCATCTCGGCGAGGTTTGGCAGCGTGGCCACCTTGTCGATGAAATCCTGCTTCACGGCCGATCTGCGGAGGCTGAGCATGCTGAGGCTGGGCAAGAAGAACGGGCTGCCATGCTCGTGATCGGCATCGAGCCTCCCGTGGAGCACCAGGACCTCGAGGCGGCGCGAGCTGCGGTTGGTGAACACGCTCGACGGGAGGAGATCCCCGCTCAAGCTGAGGCTCACGAGGAATTCCATCTTCTGGAGCGCCTGCGACAGCGGGGGCACGTGTTGTTCGCAGACGAGGCTCATAGCAAGTGACCGCAGATAGTTCATGGAGTCGAGGGGGCAGCAGCTGCTCCCACGCCACGCCGGCACGACGCCGACGAGCGTCTGCAGGTGCCTCCGGCGTGCGGCGACTGGGGGACAGCTGGACAGCCGTAGCCCGCTGGCAAGCACGTGGCGCAGGCCCTGGATCTCCCAGAACTCGTCGGCGACATCCTGCACCCGTGTCGCCCGCACGTCCAGAGTCTGGAGGTTCTCGAGGTTGGAGATGGAGGAGGGAAGCGCCGACAGGTCGCAGCTTCTGATTCCGAGGTACCTCAGATGAATCATGCCTCCGATCTCGTCAGGCACCCTTGCAAGCAGCAGACCATAGAGGTCAATGACACGGAGGAACCGCGAGCCCCGGATGAACCGGAGGTCATGCAGCCTGGTCGCCGGGCTCCCAGAATCGCTGCTGCCGCAAGCTCGTAGAAACCACTCTGCCCAGCCAACCTGCTGGTGCTCGCCGCCGCCGCGTTGCTTCTGGTCCTCCTCGAAGAAATCGCAGAAGAGGGACCGAAGTTTTGGGAAGTGATCGGGAAGGTCGACGTGAGAGTCGACGTAGTTGTGGAGGGCGAGGCGGCGCGCGGATTGCGGGTTCAGAATGTTGGCGTGGTGGTGCATCTCGAAGAAGCCCGACTCCTGGGCTTCGGATTCCGCAAAGGCGTGGAGCAGGCTGTGGACGGTCACATACTTGATGCCTCTCCTGCCATCCTTCACCGCCTGGACCAAGCCTCTGGAGACGAGCTCCTTGAGGTAGCCGAGCCCGACCTCCTCTAAGGTCCTGCCCTTCCTTGGCGCGACGAACCCCTCGGCGACCCACAGGCGCACCAGGCGGCCGGGGTCCAGAAGGATGTTATCTGACGCCATCGCGAAGTAGAGGAAGCAGGACTTGAGGTTGTGCGGCAGGTGCTCAAAGGCCAGTGCCCAGACGCTTGTTGTCACTGCCGGCTGGCCCCCCAGCTGTTGAAACACTTGATCCCATTCAGTGTAAGACACCTTGGTTCGTAGTAGGCCGCAGAGCACAACAATGGCTAGTGGAAGGCCCGCCGTTATCTCCAGAGCTCTCTTGCTGTACTCACTCCTGAAGCGGGCACGCACACCGTTGAACCCAGAACCAAAGCCTCGTCGACACAACAACTTCTCGATGTTGGTGCCGGTGCTGCCAAGAAGAAGAGGTTGCAGAACAATATTAGGTGTGATTTGCTTCACGCCGGGCTTGATCTCCTTTACATTCAGCTGCGTGGTGAGAAGGATCCGGCTCTTTCGGCTGTCATCTGGCAGCAGCCGAACCAGAGAGTTCCAGTCACTCATGTCCACCAAGCCATCCAGCACCACCAAGTAGTCATGTTTCTTCAGAAGCTCTTCAAGTTTGTGCTGAACATCATCTGAGGTACCGTCCTCTGCAGGGACCTGACTGCTTACCTGCTTGTACATCAGCTCCAGGTACTTGTCGAACCGGATTCGCCCCGGGAGGCTTATCCAGGCGTGCACATCGAAGTGCTCCCTCACACCGCGGTCATTGTACAGCTTCCTAGCCAATGTCGTCTTTCCCATGCCACTTCGTCCAATAATGGAGACCACCGCTCGATGTTCTATCTTGCTTTGCTTCTCCAGGATGTATCCTTTCAGGGTTTCAAATTCTTTCTCCCTCAACTGGATCGCGTTGTCAGCCTCAATATCCCTGTAATATTTACCCAAACAATCCATCCATGTTACTATATCTTATATATGCATGTTTTACTAGCCGAATTTGTCTGGGCGGCTACCTACTAAAATACATACTCTAATGTACATATGAGCAAAAAAAAAAAAACATTATATTTCATAGCTACCATATATGTCTAAAATATTTTTCACACCAATGTTTATAGCTGTAATAAACCATATAGCCAATTAATCTACCACGTTATAAACCTACTAGCCCCATGAGAGAAGTTTTATCATTCTACGTGTCTCATATTTTCAGAGCATTTCTAGGATATCTTTCTTAAGATTGTTGTGGGAATCATTTTTAATTTCACCAATTTTTTAGATTTTATATACTTATGGGTGGTCAAAAAACTTGTTTGTAAAGGTATAAAATGAAAGTGCTTGCAGTCGGTCCTTTTATAATCATGTACAAGGCTTCACCGGTACATTTTAACATTGTACTCCTAGTAGATATGCTCGTTGTCCTTATTACATGGGCAAAGGAAGATGGACAATCATGCGTGGGTGCCAGTGCTGAAGTTCGATGGCGTGTCCGGGGACATGCTGCCCCGGTCTGTTTCTTTCAACGGCAATGGTTTGTCCTATGGCAAACTACATTGGAGGTCCGAAAAGCTGATGATCAGCGATGGAGCCGCGTCGAGCTTGGGTGAAGAGGTGATCTGTCTATTTTTTTTCTTGGTGGCTGCTACGGTGGTGCCGAAGAAGATGGATAGGCGTTGGTTTGTCACATATGTTTATCCTATCTTTCCAGATCTGTAAGATCGGTGTATACGTACTTTGTATCTTATCTTTTATTTATCAATGAGAATGCGTATTACCATGCAAAAAAAAAAGTTGGTGCGCTAATACCTAATCTTGTTGATGGTGGTGTATCAATACAATTTTATTTATGGAACATGACATTGAAAAGGCTGTTAATAAGGACGACGCTGCTCTACTCCGACTCTGCTGCCCCCTGGCCTCGTTGGGTCTGGAACGCCGGGCCCGATCGCCGCAAAATTGGCCCCCATTGGAAGAGGTTGGAAGCCCTCATGCCTCTCTACAGGAGCATCTCGAGCTCGCTTGTCGGGGATGGCCGTCGCACGGCGTTCTGGTTGGACAGCTGGCTGCCAAGAGGGGCTCTGTGCACTCTGTTTCCGTCACTTTTCTCTCATGCCCTCGACCCGGAGAGTACCGTGGCTGCCGTGCTGGATGCTGGGGTCCGGCGTGCTCTTGTCCCCCGTCTAAATAACGGTGCTACGCGTCAGCTGAGTTCCCTCGCGTCGCTCCTCGCTGGGGTGCAGCTCTCTGAATCTACAGATGTCCGCGTGCTGATCAGGTGCAAGAAGAAGAATGGTGCGCTTGACGCGGGCGCTTTCTACAAGCTGCAGACCTGGGGGGGTGTCGACTGCCCCGCCTCCATGTTCGTCTGGAAAAACCACGCCCCCTCCAAGGTCCAGTTTTTTGCCTGGTTGCTCACCAAATCAAGGATTCAGTCGAGGAGCACTCTCCTTCGGAAGAAAATTCTTACGGCTGCTGAGTCGAACTGCCCCATCTGCAGCTCGGCGGAGGAAACCCCCAATCACCTCTTCTTCGAGTGCGGATTTGCCGGAAGGCTCTGGGCGACTCTAGGGTTCTCCTTCCCGCAGGATGCCGATGTTCGTCAGCTGTTCGAGTACGGGGCGCCCCCTTGTGTGCCGCGTCCCACTGCCTCCACCTTCTTTCTACTTGTCCTCTGGAACCTTTGGAAGCACAGGAACGCCGTGGTATTCAGAGAGCAGCTACCCAGCCTTCCCCTCCTTCTCAAGACATGCAGGGACGAAGCTCGCCTGTGGAAGGTCAGGTTGCCCCCGGATCGCGTCGAAGATGTTTGCTCCTGGCTGCACTACCTTGGCCCTAATCGAGGATGATTGTCGAGCGATGTGCTCCTTTTCTCTCCCCCTCCTTTGCTCCCTCCTCCCGTTTGTAAACTTCTTACATCCTTGTAAAAAGGCTCCTTTGCCCCTTATATAATGAGAAAAAGATTCAGGTGGGGACTTTGTCCCCCCCGGTGACCATAAAAAAAAAGGCTGTTAATATGAAGCTTATTTTATAAGTGTTTGAGCAACTATCTGGGCTCAAGATAAACTTACACAAAACTGAACTTTATTGTTTTGGTAAAGCAAAGGACATGCAGAATGACTATCGTACAATTTTTGGTTGTAATATTGGGTCATTACCGTTCAAATACCTAGGATTTCCTATTCACTACTTATTAAATAAGGAATTGAAAATGGTGGAGGATCGCTTTGAGAAGAAACTAGGATGTTGGGCTGGCAAGATGCTCTCGTAGGGAGATCGTCTTGTGCTAATAAATTCTGTTCTAACTATTTACCAATGTTTCTGTTATCTTTCTTTCAAATCCTAGTGGGGGTGTGGAAGAGACTGGACTATTATTGTTCTACATTTTTTTTTGCAAAGTGGTCAGAATATAAAGAAATATAGATTGACCAAATGGAGCATTATTTGTCGCCCTAAAGATCAAGGTGGGTTGGGTATTGAGGTGTTAGAATTAAAGAATAAATGTCTGTTAAGCAAATGGTCTAACAAGATTTTTCATGAAGATGGTGTATGGCAAGAGATGTTGTGCAACAAATATTTAGCTAACAAAACACTATCCCAAGTTGAGACTACACCCACAAACTCGCCCTTTTGGAAAGGGTTGATGAGGGTCAAAAAAGATTATTTTGCACGTGGATCTTTCACCGTGGGTAATGGACTTTGCACTCGGTTTTGGGAAGATACCTGGCTCGGAAACAAACCTTTGGCAGTTCAGTATCCTACCTTGTACAACATTGCGCGCCATAAGAATGTTACGGTGGCAGAAGTTTTAGCTAACGATCCTTTAAATATAGTTTAGGCGATTGTTGATGGGTGACAAATGGATTTCTTGGGAAAGGTTGGTAGGGAGGCTAATGGATGTGACCCTATCGGATGAAGATGATTCTTTCCGTTGGAGATTGACTCCAAATGGAAAGTTCACAGTTAGCTCCATGTATTTGGATTACATGAATGGCCATACACCTTTCTTAAGAAAATATCTTTGGAAGCTCAAAGTTAATTTGAAAACTAAAAATTTTATGTGGTTCCTACACCATAAGGTATTACTTACTAGGGATAATGTGATTAAAAGAAAATGGACATGATGTAAAAAAATGTGTTTTTTGTCATGCTGATGAGTCTGTTGAACATTTGTTTATCTCTTGTCCGTTTGCTAGAGACATTTGGAGGTTAATTCATTTCACCTTTAGCATCACTCCACCAACTAGTGTAGCTAATATGTTTGGACATTGGTTAAATATAGTTGATAAGAAAACAAAAACTCACGTTCGTATTGATACTTGTGCTTTTGTTTGGGCAATTTGGAATTGTCGAAATGATTTGGTTTTTAACAAAACTAGAGATGCCCTTTTTTTTGCAGGTTGTTTATCGCGCCATGTATGGATACATATGTGGTCCTTCCTTTTGCCACAGGACACTTATGCATACTGGATGTACCCGTTTGATGGCGGTTGTTTGAGCTATCTTCAACCGGGGTGGCAAACTGGGGCTATGCTCCCATTTCTAAATAAAAAATATACAAGGCTTCAAGATTTTCTTTTTTTTGGTAAACTGAACCATAGACTGAAATATTCCCTTACTTGCAAAATGTAAAACGTGGTTTGGATCGCTGTTTACTGTTTGTATATATGAAAGTAACATGATCATATAGACATAATTTCAAATACATATCTGAGTAAATTTTTGTTTTTGAAAATTTCAAGAGCTCGATCGGGCTCCGTTTGAAGTTTTTGAGTCGCCCCCTAATAAGTGAGGCAAAAAAGAATGGCAACGATTGCAGCATACGTACCCGTCAACATCGGCGGCATCAACGGATGACGCACTCCATATATCGGCGGAAGAGCTTTCGATTTTATAGGTTTCCTTGATGTCGCCAATTTCTTTGATTCTTCCGTTGATCTTTGCTATCTCCCTTGACAGCCCATGCCTTGCCATAATCTGCCCACAGAGCATGCATCATTAGCACACGTATCTTTATTTTATTATTTTGAGAAAGATGAATGTAATCTCTCTTGTTTAGAGATAAATCAGTGTAGCCAGTAGTACCTGCATGGCAAGTCCGTTGAGCAGCTTGAGAGCCGAGTGGTACCAGGAGCGGCCCCACCTGAGCTTCACCTGGAAGGCCTCCACCTTGAGATGGAACTCGTCCACGGCGTCCTCCACCTCGAAGGCCACCTCCCGGGTCTCCCGCGCCCACAGCAGCAGCAGCTCGCTGGCGCGGCCGCGCCGCTGCTGGTCGGCTCCGCGGACGAGCGCCTGCAGGTACACCAGCCGACGGCGCAGCTCCCGGATCTGGTCGTCCACTCTAAGCAGCGCCGTCGCCTCCGCGGACGCCACCTCTCCCAGCTTCGACAGCACACCCGTCACCCCGGCGTCTGCCATGGATGCTTGCTCTTCTCTTAGGCTGGCTTTGTTGTGGTGTGGAATCAGAGATGCGCTCCAACATCCAGGGGAATTAACCTGGATTTATATGCATAGCCATCCAATCACATGGCGCCACGCCAACTTCTGCTCCAACATGGCTACCAACACCACAAGCTCCAGGTTTATTTTCGTTCGAAAAAATAAAAGCTCTAGGTTTATTTTTTGTTGGTTCCTAAAGTTTGGTGTTTATGGGTTGTAAGAGCAACTCTACTACTCTAGCACATACTGACAAATCGTACGAATCATTTTGGGGATTTTGGCGAAAGAATGGTCTAGACCAGATCCTTGTGTCGCATATTTGCAGTCCGAGAACATCTCTAGCAGATCCCCGTATATTCCCGTACTGGAAGATAAGTATCGGGTTCCATCGAAAAAGTTTTTCGGTACCACGCGGGTTCTCACAAATTAGATGCCCCAAACTTGTATTGGACCCGGTACCGGAAATCATTTTCCATAGTTTTATAAAATCCATGATTTTGAACAATATAATCTTAACAAAACAGCAATACAATTCAACATAATAATTTTTTAACATCATGCGATAAAATAATCGTCCAACTTATAACAATTTTTTAAATCTGAGTAATTAAAAAAACAACGAATGGTCCGGAATGGAAAGAATGGTTCAAATCACACATGAATATAAATAATAACAATAAGATCATTACGGAGCTGGACGTGTGTAGCCTTGTCCTCAGTCTTTTGGTAGGTCTCAAGAAATGTTTAGATCCGGTCCGGGTTTCGTTGAGGTTTCACACGACTGCAGATATTGTCATAGAAACTCCAAATTTAAATCTCTCTCATCCTTAATGATCATATTGTGTAAAATCACACAAGCCGTCATGATATCTGAGATGGATTTCTTATCCCAGAAGTGAGCATGACCTCGAACAATTGCAAACCGAGCCTCCAACGTGCCAAATGTCCTACCATCTTGTAATTTTCTAGGGATGG